>LR812531.1:39682661-39965161 GCA_903798195.1 Danio kyathit | reverse complement strand
TGGTTCTTTCTCCATCATTCATCCTATATATATATTTTTTTTTTTTTTCTTTGTTTTATCCATCCATCCATCCATCCTTTTTTTCTTCTCCATGATCCATCAATTAGCCATTGTTCTATATCTATTGATTTCTTTCTATCTTTCTTTCCATCCATCCTCTTTCTTTCTTTCTTTTGTTATTTCTTTCTTTCTTTTTTCTTTCTTTCCATCCTCAAAACAGTTTGTATAAATAACAGGATAACTGTTGTGTACTTTGTTGCACTCGTTTGCGATTGCATAAGAAATTGCTCTCCAAAAAAATGTCGTAAATAACCCTTCCCTTATGTAAATTTACCATGGTAACCATAGCCTTGGCCAAAAATACCACATTACCTCAGATTAATTGCATTATTTTGGCAGAAACTGTACCGCCGTGAATCACAAACAATGTCTTTTCTATTTGATAGATCATGATCTTGCGGGCCTGCTCCCAAATCATCATGAAAAATGGGGAGTCGCAGCCGCATAAAAATGCTAACACGCCTGTTCATGAAGATACTGTACATTCATTAGAACCCAATAGGGAGCATCTGGGGAAATATTACATCACACAACACATAAGAGTACATGCTAAACCACCGTGCTCCTCACACCTCATAATCTCAAATCGCTAAAAGCACAGTTTTCTTATTATAACCCTAAAATGAATCAGTGCTTGAGACACGAGCAGAAGCAAGTGTTTACTATTGCTCAAGGTCATACGACGGCTACAGCTTCGGCTGGAACCTGGCAGTGCCATTCTTCAGCCAAATCCCCAAAACGCTCATTCAAAAGGTCACTCATTTACCATGCTCGCAAGAACAGAGCTCTCAGCACTGTGCCTAAGCCTTATTATTGACGACTGGAGAAGCACTGCCATCTCCTCTCAGGGTTAAACATTAAAAAGATCGCTGTGCTGCTGACACTATAAAAGCATTCCTTACTGAATGAAGCTTATGGGGTTAATTTAGTGGTGCCCAGGTAGTTTTGTATGGGGTATGTAATTCATGACCTCTGCTGGAGTTGAGTCCAAACGCTAATTAGCCTCTTATCACTGGTACAACGCTGGGACAATGGCAGCCATTTTAGCTGCACTCAGAGAAGTGCTTCTTGCATATCGAGCCAGGAGTTTCTCTGAATGGAAGTCCATTAGCAGTGCAGCTGCAGACATAAGACGCAAATCAAGGATGCTGACAAGCAGACATGCATCTCTGGATACTAATGAATAAACGTTGGACCTGCAGGCAGACGTAGGTAATGACAAGATGTCTGAGAAACACCGTATGGTTTGAATACATGCTACAAAGCCTGGCCAGAGAGACAGAAAATGTGCTGGTATGTTATAGCACAGGCAGTGGACCAAGTGGCATCTGTAAGCACTGATGCCACCATTGTTCCCCAGTGTATTGTATATTACCTTGTGCTTTTATAGTACACAAGCATTCTTTATTATTTGTTTATACTTTCATTTTATTAGTTAATTATTTTTACAGGAATTTTTTTCTGTTTATTTTTATTTAATGAAATTATATTTCTAAAAGAGTTTTCATTATTTTTCAGTGGAGACTTTTTTCAGTTACTTCACTCGTCCATCAGCATACAATAGCAAACCTGCACTGTAAAACCCAACAGTCAACTTTATCAAATGAAATGAGTGTAGTTAACTCAAAATTTATTGAAAGTTAATTCTACTCATTTGAAAAGAGTTTTGAACTCAGTGTTGAAGGCAATGAGCTAATTAAATACCTCATTACTTAAAAACTTAAATGGAGTAAGTTCACAGTACTCATATAGATTAGTTTAACTAAAATGGTTTGTTGCAATCGGTTTCCTCAAATCGTTTGAGTTGCCTTAACTTATTAGGTTTTACAGTACTCAGTTGGTTTGAGTTCTCGTCATTTATTGGGTTTTACTGTGCTCAAATTGCTTCAATTACTCAAATGGATTAAATACAAAGTACTCATTAGGAATAGTTTTTGAACCCCAGTGGTTTTTTAACTCAATTTGTTGCAATTGCTTTTCTCAAACGGTTTTAGTTACCTTAACTTTTTGGGTTTTACAGTGTGCAAATAAAACTTTTTTTTTTACTATAAGCCAGCTGTTAATTTATCCGCCTGTATTTGTTTCATAACAAAACTCAACAGATATACAAATTAATAAATATATAAACAAATAAATACATTTATTTATTTATTTATTTATTCATTATATTTATTTATTTATTTATTTATTTATTTATTTATTTACTTATTGCCAATTGTTTTGATTAAGCAAAGTTAAATTAAAATATTATTTAAAAATATTTGCATTTATTACATAAAATTATTAAAGATCAAACTTAAGTGAAATTACTGATCATTTATCATCATTCTTCACATATAAAATGGTAAATGTGGCTAAAAACTAATCAAAATCTACAGCTCTGTCACTGTAAGAAATAAATAAATACAATTATAAATCATAATCATAATGTAAAAATTTATAAAATTGAAAAATATTTCTATTATAAATTTTAACAATATATTTAAATGTTATGGCATCATTAAAATCATTAAAATGTCATTAAACTGGCCACTGTCACTCAAATCGCCTATTCTACCTTAAAAATTAATAGCTTTGTCAGTGTAAATCATCATTAATTACAGCCAAAAAAGCTAACTTGCATCTAAACCAGTGGTCTCAAACTCAATTCCCGGAGGGCCACAGCTCTGCATACTAGCTCCAACCACCTCCAACTCACACCTGCTTAATAGTCTCTATAGGTCTTGAACACCTTGATTAGTTGGACCAGCATGTGTTTGATTAAGGTTGGAGCAAAACCGAGCTGCAGCCCTCCATGAATCAAGCTTGAGTCCTATGATTTAAACATAAATATTATTAAAACTATATAAACATTATATATCTAATATATACATAATATTACAATGTTTCTAACTAACCTTAAATGTAAATGTTAAAATTATTATTCTAATAGGTACATTTGAAACATAAAACTGCAAAATAAATAGGCAAGCTAACATTTCAGAGTCTTGCATCTAACATGTGGCTTCATATACGGAAGAATCTCTGAAATTAGCACAAAGGCTCTTCCACAGGGTCAGATATGTCATCTTGAAAGAACATTACTTTCATAAGGACAGCAGGAACATCTTCCCCTGCAGCGCTTCTATTATCAGTCCCGGCAGAGTGAACCTGAACACCGTCCCGCTCATGACAGCGACAAAATAGGAAGTTTGAAAACTAGAGGAATATGTGACTCAGCAAATCTGGCGAAGTGACGCTCCTCCACTGTATATCATCTCTGTACAGAATCAATTTTTGCGGCAGATCAGGATTGGAGCAGCTTTGTGAGAGGAGTAGAAGAAGGGCTGGTACATTCCAGCTGTCATCCGCCAGAAGATTTAAGCCTTAAAAAGTGCTGGTATTGTCATGCGATGATGGCTATGAGCCAAACGCTTACTTAATCCTGACAGTAAGATGCTGTCATGTTGTCTAAGAGAATACAGAACGCTCGCCGCTGATTTGAAGCACAGTTTCCAGATCATTGTGGACATCATTTAAAGGATGAATATGTGCAATCTGCTGCTTTTAAACATGTGAACAAATATAATGTTAAATCCAACACGATTAACATACTAGACGCGGAAATTATAAAGCCTCGTATGTGGTAAAACTGAGCGTTAACTGGATAATTACATGAGTCTGATCAGGAATCTAATTAACACAACCGAGTTTTGTTTCATTCTTGTCATTTCTGCGGCTTGTTCTTTAAGATGTATTTCAGATTCTGACAGCCAAATGTAATATGCAATCTGTCTAGGTGGTTTTCCTCCACTTTTGTTTCAATCAAAGACAGGATTAAAGTAGAAAAAACAAAATGAAGAAACAAATGTTGCTTCATCTGAGCTGCAAGATCATTTATGATAAACTGTGAAATAATGTTTTACTAATAGCAATTCTTATATAATGCCGATAACATAAAAAAAAATCATGCTTTAATGAAGCCTGAAAGGAGATATATTGCTTTGACTATACAGACACTCAATAAAGTACTTAAATCTTATGTTTGCCTATATTTGTCATGTTAGTCAGCAGGGAAAAAAAGCACTGAAAGGAAATACAAGATTTGACTCATGGCATCCAAAACACTGTTAGTCACTATTAAAACATAATATTAGAGTTTGAATTCCTTGGATTTTTTGGACAAGATGGATCAGGCTTCAGAAATCACTTCTACAAATTCAATACATGTGAATCTAAACACAAGCAGATGTGGCAGCTTTTTCAGTGAATCGATTGTAGCTCTGCTTCAGAAATATTTGCATGGGTTTACCATGTATCTTCATTTTATTGTGAAGAACAGTTTTATTAGCAATAAAAGCTTTTGTGGAGAGCTTTCTTTTGCAGACATATGCTGATTCATCTTCATCTTCCATCTTCCATCTTCAAAGCAAGAAAAATGTCCATTTATTGTGAGCTTGGCTTATTGTGTTTAGTGGCACTGAACAAACAGTTTTTCCTCAGCTTCCTTTTAAACCATACATGTAATTGCAAAAGCTTTATACAAAATCAGCAACGACGTTTAGTGACCCTTAAACTATACATTATATATTTTATAAATGTATATTTTTAAATCCAGGATTGTTTGTTATAAGGTGAATGAATTCATGGTTTAATATTTTGTCCCATCTAGTCATGGCAATTGTCACATAGATAGACGCGGCAACTGAGTTGCGGATCCAAATGCAGGATTTCTTATAAAGAGAATGGTCAGGCAGGCAATGACCACAATCAGGAGCAAACGGTAACATGTAGGCAAATCCGGAAGAAGGGTCAATAATGCAGGTGAGTGGTCGATCCAGACAGCTAGCAACATAAGCAAAAACAAACAAACAAACAAAGCGAAGGTCGGTGACGTAATGACAGGACTAGGAAAACGCATCGTAATGTTAACTGTGTGTGTGTGTGTGTGTGTGTGTGTGTGTGTGTGTGTGTGTGTGTGTGTGTGTGTGTGTGTGTGTGTGTGTGTGTGTGTGTGTGTGTGTGTGTGTGTGTGTGTGTGTGTGTGTGTGTGTGTGTGTGTGTGTTCATTCTTTCACAATTCTCCGGCTATGTGTATGTAATCAATTGTGATCCGGAACAGGTGTGTGTGGTGCATGACAGTATATGTAGTATATAATGGCGGATTTGTAGTCTATTAGCCATCTGCAGCCACTAGATCACTGATAATCATAACACGAATACTGATTTTAATGTCTAACTACTGGATAATTCGGATACAGACATTTTTACTTGCTGACCTACTTAACATTTTCATACGCACATAAAATGTAAATGTTTACCTGTGGTTCAAAGCTAGGTTTTAGCAGTCATTAATGCAGTCTTCATTGTCACATTATTTTATTCTCATATTTTCAGTCATATATATTTGTTAATTATTTATTTATTTATTTGTTTGTTTGTTTGATTTATTTTCTTGCTGCTTATTTACCAACATAAAAATACATAAATTACTTCCTTTAATAGTTTTATAGTTTTAAAAAAAAAACTATATATTTTTTACAAATGAAATAATTTTATTTTTCATATTTTTTTATTTTACAAATTAACTGCATGCAAAAACATTTTATATGATGCACCTTGAAATTTACTGGATTTTTGTAAAGTGTTTTGTGTGTGTAATGTAATGTGTATATTTGTATAGTGCATTTATCATGTATGGCCATACACCCAAAGCACTTCACAATCATGAGAGGGGTCTCTCCACACCACCACCAGTGTGCAGCATCCACTTGGATGATGCGACGGCAGCCACAGGACAACAGCGCCAGTGCGCTCACCACACACCAATTATGGAGTGAAGATACAGTGATACAGCCAATTCGGATGACAGGGATGATTAGGAGGCCTTGATTTGTAAGGTCCGATGGAGAGAATTTGGCCAGGACACCCAGGTTACATCCCTACTCTTTACAAGAAGTGCCATGGGATTTTTAATGACCACAGAGAGTCAGGGTCTCGATTTAATGTCTCATCCAAAAGACGCCGCTCACTGACATTATAGTGTCCCCTTCACTTTTACTGGAGCATTAGGACTCACACAGACTGCATGCTGAGTGCCACCTGCTGGCCTCACTAACACCACTTCCAACAGCAACCTAGTTTTCCCATGCGGTCTCCCATCAAGGTACTGACCAGGCTCAGCCCTGCTTAGCTTCAGTAAGTAACTGGTCTTGGGCTGCAGGGTGATATGGCAATAATCTTCTTCAGTGTGTGTGTGTGTGTGTGTGTGTGTGTGTGTGTGTGATATATAAGATATATAAGATATATAAAACTAATAAAACACACTTTAAACCTGTGCACTTTATCAATAGTATTTTAACCTGATTTCACCCTATGTTCGATTTTGTCCTTGTAAATGACACTCCAAACTTTCAATCAAATGCTCTACCACACAAACTACATTTCAAGCATTTATGATCAGCGTTCAGAAGCGAGGAGAATCTGACCTGATTCCTTAATTACTTTCTCATACACTTCCTGATGGGCACTTTATTGGCAGATCCAATCAATTGCTATTTAAAAGTATCACTACATCTGAGTACAGCAAATATATATATATATTTATATATATATATATAAACAACCTTCAGTTCTGCAAAAAGCACACAAGCGTCTCCCCTTACAACTAATAAAAATAGCACAAAAAGACAGACAAATACTAGGTTGAGCTCTATGGGAAGCAATTACCAAAACAAAGAATATGAGCGCAGCGGGAACGTAAGGATCACTGTTGCTTAGAAACAAGCGTTTGCAAAACAGATATGAGATTAAGAGGCAGCTGGGTAAGTCCTGCTTAAAACGCTCTCGGCGGCGTCCTCCTCGCACTCGTGTTGAATCAGGGAATTAGGAGACTGAAGCTGTTCTCCGCAGATGTGAAGAGCCAAGTGTTGTTTCTTTCTCCTTCTAACTGCCCAGCTTGAGTCTTTAGAAACCTAACGCTCCGTACGTATCGCTTTCCATCCCAGGGTCTCGCTGTAAGCGGAGTTTCCAATGAAAACCCAATTACGGACTCTCGTTTAGATAGGTGGGCCCTTTTCATAACATGCCTGAAACATATGCTCCAATTGGGAGCAAAAGAAAGAAACCAGCTCTTAACATGACAAGCCCCTATAGCCCAATGAAGTGGATGACCTGCAGGCCATTGGAGTATGTATTTATCCCTAATCAGCGCACAATGGAAAAATAAGCCTCATTTGTTTCACTCCTAACTCCTCATATGCACAAGTAGAGATGAAAACGGCTCGCAATTTCATTTTCGCAGGAACCGGCTGCATGTCAACGAGCCAAAAGCTAGGTATTTCAGATGAAAGGTCATGTTTTCTAAAGTAGGAGCACAATGGCAAAATCCATTTCCCTACAAATGAGTCATTAACATTTGGCTGGTTTTACGCTCCACTTCCCTGTTGGACCGCACTTGCGCTTACACGACCAAGCAATTGATCTTAATCCATCTCTGAATGGAGAATCTCCATCAGGACGGCAGATTACATTGGTTAAATTTATTCTAATATCATGAGCTATCCAGACAATAAGCCAAAAGAACTGACCGTGCGATGAACTGAGAGGTGGGGACATTTATCACCGGTAATTACGAATGACCCTGAGATTAACCTTTCTTATAGTACACGAGATCCAGGTAATGATCATTTTACAGGGTTTTTTTTTTTGGTCAAGGTGTGAGCGTGTAAAACATTGTATGATCAATCATAATATGTTACCTTTTAAGCCTGACAGCCTTATAGAGGTGATGGTTTTTCCTCTCGAATAAGCGTAATGAAGATTTACTCTTCTGAATTCAAATGTTTTCAATGAGCGGCTTCTCATCTAAGTGCCATCAATGGGCAAATACCAGACATTCTTACTATTCACTGTATTTCAGGTACTCATTATACTCTTTGTTGGAGAAAATATTAAATGTCCAAGCACAACATCAAAATTAAGTGAACATTTGCAACATTTATAACACAACTGAAATTGATGAACACATTTATTATTATTATTATTATTATTATTATTATCATTATTATTTAAAAACTTAATTGTATGATTAATAAAATAAGGTTCTAATCTTTATTACTGAAAAATCCTCATTAAGAGATTAATACAGTTTAAGAGAAAAATCTCCAAATAGCACTTGTAATAATAATAATGCTAATACTACTACTACTACTACTAATAATAATAATAATAATAATATTCATTCATTCATTTTCTTGTCGGCTTTGTCCCTTGCGGGGTCGCCACAGCGGAATGAACCGCCAACTTATCCAGCACGATTTTACGCAGCGGATGCCCTTCCAGCCGCAACCCATCTCTGGGAACATCCACACACTCATTCACACTCATACACTATGGACAATTTAGCTTACCCAATTCACCTGTACTGCATGTCTTTGGACTGTGGGGGAAACCGGAGCACCCGGAGGAAACCCACGTGAACGCAGGGAGAACATGCAAACTCCACACAGAAACGCCAACTGACCCAGCCTAGCCGAGGTTCGAACCTGCGACCCAGCGACGTTCTTGCTGTGAGGCAACAGCACTACCTACTGCGCCACTGCGTTGCCCAATAATAATGATAATGATAATAATAATAATAATAATAATAATAATAATAATAATGATAAATTAACAAAATGAAAAACAAAACAAAAACAACGACAACGACAACAACAATAATAAAAATATTACAAATAAAATAAAGGGGCGTCACGGTGGCACAGTGGGTAGCACAATCGCATTACAGCAAGAAGGTCACTGGTTCGAGCCTCAGCTAGGTCAGTAGGCATTTCTGTGTGGAGTTTGCATGTTCTCCCCGTGCTCGTGTGGGTTTCCTCCGGGTGTTCCGGTTTCCCCCACAAGTCCAAAGCCATGCGGTATTAGGTGAATTGGGTAAGCTAAATTGTTCATAGTGCATGTGTATTAATGAGAATGTATGGGTGATTCACAGTGATGGGTTGCAGTTGGAAGAGCATCCGCTGCGTAAAACATATGCTGGACCCCTGATTAATAAAGGGACTAAGCCGAAAAGAAAATGAATAAATGAATGAAAATGAAACAACACAACACAAAAAATTAAATTAAATTAAAACAATGTTTTTCCAATATGTTTTCTCTTTCTAAAATAATCACTATTAATACTTAATGAGGTCAGGGTATGTGTTGACAACGAGGCAAAAAAAATTGTGAAAGCATTGTTTATTTTTGGGTGTTGTTTTGTTTTTATTTTTTATTTAGTTAATTTAGTAGCAGTAGTAGTATAAAAGCTATCTGGACAAGACATTTCTCTTAAAACGTATTAATCTCATAATGAAATGAAGATTACTCAGAAATGAAGACTGGAACCTTGTTGTATTAATACTTCATTAATACTTGTATTAATAATAACTTATAGTTTTATTAATACTAATATTAATACTTAACAGGGTCAGGGTATGTATTTATTATAGGGAAATATGACGTATTGCCATTAGAGTCAACAGCATGTCATGCAAGTGTCATAATATTAGTCATATTTTATATAGTCATAATTTATATAGTCTTATTTTATATAATTTTATATTAAATTTTATTTTATTTATTTATTTCACACAAATGTGTTCTTGAATCTTTGTATGATTACAGTTGAACCACTGATTTCACATGGAAATTAATGAAATATGAAAATGTATGACAAGACATTTTTACAGTTATTTTCTCACACGAAGGTGTTCTGAAAGTTTTGTATTATTAAAGTTGAACCACTGAAGTTACATAGAATGTTTTGACGATGTTTTAGGTTTCTTTTCTGGACTTTTTCTTAAGATCACTGCTGCATATAAAGGGTCAGAGAGCTCTTGGATTTCATCTAAAATATCTTAATTTGTGTTCTGAAGATGAACGAGGGTCTCAGGGGATTGGAACAAAATGAGGGTAAGTAATTAATAACACATTTTTCATTTTTGGGTGAACAAACCCTTTAAGTCTGATCTTGATCACATGGTATTTCTAAAAGCCTTTCTATAGAAACACTTCTTTTATAAATACTGCATAACGCAAATGATCCTCTATGATCTCACACACAGTCTTAAGGTGCCTAAATGGATTTCCATCCAAAGCAGGAGAACAGTTGTGAGGAAGTAGAAGCCTCGCGTTACTGATGCCGGCTGATGAATTTGACATTACCAATATGGTGAGCAAGCCCTGCAGAGCATTTATCGATCAGGGGTGAGAGAAACGGAGCAGAGCAATACATGCACTTTGCTAATAGGCCTTTACTTATTCATGTTGAAAAGCAGAAGGGAGGAGGCAGCGAATCCATCGGACAAACACAGCACTAGTAAACATGAAGCACAATGCCTAAGAAAGCTACTGTAGCCATTATTCAAGTCTAAAAGAAATGTGATTTAACAGCTGTAAAACAAACATGTGTTCAGTACTTGCTGGAGGTTTAATAGCACTTAAATAGCACTTCATTTACTCTCCCTTTTATTGTTCCAAACATGTTTGAATATTTTTTTTGTTGAACACAAAAGGAGATATTTAGAAGAAAGCTGGAAACTTATGACCATGATCTTCCATAGACTGATTTTACATGGCCGCCATTTTAAAAGCGAAATCGGGGCTGTGGTGGGAAGAAACCCGGAAGAATCACCTAGAGTCACATAGGAACGCTGTGTACCTGGCTGTACTTCTTATTAGTGAAGAGAAAGTGATGCAAATGTATCATTTCACCACCTTCCGAGTGACCTGAAGTCCGTTCTGAATGGATAGTAAAATTAAAAAGGGATCAGACCTCATTTTCAGCTAAGTTAAGGGAAATGGCACTAGTTAGCTATCGTTTTCTTTCCCAAACACACGTCTTAGATGCCATTTATCAAACTAAAGCTAATGAACTGATTCTTTCTCTATGTTAGACTTAGAGACTTCAGTTAGTCACCATACTGAATTTCCAGCTAACATTTAAAAGCCGCTGAGCATGTTCTTAAACACCACTGATTTGCCATAGTATTCACCAGTGCTCAACAGAAATGACTGTGATTGGCCGTAGATGCACAGACAAGCAATAGACTGATCTTCGCAGCTTTAAAACTCTCCAGTGTCCATGTATCTGTGTTTGCACTTGGTGAAGAGCGGAACAACACTATTACAGACAACACGAGGTTGTGCTACAGAGGACTGCATTATTTTATCACTCACCAGGTTACATGGGCTGAAGCAGGGAAGCATTCCCACGGTGTTTACCTGGTGCCATGAACTGAAGCCTTGAAGGAAACTTAAGCGTATTACTCTTAAAGAGATTGCGATTTTGTTTGATGCCTAATATGCTTTTAATTGATTTAATGAAACTTAACTGAATGATATTAAAGTGATGTTTACACCATATCTGCATTTTGAAATCGCGACAACAGCTGGAGGTTTGTAGTCCACAGCATGCTGTTGCAATGTTTACAGTGCTGATCCTATACATTCGTATTTCTTTCCACTGCAGCCTTGCTTTTGTTTTGTTTTTTAATGGCAGCCACGTAAAATAAGCGTATAATATTTGTTTTTCCTTCTAGGAAAGTCAATGGTTATATGTTTTTTTTAGCTATCTTCAAAATATCTTAACCATTTTATAACCACTTGAGCGTAAGCAAATTTTCCTTTTTGGGTAAACTATCCCTTTAACTTCTATTAGCAACATCTGTGACTTAATCGGCTTTTAAAGAGTCTTAAAATGGTACAAAGTGCAATAAATAATTCGGTCACACTTTAAATTAAAGTTTAATTTACTAATGTCAGGTAATGAAATTACTAACATGAACTAATAATGAACAACGCTTATAAAACATTTACCAATGCATGATTAAATTCCAAATGCATGCTTGTTAACATTAGTAAATGGCCTGTGAGTTAACAAACTAACAATGAACAACTTAAATTAACTAACAATAACAAAGATGGAAAATGCTGTAATAAATGTTTGGTTCATTATTTGTTTACGGTAATAAATACATCAACATCAACTGATACAAACCTTTAAAGTGTTAGCAATAATTCAATACTCAACTACAGTAAATGCACAAAACATACAGCACTTACTTCCAACAATTCAGATCTCTTTCATTCCTGTAAATCCATTTACATTAAAAAAGACTTTATAACAGAGTTATATTCAACCACAGGAGTTACATTGAAGGTAACTTGCTAAAAAAAAAGCTTTAAATTCTTAAAGTGCTTTTTCTCCAGTGTAACATTCCATATTTTTGCTTTAAAGCAAGGGCGAAAAAAATCCATGTTAACTTCTACTGAACCCGACAGATTTGTTTAAAACACAGTAAACGGTGTTTGTTTTTTTGCATCGATACACTCCTATTAAGCACAAGATCTGTAACACACCTGAGGAGGTCTGGCTTTACCCCTGAAGGATCCTGACTAATAATACTCTATTTGGATCAGGTTTAATAAGTTTAGGTATTTCCTGCGAGTGGAGTGACTGTGGGGTGAAACATAAGACTGGAGTGTTGAGCAGGAAAGTCAAGACAGCGGAATCCCAACTACTCCCTGAAATCATTACAACGATCCCAGATGTATACAGAAACACATCTGAGAAAGACTGCAGGATTTAACTTCTGAGAACTCATTTAAACTAACCATAACATCCTCTGGCACTTCTGCCTCAGTCGTTCCTTCTCCATACACGGACATGAGAGCATACACAGCTTTCATACAGATGCGCTCAGCTTTTTTTTTTTTGCTCATTAAAAGTTTCATCCCAAAAGAAATGAAGAGCGATTTTACAAAAATGTGTTTAAACTTGTGTCCACTCACAGAAGATGAAGACCTTATATGGGTGAGTGTTTATTTATTTATTTTTACATTTTTGAGCAAAGAATATTGACACCCACAAAAATGTAATTAATTCATTCATTCATTAAATTATTCATTTTCCTTCGGCTTAGTCCCTTTATTCATCAGGGGTCGTCTCAGCGGAATGAACCGGCAACTTATCCAGCATATGTTTTACACAGTGGATGCCCTTGCAGCTGCAACCCATTACAGGAAAACTCTATGGCCTATTTAGTTGCTGCATGTCTTTGGACTATAGGGGAAACTGGAGCACCCAGAGAAAACCCACACGAACACAGGAAGAACATGCAAACTCCACACAGAAAAACATAATTCAGTACAGTAGAAATACATCAAAAACATCTTGTCAGGTATTAGAACAAGAATCATTTAATGAGCTATTGAAAGACTCTTTGATGAGCAGTAACTGTCATTTTAATCATTAATTCTTTGGCTACACTGTAAAAATATATATTATTTTACATCTTTTTTTTTAGCAGCTGGGGTTTTGAAAAAAACATAAAATAACAGCCGTTAATTTACAGAAATTCACCATAAAATAACAGATGTTAAATTACAGAAATTTACCAGAAATTTTAATTTGAGGAAATTTCTGTAATTTAATATACTTTATTTTAAGTAAAATTCTGTAACGTAACATATGTAATTTTGAGTAAATGTCTGCAATTTAATAGCTGTTATTTTACATAAATTTCTGTAATTTACTTGTTATTTTGCGTAAATTTCTGTCATTTAACGGCCGTTATTTTATGAAAATTTCTGTAATTTAACGGCCGTTATCTGCACCCTAGCTGCAAAACAAGTAAAATAATGAATTTCTTTTACAGTGTAAATGGTTCAAAACACTAATTTCACACATTTGTCTTTAAAATGTTTAATAAGAAATTAAAAATCTAAATAGTATTCTTTTATGTTAATAAGTACAGGTCATAATAAATATACTGCCTAATTTTTTATATACTTTCATCTTTCAAACTGAATGATGACAAATTGTTACAATAAATGGCATTTTTAAATCAGTAAAACTATTGGCGTTGCATTGTTTTTAGTAATTATCCGTATCATTAATAACATTCTAGCAAGTTCATTCCAGATAAAATTAAACAAATAAGCAAGCAGGGCCACACAGAATCTGCTGACATTTTTGGCTATTTCTGCGAGCGAGAATTATGTAAAAAGTCTTGGGATTTTAGATCTGGGGATTTTAGATTTTCTGTCTGTTATAGATCTACTAAAAGACAGAAAATATTACTTTACAAACTGTATTTTAAATAAATCGTATGAACATTTTTATATTTGTCAATAATATTACTGAAATTAATTTAAAAACTGAATAAATATAAAAGTACACACATTATTACAAGTGAATAAATGGGCCAAAAATCACATTTATATAAGTGGGCCAAAAATCACATGGAGTTTCTGTGTGGGCCTAATAAGATATAATTTGAATAATTGGAGAGATGTCCAATTCCACAGGTGCCATATTAAGCGTTACTCTGTGTTCAAAGCAAACACAAAGCATGTTTTTCGCTTCATATAAATTTTTCCACTCAGATGCGATTGAGGTAAATTTGGTGTGTTTGTGGTACAAACGTCATCCATTCCATTCTATTTGCTCACTTGTGTTTACATTGTATATAATCTACTCACGTGCATATGTAAATTTGCATTTGTATTGAACCCAGCATTCCAACTTGTGCTTTGTCTCGTCCCCTTAACTTGTCTTTTGGGGTAAATAAATCTAGCAGTATGCGCATGAAAATACTGCAGCTGCCATGTGGATAGTACCAAGCAATCACACAAAAAGTCCAACAATAAAAGGAAAGCAATCCTTCCCAACATGGTGACATGTGGCGAAATGACTAGACAATTTGCTCATGAATGGAGTCCTGCTGACCGGTACATCTTCATCGCATCAAAAGCAGAGGGTCAAGCAACAGGAAATCCCCCCCTTGTGACTCCTGACATGGCCAGAGAAAGGATGACTTCCCCGCTATTGTCCTGCTCCGCGAGGTCAATGAAGAACGACCGGTCAGCAGGGATCAGTAATCAATAACTCTCGTTTCTCCACCATCTCGTCTCTCAATGATCGCCTCTTAGGAGACCATTGTTATTGTGAATTTACAACTGCTGAATCCACCTCCTCGCTCCGCCGGGACGATCAGTAATGTAGATCTGTCCAGCGAGGACGTCCTCCATTGCTTTCCACTAGATTTAACAGTCAGCAAGAGGAAGATAATGATCTGCGCTCGTGTTATTAAACCCATCTGTTTATTTCCAAGAACGTGCTTCTACAAAGTTGACCTCTCTCATGTAGGAACAGACGGGACATTGAGAAGAGGAATTGGATGACACTATTATGACTTTGTACAGTAGCGAGGGCAAGGAGGTAGAAAATGTTTATAGATCTTCGCTCATCCACAGGTTAATAAAGCCCACGTTGAGGGATCAATTATGTCAGCGTAATAGCTTTAGACCAATCTCTTCCATGTGGCTGAGCACAGGAAACTGCCTGGAGTTTCCCCCTGTGGAGTGATTGATAGGATGAAGAGTCGTGATTGAGCGACCCATGGGAGAGAAACATGCTCTCAAGTCAGCTGTAGAGCCTCTTCTTTGTGGAGGGTAAAAACAACAGTGCAAGTCCACTCTGAAAGCTCTAGAAAATAGGCCTGCTTATTGAAACGCCTTCGTTTAGCCATACATTTACACTGTAAAAATACTTTTGCTGCCTTACATTTCTTACTGTAGTTGAGTCAAATGAACTTTTCTTGTCATCTCAACTTACTTGAAACAGACTAAAAATATGAAGTTAAACTTTGTATAACTTAAAAAATTAAGTTGAAAACGTATTAATTTATTGAAAGAAGTTAAAGCAACATAAAAATATTAGTTGTCTTGACTTTTTGTCATTATATTTTTTACAGTGTAGTTCAAGATTTCTGCAGGCTTCACTAACTCAAATTTAAGACATTTTAAGGAATATTTCAGATGAAATTTAAGACATGAATTGCAATATCCTAAATATACACCTAAAGTGTCAAAAATTACTTATAATACAGTATATAATAATGTAATATAGAGCACACAGAGACTTTTTTTGTTATACAATTTTGATTTAGAAATTGTAAAAAAATGATGAAGACATGAGGGCGTGCTTGGATGGGAGGTCAGGTGATGCTGTTTGTTATATTTGTTATATATATTGATATTGTCAATTCACAGCCCTCACCTGTCATCAAAAGCAATCACTAAAGTCACACATGTACCGATATCTGTTTGACTAGGCAGTGAATTAATGCTAATGCATTGTAAATAGTGTTCAATTGCTTACCAGGGTTTCTGCAGGTTTCACAAAGTCAAATTTAAGACTTTTTAAGACTATCAGAAAGGAAATTGCATAGGACTAAACGCTAAGGATTTTTTATAATGGCTCAACAGAAAAAAAATAATAAAAATGTACTTGCCCCATCAAGAAACTAATTCTAACTAGTTATTTATTATATTCCACATATTTTAAATTAGTTATAAATAGTTTTGCTAAAAGTTTTATTGAGCTGTATTGTTGTTAATTAATTTTGTATAACTTGTACAAAATTAAGACCCATTTAAAATAATTTAAGACCAACAAGACAATATTTCAGTGAGTTTAAGACATTTAATTTTGTTTTTGAAATTTAAAACATATCAAAGACTTTTTCAGACCCCGCAGACACCCTGTTTACTCGGACCGAACGTTTCAGTTCACAAGACCTCAGTATGTCATCAGAAGCAATAGTTATTGATTTGAATTCATTTGTATGTGTTTATTTTTAATCTTAAAAACATATCACCATTCACTATTATATGAATAACCAAGGACCACAAATTTAGCTAAAAATCTTCTTTAACATTCTACTGAAAAAAGAAAAAAAGTCACCTACAACTTGGGTGACCTGTGGGTGAGTAAATTAACAGGAAATTTTCGTTTAAAATTATCCCTTTAAGACAACCCGGAAACCAGAAATCTTACTCACAAGTGACAGTATTTCTAACTTTAATTTTCCTTCTTTTATGTTCTTATTTGAGAGCAACAAATTACTGCCGCAGAAGCCCACACAGGACCAGACCTGTTGCTTCACAATTATTTGAAAGTCAAATGCATAATTGAAAATTGTTTCCTCTGTCGCTCCATTTAATATTCCACTGTAAACAGTTTTGGAGGAGTTGTTTTTGTTCTTATGTTATTAATTATTAAATGATTAAACATAGGACATTCTTATGAAGTGTAAAACTAAAATGTATAAAAAAAGATATAATCTACTAAGAAAACATTAAAAACAAATAAAATATATGCTTTACAAATACATTTTGGGAAAATAAAAAGTCAAAATATGTATGAACTACAGTAATTTCTCATCACCATAAAGCGTAATTTCTGTAAAAATAATTAAACATACGTATCCTGACCTGTACTTATTAACGTATGGAAAAGAATATGTGATCATACTAAATTTCATTTTTTAAATAATAAATTTGTATTTATTATATTTAATAATAAATATTAAATTTAATAATACTTCATTTTAATATTATGATATCCTTAGAAAAACGTATTGCACACAACTAGGTACAACACTGAGGTTTTGAGGACAGTGCTGAAATGTAAAATTAAAATCCATATAAATTGAGGCTGCACTCCGATCCTTATAAACTACTGTGGTTACACCTTATTTTACAGTGGCCATTTTACAGTGTAACTATAGATTAATATACAAAAAGATGTATTGATTTACTTAAACTACTTTACTATACACTTAGGTAAGGTGAACGTTAGGTTTATCTGCATGTAATTTTGAATAATCTAATTTTAACACAGATATATTACACTGTTTGGATGCTTGAAAAAACCCTTTGCATCTTTGAACGATTTATATAGATCTATGTAATTCATGTGGTTTGTGTAGGAGTACAAGTACTGCATTCTGCACTCATCTTAGATGAAGATGTCACATCCAGATCTCTCCATCTGTCTCTCACACTGGGCACCTTCAGCAGCATGTGATCTCAATGAACTCTGAGCCTGCAGACATTTCATTAACCACCCGGCAATATCCCCAACTGAACACTGAAAATGAGGAAGCTAATCAAACACAAAATATACAGTGGGTTGGAGAACTCTGAGATTACACAGAAAACCTGCGTTGATTCATTTATTAAACTTTGAATTACATTCTAAAAATAGGTTTTAAAACTCAAATACATTGAATTTAAAACGAACAAGACTGATGATGGAATATATGTGATCACATCCACCTGGGTGTACTTTATCCAAATTATTAGGGGTGTCAAAATTAATCGTTTCTTCGGTGCACTGCGATGCAAACGCGGACAATTCGGTATCGGTTCAGTAATAATCATAACCGGTTATTATGTACTGACGTCATTTATCTCCTGTGCGCTATGTCGCGGTAGCTTACTATGGCGAGGGAGGTGAGCGCGAGCGTTTACAATGCTTCGCCTACTTGACGCACAAACTGTGCACAATTTCACTGCGTGTGTGTTTTCTGGACACTCTTTCACTGACACTTACAGCAGAAGCCCCTATTTCACTGCGATTGAGAGAATGAAAGTAAACTCCATTACTCTCTCTCTTACTCTCTCTCGCTGTGGGCCATTTGACCCGCTGGCATGACTTTTTCTCTCCTCGCGGCTGATACAGCGATACTTCTGGATAGAGGTCTACATTTCCGCGGGTGTAAGGCGGAAGCCGCTGGACCAGACCAGATTTCTTGCGGCGCGGAAATAAATTTCCGAATAAAGCGCGGGAGCGGTCGGTAACTCTGGTGTAAGTTGAACGGAGCGGGCGGTCTAACAATATCGCTCCCGAGCAAGCGTGTGTGTGTGTGTGTGTGTGTGTGTGTGTGTGTGTGTGTGTGTGTGTGTGTGTGTGTGTGTGTGTGTGTGTGTGTGTGTGTGTGTGTGTGGACTGTGAATGAGAGAGAGACTGATGCTGTGTGTTGCTGTCTATGTTTGTGTGTGCGTGTATGTGTGTGAATGAGAGGGCGTGATGCTCTGTGTCGCTTGCTTGGTACTGTGTGTCTATGTGTGTGTGTGTGTGTGTTTATACAGACAGCCCCAAATATAAAACTGTGTTTAGGGAAAGCATCGACAATGCACCGTGATGCACCGAGATATCGAATTGAACCGAATCGATGGCATGATAATCGTAACCGAACCGAACCGTGAGACCAGTGTAGGTTCACACCTCTACAAATTATTACACAGCATTTGACATTTGTAAATATTTGACACAAAGCATTGTTCCGAGCCATAATAGTTTATCAAATGTTTAATTAATAACACGCAAAGCTGACAGAAACTAAAACGGCACAACTGAGCATACATTAACCTATGTATTATTCAGTCACTAGATGGCACAAAGGAGTCAAAAACAGCAAGATGACAGATAAACAAACACAACCTCACAGCAATTCGTAACTTTTTGATTTAAGGGCTAATTTGTATGAATTCGTAAGATTTCATTCGTACAATTGTGTATGATTTGCTTATCCCCCAATGACAGTTCAGTTCAGGGGTAGGGTTGGGTGCCATGCCTTCTAAACTAGTACAAATTCATACAAATTAACCATTGACAAATCGTAAAATACTTAGTTTCCTCGTAAGATCAGGCTGGATAAACAAATAAATATGGATGTGAATGTATTCACTATTGAGCAAGAAGATAGATTGAAAGATTGAAATAACCAGATGTGCCTGTGTTATTAGTTTCAGTGGTTGTTATCTGGGAATAACATACTTTGGAATGTTGTGACTGACAAATAAGAATGAAGTATTTCAGAGAGCCATGTAATATCAATAGTTAATACACACACTTATGGAATTGCAGTCCTAGTGTTGCTGTTATTTCACAAACCAAATTCTGAGAAATGCATAAACTGATATTAATCTTGCTTTAAATGAGTTCTATGATGCTTTTTCCACTTTCAACTGTCATTAGTGCGTAACATTCTGAATTATTCTACAAAGGCTACTGCCAAGAGTGGTATTCTCTGTATGACTAAGCACTATTTCAAAACTCCCTTCTGTGCACTCAGATATCCATGTATGTATTTTCCATATTAAAAATAGTTTTTGTTCTAACCAAAAATAAGCAGTTTGAAATTGAACTTTAGAACTGTGACTCAGTGCAAACCAACACATATCAGTGAATAAGCATGTACATTAACTAATATTTAAGAGGCTTAATATGTAACAATTAGATGTTTCTGTTCAATTCTGTGCTTCTAAATGACTGTATTTATATTCCTGTCAAGTGTAAACAGCCAAATTACTGCAAATCTCATCATGTAGAGTGTTGTTAGGACACAGAGTTACAATATAACCTGCTCACCTAATGTTTACATTCGTAATATTTATATTATTTGCTATTTAATAAACACCTCATGTAGAACTCTGAATCTGCATCTCATTTTGGAGTCTGCTATTGTCCACCGGAGGTCGCAAAGGACACATACTTTGAGAGCCTACCTGACTTAATGAACGAAATACGCTGTTTTCTAACAAGCCAACCCGTGGTGCTAAAATATAATTGGCTAAACTGGCAGTGGGCGGGTTATAAGAACCAAAACAGAGACAGCGTTCTGGCACGTAACGCACATTTTCAAAGCACAATATCTGACTTTACCATTGTTTTTCAGATGAACAAGTATGTTCACTTAGCATGTTTCTTTAATATCTGTAAACATATCATGGTATTGTTATGCTTTAGAACAGTCAAAAAATACAGCATCTTAAAACTGACAAGGACTTTAAACACAAGATGATATTTAGTTTGCTTTTTCCAGAGTAATTAAAGCACAAGCTGTAAAGGTATCGCCTCTTCTAGAAAAAAAAGCCACATTTATTTTACATTTAAAGGGATAAACAGAAAACTGAATGTATATGCTTCAACTCAAAAAGAATCATTTGCAGACTGATGAAATAAATTATCTGTTAGGTTACACTAAATCTTCACAGTCACATTCTGAAGACACCCTGGGCTTATAATAGGACACCTTTAAATTAAGGCAACTTTCTCACTTGTGGCAGAAGGAATTTGAACTGTTCCAAATATATAAAAAAGGAGAGTAAGAATATGTTTGAAAAGGTGGCAGGGGTGACCACAGATCTGGAAAAAATGCAAGAAAAGTGGAGCAGTGATGTCCTCCTTTTAATGCGTCTCTGAGACTTTGGTGGCTCAAAACACTTGCCCTTTAAAAACTGGACAAAGGAAATGATCTCCAGGGGTGATAAGTCGAGAGGTACTGAAACTGAGCCACCTTGAACTTCAGTGGCTAAACTATTGATTGGTTTGCCTTGGCATGGTTACAGAAAGTAATTTTGAGGAAAAGAGAGCAGGGAGAAAAGAAATGATCAAAGCACTTTGGTTCTATACCCAACGGAGCAACACTTACGAATTAAAGGGCAACAGGCATTTATATCTGCCAGGCCCATGAATGAGCTGTCCCCAACAAGACTGAAAACATTCCGGAAAAAATATGGAAGATATTGCTTTAATTGGAGGATGTTTTGAGACAGCAGATGAGAAAAGATCACACTGAACTACTTTGGCCTCCAACAAACAGAATCAAAATCCATACTCGCTACGCTCTTGCCCTGAAGTGTTAGCCGTTTTGCTCTACAAAGTTATTGATGTGCATTTTTTACATTTAGAAAGCCAGTTTAGTTTGTTTGGAGCTTTTAAAAATGAAAGATCCCCCTCAGTGTGATCACTCTTTCGGAAAGGACAATCTTTGGAGTCAGATGTGAAGTCTGATTTCAACCCTCTAATCGGAAAACAACTTAATGAAGATTCACACTGGAAGAGTCGCATGAGTGATTCTTGGGACTGACAGAGCAAAGCGAGAAGAAATGAGAAAAGAAAGTCAGCTGATACCCAAGGGAAGACTGGAGCCTCACCATTGATTTATTGACTGAGAGTTGTCAATAAGTGAAGTGGGACTCATCTTTCTGAGTCAAGAACTCAGGATCACCCCACTGCTGTTATAGTCCAGTGAGCAAGGGAACAAGACAGACAAGACAACATGAGGGAATTAGAACCATTTTCTATATGTGTGATCCCCGACCTTTTTAGGTATCACCTTATTTTGACAGTTACTAATTTTTGTATTACTTTGTGTAAGATGTGCTTTAATTGCACAATAAGTAATTTAATTCCGTAAATGAATAGGAAAAATATAAATCTCAACACGTACTCTATAGACGATAGAAAAAAAACTCTTTATTTGATTCTGTTATCTTCCACGTATGTTTTCTGTCCTTTTTCCCTGCTATGTTTTGTGTCCTGCCCCGGGTGTGAGATCATTGGACCAATCAAGAGTTGGTCCATGGCATTTAAAAGGATTTCTTCCGCTGATCACCAGAACCGCCTGAACCAACACCAAACACTCCTCATGTTAGTCGCACCCACTAGCCGGTTCTTCCATGTGACATATATGAAACTTTGTGGTTTAGTTTAGCTGCCTCTTTTTCGTTCAGTCATTCATTTTCTTTTCGGCTTAGTCCCATTATTAATCTGAGGTCACCACAGCGGAATGAACTGCCAACGTATCCAGCATATGTTTTACGCAGCGGACGCCCTTCCAGCTGCAACCAATCACTGGGAAACACCCATACACACTCATTCACACACACATATCCTATGGACAATTTTAGCTTACCCAATTCACCTATACCACATGTCTTTGGACTTGTGGGTGAAACCGGAGCACCCGGAGGAAACCCAAGCCAACATGTAAACTCCACACAGAAATGCCAACTGGGGTTTGAACCAGCGACCTTCTTGCTGTGAGGCGACAGTGCTACCCACTGCACCACCGCGTCGCTGCTGTCTCTTGTTGTAGTGTTTTGTTTAAAGCTAAGCTTTTCTGTAGACTACTTGACCTGATTATTAGGAACTGCATAATAACTATGAGTCTTGGATTACTAGATAGTTTTTGTTTGATAACTGTTAACACTGTATACGATATGAGATTCTCTAATAACTCTGGTTATAGAAGAATTATTGTGTTAGTTTAGTTTACGGAGCAGTTGCCACCCCTGTGGTTTTGCTTTGATAGGTTGTGTGGGCTTAAATAAGCTTTGTATAAGTCGAAGATTATGGTTTTGTTTCTACATTTGTTTATGGTTAGTTGGTGCTGGCGTTAATTCAATTGTTTTGTTATATTTATTTCTTTGTTTTGGCAACACTCCTGTTCTTTGTTTGATTTTGATTAATAATTACTTACATTCTAAATTCCTCTATTCACTGTTTAATATCATTGTTTAATAAATCATTAATCTTTGTTTCATTTAGACATTGTTGTGATTTCTATTCTTTTCGTCCAGCACCAGCAAACTCACTTTATGTTACGACTCATCCTTTATATCAGCATAAACATGTAACAATTCATAAGAAATGTGTTTATTTATTTTTTATTTTTTTGAAAATTAACACCCTACTTCAAATCGTTTCATATTAATGACACCACATTCCATACAATAACATACTTCTTATGTGCAATTGTCGGACAAATCTAACATATTTTATTTTACGTTGAACAAAATCTGGTTACTGTGCAAATTATATGAATAACAAAAATATATACAGAATTTGTTTACAATAACTCTGAACTTAAACCTTATTTTTTCATAAACTATTTACTCGCTCAATTATTTTTTTCTTATGCACATGCAACCATGCTGATAAACGTATACTTCTATAGTTTAACCTACACACACTTCTATAGTTTCATGGTACAGTATAACCTTCAAACATCCCGATAAATTTAATTCTATATAATTATTCTGCAAAACAGATTTTTATAACAAAAACACAATGAATCTGCTTCCTTGAATTGATTTATACAAAACTGTTAAATATATGTATATATGTAATTAAGGAGAGTACATTATAATTAAATATATAATCTACTTGAAAATTAAAAAGTAATGCCTTTTACTAACAAACATGTAATTTGATTACATCCAACACTGGCTATCACCATGATATACTGTATTGTTATTCTGCTGTGCTAACCATAGCATAACGCCACTCATCTAATAGCATTAATTCTCTAATGATTGTTGGTTATACTTCATATCATGCCATCACACCAATTCAACAGCTCTATCAAAAAAAATAAATCCCACATTCTTTGCTCTGCCACAGTACTGTCGTAATTGGCCAGACATAAGCTTGTGTTTTTAATCCAAAGTCCAGTTTTGTCTGCGTTTCAACACCAGATGGTCAGATTTTAGCAAGTAAAGCTTTCACACTGACAATCATGGGCAGCAGGACCAACCAAATTGCTTTATATTATGTTTTGTTCCTTATTTTTCACTCAACAGGAAGCACTGCTACCTGCTTTCAGACTATTATCAGCAACATAATAAGTCAACAGAAGGTCAGTGGGCATATGAGGTAGCATAAACAGGAGCTATATTCATTTATGCATCCAACAACAGCCCATCAATGCATAAATGTAAATATACAGCGGTCTAACAATGATTTGGCAATTTGGACACTAAAAATGTCACCGCATTTGGTTTCTGCAAACAAACTAGAGCATTTCTAAGAAAGCATTATGAAGCACTATTGCAATTATTTTTAATGAACAGGTGTCAATGGGATTTTTAGAATAGGCCATGTATGATATACTTCCCCCCACCACAGGTTAAGTTCATTACATTAACGAAGTAGTATGTTTATCTAACCAACAGTCTAAATACTTCAGTCTTATTTTCGCACAATACATTTCATATATTTTTATTTATATTTATAAATATAGCCATCGGGCTGGACGGTGGCGCAGTGGGTAGCATGTTCGCCTCACAGCAAGAAGGTCGCTGGTTCGAGCCTCGGCTGGGTCAGTTGGCATTTCTGTGTGGAGTTTGCATGTTCTCCTCGTGTTTGAGTGGGTTTCCTCTGGGCACTCCGGTTTCCCCCTCAAGTCCAAAGACATGCGGTACAGGTGAATTGGGTAGGCTAAATTGTCCGTAATGTATGAGTGTGTATGGATGTTTCCCAGTGATGGGTTGCAGCTGGAAGGGCATCCGCTGCGTAAAACATATGCTGGATAATTTGGCGGTTTACTGCGCTGTGGCGACCCCGGATAAATAAAGGGACTAAGCCGAAAAGAAAATGAATGAATGAATGAATAAATATAGCCATGTGGTTTGATATTTTATAACTTAGTGCAAGGACATATTAATTGAAATATTATAATGTGAATTAGCAGTTTAAATTCCAATGAGACTCTATTCTAAATAACATTTGACCTACAGTACATTTTAACTGCTTAATTCTGTTTACTTCTGGCAAGAAATACCACTTATTTTGTATTTATTGCAGTTCAATACACTTTTAAATATAATTAAAGTCTTCAAAGTATAATCAGCTTATGCAAAATCACTAAAGAAAAAGATTCCACCATGCATAGAAGTCCGGTACGGTCTCCAGACAGCCTATTTATAATTCATTTTAGATCTACGGCTTTTATTTCCATATCGCTTGTACAAGACCTCGAATAAAGCCCAGATGACAAAATGAGTAACAACAGCAGATACAAATACACCATGAGCTTTACTGTAATTCAATGTGGAAATGTCAACATTCCAGTACTCAAACTCTCATCACTGGAGTGACCCAAATGACAAAGAACATAATTCCCACTGCTATGGGCTAAAAAAAAAAGGAGGTCTTTCCTGCATTCCGAACTGATTTTCCCAAGAACCAATCCATACCTTAGTAAATATGACGTGCCCTTTGCTTTGCCGGGCCCGGAAAGGTCAAAAGAAAAGAGCTGAAAATGCAAGCACATATTCGGAGTGAATCAATAACAGGTTACTGTGGCTTGGGAGGAAAATAAAAAGATCATTGGTCTTGGCACAATAATTACAACCTCAAATTCCCACATTGTGAAAACACACATCATTAGACCCAATTTGCTCGGATTTGATCCCAATCCAGTGGCTAAATCCAGTGCTAATGGCAACAGAAATGTAAATATCTGTAACTGTTAAATCAATACCACATGCGTTTAACATCAGTACACTGTTATTCTCTGAAACAATCGGTTGTTGTGCTATTACTCTATGCCTTGCTTAGCAATTACAGATTGCCTCTTTTCCACTTTACCCAGTTCTTTCCTGGGAGTTTTATTATTCAGGAAGTTACATTAATTAATGCACATGTACAGTAGAGTTTAGTCTCTTTCCAAGACAGTTTTGAGCACAAAATAATCCAGGTTGCCAGTTCTTGCTTTTAAACACATCCAACCTCTTCCTTCAATTAAGTAGCATTACTTTGCATAAATTTTACATATGATGTGCCTGCTGCATTTAAACCTCCACTTAGGGTGAAGTGGGAAAAAAAATGAAGCGAAACCTTGTCAACAGAATTCTCCAGCAGGCAGCAGAGAGGCTGAGACTGTCTTTGTACTGTAAAACAGGCCTGGGGGGTAATATCAGCACGCAAGAGCCCCGACATTAGCATCTCGCTGCTAAACCTTCTAGAGTTCCTGCTCCGCTAGGGGCAGATCAAAGAACAATTCAGTCACGAACTCTTATCGACGCACAAAAGCGACGTCGCGCCACTGAAGGAGAAATACGGCCATAAAAAGGGATTGCCACTTTTCAAAGGAATAATGTTTTTCTAGAAGAGAAAAACAGCAAAATACGAGCATGTGGCGGCTGCAGATATCAGAGAGAGAGAGAGGGAGAGAGACTCCTAGGCTTCCTGCTTGGGTCTCTGTGCTGTTAAAAGGATATTTGTGTTTTCTTGCATGCTCCATGACAGCTTCAGACTTCTAAAAGCATGAATACAGAGCACCGTGCTTTGCATATACAAAGTAAGTGCTAATGTAGCTCTACTGTAGAGAGGAGATACAGGAGCTGCACACAATGTAATTATGCTCCAGCATTTGAAGATGCTCATAGATTTAGGATATTTACATAAGCCGTAAATGCTAACCCTTTGACTGTCATTGTCACTCGGCGCAACAACACATGGCACTGGATTATGGAGTTTGTCACAATGTGTTACGCAACATGGGTACAAAATATAGAGAATACAAAATTGTGGTGGTACAAAGTTAACCCATCTTTTGAAAAAACTTAAAGCTTTCACTGACAGATTTCATTACCATCAGAAGTCTTCATTCATTTAATAATGTTTTAATCCTTTAAACTATCATTTGTTTACATGAACACTGTTTTACCATGCTATCTTTTGGTAAAATGTAT
The DNA here is from genome assembly GCA_903798195.1 of Danio kyathit. Taxonomy (NCBI): domain Eukaryota; kingdom Metazoa; phylum Chordata; class Actinopteri; order Cypriniformes; family Danionidae; genus Danio; species Danio kyathit. The sequence continues at coordinate 39,937,963 of LR812531.1, read as the reverse complement.
GCTGATTGCATGAACAGGAACAATTACAAAACTAAAATAAAATTCTATTAAAACAAATGATCATTAATAAAGTAATTATAATAAAAATAATTTGGGATTAGGAACATCTTTAATGCTTCTGAAAGTTTCTTATCCTCACCAAGATCTTGGTGTTTTATCTTGGATATCTTTCAATAGATTTAAAACATATATTTATATTGATTTATCTGCTAAATATTAGATGATTACCTTCTTACAGTGTTTGCTCCATTTCTTCAGAGAGTCTGATGTGTTTTTGTAGGTGAACAAGGAAGGTTGTTAAACAGTGTGAAGGGATGGCGTGGAACAATATGCGGCTGACAAAATCGAACAGAAGCTCACCTTGCATAATTGTTTAATTGCATGCGAGCACATCTGGCTGTTGTAATTACATTTGTTCATGTAGTCAGTTTATTTCATTATGGCCTTGTGTGTCGACTTTAAAATCAGCATTTTGCACATGACTTTGCACATTTCCACACCAAGCCTGCTAGTTCATGTAGTATAATTTGATCATTTAATTATTGATCATCTGATACATACAACTGAAGGCAAAATCACTATCCATCCTGTGAGATTTTAATTATTATTTTAAATTCCCAAGTGATGCTATGGAGAGAAGTTTTTTTAACACATTTGAAAACAATACTTTCAATAAATAATTTGTAATAACATGATGTTATAATCATTTCTAATCTTTGACATGATGACAGTAAATATTATTACTGTTATTATTTATTATAAGCTTAAAGTGCTATTTAAAGGCTTAACTGGGTTAATTGGGTTAACTAGGCAAATTAATTAAGCAAGTAATTGAACAACAGATAATTGTTGCTAATCAGAAATATATATATATATTAGTCAGAATTATTAGCCCCCCTGAATTATTAGCCCTCCTGTTTATTTTTTCCCCAATTTCTGTTTAACAGAGAGATTTTTTCAACACATTTCTAAACATAATAGTTTTAGTAACTCATTTCTAATAACTGATTTATTTTATCTTTGCCATGATGACAGTAAATAATATTGTACTACATATTTGTCAAGACACTTCTATACAGCTTAAAGTGACATTTAAAGGCTTAAAACTAGATTAATTAGGTTATTAATTAGGTAACTAGGCAGGTTAGGGTAATTAGGCAAGTCATTGTATAACGATGGTTTGTTTTGTAGACTATCGAAAAAAACATAGCTTAAAGGGGCTAATAATTTTTACCTTAAAATGGCTTTTAAAAAATTAAAAACTGCTTTTATTCAAGCTGAAATAAAACAAATAAGACTTTCTCCAGAAGAAAAAATATTATCAGACACACTGTGAAAATGTCCTTGCTCTGGTTAACATTATTTGAGAAATATATAAAAAATAAAAATAAAAAATCAAAGGGGGGCTAATAATTCTGACTTCAACTGTATACGTTTAAAGGGTCTTATAATACTGATCTTATCATTTTTTTTTACTAATGTTTAAAACTCCTTAATTCCTGCCAAACTAATTGAAATAACATTTTTCTTAATGTACAGTAATTTAATTTGGCTGATAGTACTTCTGTTTATATTTTAATTTTGTTCCACTTTTCCTCTTGCAAAATAAAAAGGAAAAGTTAAATTAATATGATCATCACACTATATGCAAGGTTATTAAATGTTTAGAGCTTTTCGATTCTTCATTTTTAATGCTCTGAATATATGTTATGCAAATTCAAGAGGTGATTCAGAAGTGCTAACGCTTGAAAATCCAAACAACTATTAGCCATTTTCTACTTTAATGCAGTCAACCTCCTTTTCATAGAAACTGAATGTCACACGGGAGAAAGAATAAAAAAAGTTGGCAGACTCTATTAAAGTCTGAAGAGCAAGTGCAAGCTTGAGATTAATCTTAAGGTACCATGAAACTTATTTTCAGCTACTCCACAGAGAGACAGAGAGATGACTATTGTTGCAGCTTCATGAATTCAAATGCCTTTTAATATGCCAAACATGTACTTGCATAATAATATCTAATAATAACAGCGCAGACTGTTTAATGGCTATCATCTTTTACAGTGTATGCTTGCAAAACTTCTTGAACCTGTTACACTGAATTATATATTCCAGTAAAAATTCCCCTGGTTATTTCAACACTTATTTGAACCTGCCAAGAATGGAAATACATTTTAACATGGTATTTTTCCTGTTTGATAAAGATGTAATGATAAAATAAAAAAAAATGTGGATCAATAAACTAAATGACAGTTTAGCTGATTGGAACATTACTCCACTCATGTTTACATATATTTGTTTATTGGGTCTTCACAAAGATGTCTTTTACATTTAACACAGTTTTAACAGTTTGCCTAAATTACACAGTATTGAACTGTGTTTAACTGTAGGGCAGTTATCCAGTAAGTTACTGTATTTGAAAATGGCATTGTGGGAAATATCACCTTGAAACCATTAAAATATAGTATTTTAAATTTGTTGTCAGTTGAATTACTGTAAAAAATAAAAATAAAAATGAGTGTGAAACCTGGCTAATCATATTTAGCCATGTGTTTCTGCCTGAAGAAAGCCAAAGAAGACGAAAACCAAAACACAGATGCAAGAAACTGACAGCAGCAAAGGTGTGTGCAAATACTCCTAGGTTTCCTACCACACTTTATATTGTTGAATTAATTAATAAAATACATTAAACATTAAGTAAATTCAATAGGACAAAACTTGCACTTGTGTATCACTTAAAGCGCAGTTACCTCACATTACAGTATTATGATGTAAACAAGAGCTTAAAGTGCTATAGAACAGTATACAGTATGGAGTATTTGACCATTTGTACTGTTTTACAGTAAATACGCATTTTTTATTGTATGAGAATATATTACATATGAGAAAATTGAAATGATATAAAACTGTATTTTACAGTAAATATATAGTGTAAAAATAGCAAGACAAACGTTACTGTAAATAATAATATTAAACATTTATTTGAAATTTTTGCTGCAAGTTTTTCAATACATTATTGGCAAACTGCTTGTAGTAAGTTACTGTAAATTCTACAGGACATTTTTAAGTGTAGAATGGAGGTAATTGGACCGGCCCATGCCTACTGTAGATATCACTCTCAATTATGAACAAGCTGTTCTGAAACTCAATAAAAGTACATTAATGACATGTTAAACTTCTCTAAAAGTTTCCATTGTGTTTTTTATAATCTCAAGCAAATGCTACAGCGCTGATGTGGGTGTTGAACTGACACCCCTGTTATCAGACAGAATGGTAAAATCATTCTCTTCTCTTTTCTGCTGGAAACAATCAATGCCGACCTCTCTGAGGATCAAATAATCAGCCGGAGGCTATTTTTCCCCATGCCTCCTAATGACAATGCTAGTAAATTAGCTGGCTTACATCTTCCCATACTGGGCAGCAGCATATACTTCGTTGAACTGCAGCTCTATATTTTATTTTACATTTATTAAGAAAAAAAACACAAAAGGCCTTCACTTTGTCTTCATAACAGCTTGAGAAAGAGCTGGATCTAATATAAATGGCTGCACGCTAATTTACAGTACGTTATTCACCATCTGTCTGAATCTGTGTTTGCGTCTGAGAAATCGACAAGTGAACAGTGTGTATAAATTACAAAATCTGATCCAGACCTACATCAGTTGATACTATTTTTTTAAACATAAGACTCTGAGCTCAAGAGAAGAGTGTAAAACGGTTCATTTCTCAGCATTACAGATACTGTAACAGCATAAAGAATAAGGTTCTGCTGATGGTCTTGATCCCCCCCCCCCCCCCCCTTTACTACATTTAAATGACAGCCATATATCTCTGTCCCTTTAATTATTAACAGGACTCAAATTAAATATGATTACAAACCATGGTCAACGATGGAATTTTAATTGCCACTAATAAGTGACCATCTGCCCGGAAGCCAAGGACCAAGAAGGGGTGGAGGTCCAGGCCAATGAGAATGGAAACTGGCATTAGTGACGGTCTGCCAGGCATGTGAGTGAAAAAAGCGTCTTGGCCACATGTGTGCAGGGGTCTCAGATGCTGACCCCGCCATCACCCAGACATGCATGCATTTCTGCACATTTTTACACACATGGATATACACAATGTAGACGGCTCATTTTTGTTTTATTTAGAATGTCAACAAACCTATCACTGGGACTAAAAAAAGACTGACATTACAAATATTGTGCATACACTATAAAAAACAAAAAAATGTTAATTAACTATTTCCATATTTTGTGATTTACAGTGGTTTTCCATTTATTTACGGTTGTGAATTGCATTATGGGACTTTGATTTCTGCTTTGTTGAATTTTGATGTTGAAAATTTATTTTATTGACATTTTAGTACAGGTAGTTTGAAATATTATAATATATAAGAAATTACGTAGAGAGAAACTAGTCTGTAAAATAACAGAAAATGTACTGCAGTTTATTACAAGGTTTTTGTACCTAATATACAACACCAACCCAGACAATATATCACTTTAAACTATTAAAAATGATCATAAACATTTCAATGTTAAATGTTTCAAGGTTAAAACTTGTGGAATGAAATATCAAGGTCCCATAATGCAATTCAAAATCATAGTCAAGTCAAGTCAAACTGTATTTATAGAGCACTTTACAAACACAGAAGTGAGCCAAAGTGCTGTACAGAAAAAATACAACAAAATAAGCATAATATTACACAAATGCAAGATAAAATAAAAATGCACATGAATTAAAATAACCAGTTATTAAGATCAAGTGTCAAATGCCAATGAAAATAAATGAGTTTAAAAGATGATTTAACACGGTGGACTCTCTAATGGGCAGCGGCAACTCATTCCAAAATCTAGGACCAGCCACAGCAAAAGCACGATCCCCTCTAACGCCCCATTCACATGGGCCTTCAGCGTCAACGCTTGACAGAGGGCGTGTCTGAAACTGGGGCTGACGCGATCGTCATAGCAGCGTCAGCCAATGAAATTAGTCAGCAATAGGCCACTGTCTGAGCTGGTGTATTTGCACACAGCGATCTGATTGGCTGACCATTCCGTCGGTGCTTGTAAAAGTTGAGCAAGTCCCAACTTCTGCAACGAGCAACGCCTCTGAAGTGGCGCCAACGGATCCACAATGCAGTTCGGCAACGCCTGACGTCATCCATTCAAAGTGAATGGGAAGCGTTGAAGCTGACGCCCTGTGTGAATGGGGCAAAAGCTTACACTTTGTTTTTGTACAATCAGGAGAAGCTGATTAGCTGACCTGAGCAAACAAGTGGGCTTATAGGGATGTATCAGCTCAGACATATAAGGTGGGTCAAGACCATTTAGAGATTGGGAAACCAATGAAGGGAAGCTAACACAGGGCAAATGTGGTCATATTTGCGAATACCAGTTAACTGGCGTGCTGCAGCATTTTGCACCATTTGCAAATGGGCAATAGCTGACCTGCTACTCCTCACATACAGTGCATTACAGTAATCTAACCGAGTGGAGACAAAAGCATGGATCTCAAACTGTATAGTTTAGGTATATATTACTTTATTTTTTTATTTAATTGTCTTAATTAAAAAAATCTAATTCAAAAGCATAAATAAAGGGGAGGAAATAAAAACATGAATCACAAAACTGCTATTTTATAGATATTTTTACAGTCATAAAAGATACCGTAATTATCATATATTCCAGCCTGATCTCATGAGGAAATGTAAGTATTTTACATTTTGACAGTTTAGTGGCTAATTCATATAAATTCAGTTCAGCTGTACGAAAATGGAGGCGTGGCACCCAACCTCTAAACCCAATCGTCATTGGGGGAAAAGCAAATCGTAAAAAGTTGTATGAATGAGATTGTACAAATTTATACAATTTAGCCACTAAATCAAAATGTTACAAATTGCAGTGAGATTGTGTTGTATATTAGATATCATCCAAGTGTTTTACTGTGATCGCTCACTGTATTAAAGTCAAAGCATGTACCAGAAACTGGGTATGGACTAGAGATGAAAACATGGCTTGACTTTTTCCGTCTGGGATTGTAAAAAGTGGGCATTTTATACAAAAATGAAGCCAGGCCCAAAGTTAGCTTGGTATATTAAGAAAGTGGTTATTTATGAATTTATGTCTGTTTGCCGCATGTCAACATTTGAAATTACGAACTTGACCATGCAAAAAGACGCAATATGTGAATCACTCTTAACTGATGTCATTAGAAAATAACTATTGTTTTAAATAATGTACATAGTAAATGTCACTATTAAATGTCATTAATTATTGTATTGTGCCATTTACATTTACTAGAGTTCACCATTTACTACTTTTCATTCTATTTATGAATATTATATAAATAAAAATATGTACATTTTACAATATACTAACAAAATAATCATTAAATATCATAAAAGCATCAATAATACACTAAGATTTATTATTAATGTCTATATTTTTATTATTTGTTTATTCATTAATTTGTTTATGCATTTGTTTATGTGCTTGCTTGCTTACTTGAAGACACAAGTAGGCATGGATCCTTCATTAATCGTTTCAGCACAAGAAGAACACTGAGAATTAATGATGAGAACAATTTCTTTCTGTCCTGGGATTCAATAATGAGCACAAACTCTTCTAATGCTGCTGGACAAATAAAATATTTGTATAAATATATTAATTTCACTGAATGAGGTTTGTAAAGCCTTTACAAGTCTCAAAAGTGTCCAAACGCATGCATAGTGTATGTGTGCACTGCAGGAGAAACTAGAAGATGCCATCAAAATAAATAAATAACAATAGTATAGTACAGCAAAATAGGCTGTATGTGACTCCCTTGGTAATGGTGGGAGAATCAGAATGGAAAAGTGAAGCGAGCGACCATCATCCTCCCATGGGTGTCACTTCATATTCTGTCTATTCTGTGTGATCTCCCACTTCCCTTCAGTTCTGTTGTGATGAACATCAGCATGCTTTACATCTGTCCTCTACACCAGGGACTTCCATGTGCCTGTGCTGCTCAAAGTTAAGATGAGCGCTCGGCCATTTCGAAACTAGGGTTGCAGAATGTAACGTTTCAGCATTGATATCGTACAGTGAATCTACAATAGTCACATTGCAGGATATGCAATGTTAAGTCACAATTATTAAACACTGCCTTTATAAAAAAAAATTTAGGAACTTTTAACAAGTACTGAAGAAAACTAAACAAAACTTATTTTTAAATAATAATAAAATAATAATAAAAATTACATTAACAAGTATATAAATAAATAAATGCATGTACATACACATACAGTACAATATAAAGGTGTCAAAAGCTATTGTTTATTAATAGCAGGTGATACAAGATACAAGTTATTTGGACAGAAGATTCGTATCAGCTTCTTTCAGATATCCTACTAAGGGATTCCATATTTTGAAAAACTTTTTAGGTTTTCTCTATACTCCAGTGCTTCCCACATCATAAACTTTGGGACGGCCGCCCAGGTATATTAACTGCCGCCCAAGTATATTAAGTGATACGTTTTATTTTTTACTATTATTCTGATCCTTTTACACTTTTTTGTACCCACCCAATATAACCAAACAATCGATTAAGTAGTGGAAAATGTTCTCTCTTTTACCCGTTTCGTACTGTGTGTGCAAGAACTGTCAACAGTCTCATGTGCTCTGCAGACCCACATAGATGCACCTTTTTGGGACTTTAAAATGCATCTAGCTGGGGTTTTTAAATGTCCGGGATTTGGCTTTTGTTTTCGCTTTCTAAAGCTGTCATTAATTGTATGTGTACAGCCGCAAGAGAGAGAGAGAGAAACATTTAATAATTCATTCTTTAATCTAAACAAAAAGAAAAACTTTACTAAATACTTGTAGAGGACGAAATTACATCTAAATTAGCTGCAAAATATTTGTACACCATTAGAAATGGTTTATCAACGTTTTTTCTTGTAATTAGACTTTTATAGACCATTTCAATGTTTCGATGTCACTGGCCCTGCTTGTTGCCAAACTTCTGCAACTGTTAGAGAAGGTAATTCAATCATATCTTAAATGTTAAATCGGCTACCATTACATTATTTATCAATATGTGGAACATTTTGGATTCCTGGAAGCTTTGGAAATTAAAATGTAATACAGGAAATACATTAGGACCATTGTTATTGTTTGCTGCCCTCAAAATGGTCTATACTTTTTAGAGATATTTTCTGTTTTTAATTCCTCTTTTTCTTTTATTTAAGCCTATTTCTTACTTGCTGTATATTTTATTAATTTGATGGTATTAATATATTACATATTTTATACATCTAAAATGCCTTGGCAATATTGTACAAAATAAAATGCCAATAAAGCAACCTGAACTTGAATGAGCGATGGGTGGGTGCAAATGGCTGCTGAATAGCATAAATTTTTTACTTCTAGAAACTTTTTTAACGTTAACCTATTGAAAGAAACTGTATAATATTTCTAATAAATTAAAATATTGATAAAAATGAAATTGTGTTTTGTTTGTCTCATATAGTTAATTACTTATGTGATGTGGGTAAAATGTGTGTTTCAATCCGGCTACCACTGCAAGTATATTTCAGACCTATGGGAAGCACTGTACTCTATATACATTATATTTCTTACATTTTACATTATATTTCTTACATTATACATTATATTTCTTTTAATCCCAAACAAAGAGTCAATTCTTGAAACCAATCTTTAAAAGGAAGGCTTTCTAATTTTTTTCAATAACGTGCTATTATAGGTTTAGCATGTTATAAACAGAAAATAAACAATTTCTTAGTTGAGCTAGTAAAAAATATTTAGATATTCAATTGGGAATATTCTGTTAAAGCCATGGATTAAAACTTTAGAACCTTCTTCCAAAAATGATTAAACAAAGAACACCTAAACATAGACATAAACATATGATATAGTGTTCCTATCACTCTATTACATTTTACACAATGGTTTGAATTTGTGAAGTAGTTCTGGAATTCTATAGTCTCATATTCCATTTATATTGTAAAAGTTTGAATCGTGTATAAATTGTCTGTGTCTGTGGTTCAGTCAAGATTATATATAACCTGATACCACAGTTCAGAGCATATGATTTGTGAATTCATAAAGATTTTAATTTGGATGCGTTTTTAAGGCCTGTGATTGTGTACGAATTGAAGTGAATTTAAACCAAGAAATCATAAAGTTTGTAGATTTATCAAAGATCAACTGGGTAACACTTTAGTTTAGGTCACAACTATAACGAACACTACTAGCTTAATACACTACTAATGAACAGTTACTATTTTAATAATAGGCAGATAATTAGCAGGTAATTAATAGCATCAATTGTGACCTAAACTAAGGTGTTACCATTAATTGTATCTAATTAATTATACAATGAAGACTATAAAGTGCTTTTTCACATTTGATTATTCTATTTCTTTATCTCAATACTGTTAGACTGCACAGAAAATAAACATAAAGCATGGTTTATTTCATCTGTATCTTTGCTACTGTATACTAATATACTGTATAAATGTAATCTATCTACTATATATATGCAGTATGTATTCTAGCTGAAATAAAACAAATAAGACATTCTTCAGAAGAAAAAATATTATTAGAACTACTGTGAAAAATTCCTTGCTCTGATAAACATCATTTGTTAAAATATTTTTAAAAATTTACATGAGAGCGAATCATTTTTACTTCAACTGTATATCATAGAAAAACAATATCAGTTTTATCCAATATCGTGCAGCACCATTTCAAACACAATGTCTCTCCAACTTCCCTTTGCTCAGTAGACATCCTGTTAACACTGATGAGTTCAAATACTTGCTGTCACTCTCGGCGTTCAGCTCTCACTCAGAGGTTTTATTCGCCAGTAAACATGCTGCTGTTTTTTGTGTCAGTGTTGGATGTGAAAGAGAAGGTGTTGACGGAGTCTCTTTAAATGTCTGGAGTTTAATGTGCTCTCAGGATCTTCACTGCTCTTGCTCGGTGTGCAAATAAATCAGTGTGTATGTGCATGCCAGAAGCGGTTTGGAATTAACAAGAAGCAATTTTCACCATGCTTGTCTTTCATTGGTCAATAAAATGGACAGCCTTTAACAAAAAGCAGGGTTTAGGTGATACACTATGAAAACATCTGATCTTTTATACGTGACACCAATCACTCGGATGCTGTTAATGATATAAACAAACAAAATATTACTGTAGTATACTGTAATTGGGTCAACTGCCAGTTTATGCATTCAGGTCTGTTCTGACCAATGTAATCTCACAGTAATTCATAACTTTTTGAGGATTTAGAGGCTAATTCACATTAATTTGTACACTCATTTGTACAATTCATTAAGAATTGCTCATCCCCCAAAGAGGGGCAAGGTTAGGGGTGGGGTTTGGAGACACGCCTCCTGTTAAAAATCATGTTTTCATATGAATGATATCCTATGAATTTGTGTAGCTGACATATTTGAAGAGTTCAGATGTAAGTGCCGTCCAAAATTTTCTTCTAAAATGTGCATTTTTCTCAGCCTCCTATGTTTATGTTCAGTTTTTTAGCATTAAAGGTGGTGATAATAATGTATTAATTGCCATAAAAGTGAAATTTCTCAACCTACACATGGAGCCTGAGAAAAACGCTAATTTTAAGAGAAAATTTCAGATGGCATTAAAAGTGTTTTTTTTATCTGAACTCTTTATTTGTAAAAAGGTTACCGTTTTTCTTGAGATCAGGTAAATCTAAACATAGTAAATTTGTGGTATTTTTGTATTTATGAGGAAACTAAAAATTGCATGTCTATAAAGAACGACAAATTGCACAATTTATTTATTTGTTTTATTTATTTATTTATTTTTGACATTGATGTTCTTTTCTTGAAATCTGCCAATAAACTAAAAAATACTACAGTAAATTGTATTAGCTAAATACTTGTGTTTTTAATTAGTACTATAGTAAAGTGCTTGAATCAGGAAATGCTACAGTTGCTAAGGTAATATATATATAATAATATAAACAAATGACCCAATACTGAACTAAGTTTTCTATAAATAATAATAATAATAATAATTAACTAATTTTACACAGAATAATTTGTAATAAATAAAAATAGGTACACACAGTAATAGCTTAATAACATGTTTTGATTTGTCGTTGTTGTTTCACATTCGTTATTTAATGAGATATTGCTGATCAGAGACAATTTGGCTCTGGTTTTATTTAAACCGTTTCATAAAACAACTCAAAAATCAGGATGGATTTTAATTGGCTCTTGGTTTTAACCATTCATTCATTCATTTTCTTTTGGCTTAGTCCATTTATTAATCAGGGGTCACCACAGCGGAATGAACTGCCAACCCATCCAGCATATGTCCTATGCAGCAGATGTCCTTCAAGCTGCAACCCATCACGGGGAAACACTCACACACTCTCATACACACACATACACTACGGACACGCAAACCCGGGGAGAACATGCAAACTCCACATAGAAATGCCAATCGACCCAGCTGAGGCTTGAACCAGCTACCTTCTTGATGTGAGGCGACAGCACCACCCACTGCGCCGCCCTGGTTTTAATCATATATCAGCTAAATATTTCTTTTTAAATACTCCCACTAGAGATCAGGCTGTGAGATATGTTTATATATTACAAAGCAGTAAGAGTAATAATGACATTTATATTAGATTTTTAATAAATACAATGATATTTATTAAATTAAGACAAACAGAAACATTTTAAAAGGGTTCTCCAGAAACATTATCATCCCACACCTATACAAACATAAATAAACCTACAAAAAATACATGCTAACTTACTGTATAGGCAGAAGCCACTTCAGGTCACCTGCCAACTAAAAGGCGATGTACTGAAAAACAGCACATTTTGCATAAAGTGGAACATATTTAAAGAAAAAAATATATATAAACTGGAATTTTCACCTCTTATTCAACACATTATTACTGGATAAAATATACACACCCTTAAAAGTGCGGTGAAATGCCATCTGCTTCTGTAATGACAACACAGACAGTTGCTGAAGGATGCAAAAAAGAAAACATACACAAAATGCGTTGGCAGGTTTTACTGTAATAAACCGTGTTAGGAGCATTTGTTTAAAGGCAACACTTTGTTTTGGATTGTTTACAACATTACCCAGAAGAAGAAAAAAATTACACATGCTCATTTTTTTTAATGAGACAGGAATACTGCAAACAAGAAGAGAAAGCTGCAAACTGAGCCATATTAATCAATTTAAAATAACATGATTACATCTTTTTAAACACTTCACATTTCCAGTAAGTAGGAATGGATAATGACAAGGCCTACTGTACAGCATATCCTATTCTCCTCACAGGAGCAGCAGTTATTTTTATTCTCAAATTAAAAAATACTGTAAATTGTTAAATAATACTGCAATTTAAACTACTTTCTGGTAACACTTTAGAATAATGGTCCATTAGTTAATGTCAGTTAGGCCCAATCTCAATTCTATATTTGTACCCATTCCCCTTCAAAATTTATCTCCAAGAAATGGGACACCACTACAACACCTGTAGATGCCCTTATACTGTATGTCATCGCGATCTCTTCATATGAGATCGACGATGGTGACTGCTGTAGTTATTCCAGTTGCGTTATTTTTTGGTATTTATCTCTGAAGGCAATGGTATCATGTTATAATAACGATTTAATGTGGCAATAAGATCCTAACTGTACTGTACATTTAAACCGTGGCCATTAACAACATTAACATTATACCAGACATTGTAAAAAAAGTAATTCCCAGCAACTAGACATTTCTGACAGGGATTCGAGTGTCATCGAGTGTCAGATGTGAAAGTATGTTGTGGGACTACCATACAGGAGTTATTATTATGGATTATAGATAGCGAAATTTAGCGGTTTATATTTTAGTGGTTTTTAAAAATCATGATGGTAAAAAATGAACGCTGTTATGAATGTATTAAAACATATGCTTGCTTGTTGTAAAAATTTGTAACAATGACAATAAAAAAAAACTAATTTGTGGACTCCCCTACCCCTTCACGTGAATGTGCAAAATGAGGGGTAGGAGTAAGGGGAAGGGCTAAGGTTAAAATAAGTTATGATAGTTAAATAAGTATGAATAATCTTGTAAAGCATTAATTAATCATAGTTCAATATTTCCTAATGAATTATTAAAATCTAAAGTTGTGCTTGTTAACATTAGTTAATGCAAATTGAGTTAACATGAACTAACATGAATCAACGTTATTTGACTTTAATAACATTAAGAAAGATATAAATAATAAATACCATAATACATGTGTTACTTATTGTTTGTTCATGTCAATAAATACACTGAACTAACATTTACTAATGGACCATTATATTAAAGTGTTACCCTTTTTTTCTTTTGTAAATGTAGGTTAGAACACTTTTTATTTGCGTGATTCAAAGTTTAATTTTCGGCATCATTACTCTAGTTTTCAGTGTCACATGATCCTTCAGATATCATTATAATATGCTGCTTTCCTGTACTATTATGATCAATTATTATTAGTACTTGCACTAAAAACTTTTTTTATTATTAAAATTAAATTTATAAAATTGATTTTGCATCATAATCATCATTACTTTCATTCTTGAACAATTAAATGTGTCCTTGATTAATAAAAGTAAATATTTTTCACTTTTTACAAAAGTACATTTGCATGGTACTGCATAACAGTTTCCTTAAAAACATGAAGCATCCCTTCAGTGGTTAACACTGCGAATGAATAATTAATGTTTCATGAGCAGCAGATTATCATATTAGAAAGATTTCTGAAGGATTAAAGCGGTAAAACCTAGAATAATGACACTGAAAATTCAGCTTTAAATCATAAGAAGGGCATTAAATGTTAAACTACCATTTTAAATTGTAATATTTCTAAATTTTCCACTTTTTTCCAAATATTTTTTAAACAAACACAGCCTTCGTTAGCAGAATATGATTCATTACCAACAAAGATAAAATAAAAAATACAAAACAAAATTGATTCCAAACTGTCCAAATTATGAAATGAAAATTTAATTTATGACACAAACACACACACACACACAAAACAGCAACACAAAGCTCCCTTAAAGTTTGTGCAACAGTCAAACGAGTCTTCATTTTTCTTCTCCATAACTATTTTCCAGTCTGTTCTGATCATCTAAGGTTGGCGTCTCATGTGGCTCCACACAAAAGCAGGAGCACTGGACACCTGTGCAGTCGCTTCGTCATCAAACAAATGCTAATTTCCCCAGCATCCAGCCATCTCCAGAGCAACAAAGCCACCAAGAATGAGAGCCGTGCTGAGAAAGATGAATAACTACACCTGGAGATTTCATTACATGGACGTGAAGTACAGGAGCAGGAGCCCTAACTGATATTTTTAGCCTGGTACGCCCTGGAACGTCTAAACACAGTGGAATTTCTGAGCGATTGCCTATCTAAATAATGCAAGACTGCTCTCTCCACTGAGTTCTCAAGCCAAGATGCAGGAAACATCTGAAGATGACAGAAAAAAACTGGAGAGGGAGTATTTTTCTGTCTGGCCTTCTGCAGAAATCTGCCCATGTTCATTTCAAAACACTTCAGTGTAGTGGTCTCAAAGTGAGCCATTGGCAGAATGAACTTCCTTGAATGGGGATAAAAACCATTTACCTACATTAAAATCTCGAGCTATTATACCACATTTGCCAGAGACATGGCTGGCCGTTGGCCCGTGGGTATTCAGACTGCTAGGCATTGACTGTGCCCTTTATGATTTAAAAAAAACAATCCTTTCGGGCAAAAGTAGCGCAGTGTGTAGGGCTTTTACAGTCTATTACAGTGAAATGAAAGAAAACAAAACCACCTTTTCAATTATATATATATATATATATATATATATATATATATATATATATACATACACACATACTGTACATACATAAATACACACACACACACACACACACACACACACACACACACATACCTGTATATACTTTTTTTTGCTCAAAATAACATTGTGTATTCATTAAAATCTTCCTGCTTTCTTTGTTGTCATTTTTAATCCATATAATAAGATCTTGAAGAAATTTACAAGGCAATCTTGGTAACTTTAGTACTTACATGCTACTTTTGAATGATGCTCTAATACACCACATTTTGCAAAAAAAAAAAAAAAAAAACTATAAAGCAGCACTTTTTAAAATGTATATATAAAGCAACTTCTAGTATGGCAATAAATATTTTTAATGGTTTATGTCCTATAATGAAGACTGGAGTAATGAAATGAAGAAATGAAATCAGCTTTGCTGATTTGGTTTGAAAATATATTCATACAGAAAGTAAAAGTGCAATATCACATGAGTAGCAGTGCGATATGGCTATATGCCGGCTGAGTGCCTTAGTGCCCCCCACTAGTGCCGATATACAGCCATATCGCAGTGCTACGAGTTTAATGCGTTTATACAACAGTTCAACATCTTAATCGTGTGTATAAAAAAAATAGAAAATCAAACACAGAGTCTCAAAACTCGTTTTGTACAAGGAACTACTTTCTTCTGCCACCCATTCACATCTGCAGCTGACTGATGTCAGAACAGCAGAAACTGTTGCTACTTCACAAACGTCACTTTAAAACTAGTATTTGAATGATTCTCTAGTGTAATATTTAGTGATGACAAAACATGTGATTTTTGCTCACATTTTAAGATTATAAGGCTGAACGGCATAAAATGATTGAGAATGAGACATTTCCCAGTATTTCTCTGTTGCAATCAGGACATCACAATAATTAACATTAAAAAAACAAAACAAAGCAAACACCACTAGTATCTGTGGTATGAATACAGCACTACAAACATACAAGAGAGATCGACTTAGAATGTCACTTACCTGATTTATAATGATTTGTTTAGCTGTAGTTTGAAACTTACATTGAGAAAACGCTAAGTTTTTCTCCCCTAAGGACTTATCGTGTGGTCTCTGTCGCCATCTTGTGGCAGAACGTCAACCATGATTTTCTTTGTTCTGCTCAGACAGGCTAATGGCAGCCGATGCACTAAATCTCCGAAATGTTTATATATTATAGGCACTATCCTTATAAATAAACAGCATAGTTGCAATCTAAACAACTACATTCTCGCATAAAAAGCCTCAAAAGTACATTGTTGTCCAACAGCAGCAATATTTGTCAAACTGTAGAGTGTCCTCTGCTTGTCGGTGTATGCGGGTGGAGTAGTAAAAAGGGTGAAGGGTGAAGAGACTGTACGAGTGCTGTTATTCACAGAATATCGCACGACTATCAGCCAATCAGATTCAAGAACCAAAACTGTTGTATAAATAAGGCTTGACTATACATCTCATTTTTTATACACGCACACATATATACAATAGTGGTACCAAATTCCACATAATAATGTAATAAAATTTCCAAATAATATATCAATTTTTTTAAAGTAACATTAGTAAGAAGTCATGCTGATCAAATTCCTCTCAACACAATTCACAATTTCAGCAGAACTACTGTATACCAGGGAAGAAAGCCACTGAACACTGAAACTGTCATTATATGCGACTGATAACAGTATCATAATAGAGCGCTTTTGTCTTCTTATAAAGCACCACCAAAACAGTTGTTAAGAACAGAAACACAGAGTTAAACTCAAATGGTCCACAGAGAGAGAGCGAGAGTGAGAGAGTGAGACACTTCCGTCATTATCAGCGGGAAGCATAGAGGCTCTCACAAGGACAGTGGATGACTTTGAAACGGAGGATCAAACAACTTCATCAAACGTGGCAGAATAAACAGAATCAAGACTGGTTACCACTCCGCTATCATGTGTGCTCTTTCCCATCAAAGGCACTCACTCGCATGATGTTCTTGAGACACGGATAACACCGAGCAAGGACAAATGTAGAGAAAGAGAGAGAGGTTGAAATTATACTATGTGGTTAAAGCAAAGATGAAAACACAAGGACAAAAATAAACAAAGCAGCATCTGTTGTCGCTGGGAAAAAAAAAGAAAAGTCCATTTCAAGCAAGTCAATAATGAGATTTGAGACAACGGCTGATTCATGTCATTTTACAAATCGCTGCCGTTGAATTGCTTTTAAATTTGCAATCGCGCGCAGCATGCAGATGTGAGGCTGTGCCGTACTAAGCAGCGCACGAGGAGAGAGAGAGACGCAATATCTCTTGATTTCATAAGGATTGGCTAGTCAGAGTTCATTCCTCATTCATCCCGCTTCCTGCGGTGCGATCCATATTCGCAAATCTGACAAATAAACAGGAGGCGCCGGACTCAAATTTTATTCTGAGGTGGATGAAAGAGAAATGAATGCATAAACAGACGTGGGCCATAACAAAGAGAGTTGAGATGGGAAGTTTTGTCTTCCCAGCATGCCGTGCCGTACGTCAAGCGAAGAGGAATGGCATAATAAGTTTTAGCACTCCCGTGGGCAGCGGCTGGCCCTGTCTGTAATATTGCTAGCAGCTCGCACACGAGTTCAGCAGCAGCAGAGGTGCCATAACAGAGCCCAGGACAACCCTAAGCGAATCCCAGTGCCACTCTGCCAGAGCAGAACTGCTGTAAATTCACTGAGCTCCCGGAGGACTCCACGCTCATGCCAGACCCGCACAACTGAAAAAGGGACTCGTAATCAGGATGGTCTGGAACGGAGCCTTACTACAACTGGAACAACCATTAATCACGCTCAATAGAGAAGTTTAATACTGAACCTGAGAAAGAGAGGGAGACTTGATAGTCATGTGATCACATCTGTGTTGATGTGTTTCTCTCCCTAAATACTAACAAATTCTAACGGTGCACATATGCACGCAATCCAAGAGAAATAGGTTTCAATTACAGTTATAGTTCATCCTAAAAAGAAAATGTACTTATCATTTAGTCAGCCAAAAGTGGATTCAAACATTTATGAGTTTGCTTTTTCTGTTGAACACAAGTTATTTTGAAATATTTTACAAACCTGTAACCATTGACAACTTTAGTAACAAGTAGTAGTAACTGTAGTAAACAAATACTATTTATGTCAATAGATACAGTTTTCCAACATTTACAAAATAACTTCTTCTGTGAGAGAAGAAACTCAAACAAGTATGTATTAATATATAGCATAACAAGTAGCATTAATATGTGTAACTTACATGTATAACATAGTATTATATTATACAGTAAAATACTAAATATAAAGTGATATTTGTATGCACAACTAAAACACTTTTTTATTATTACACTTAAAAAAAAAACATACCTAAAATGTCAAAATATAGGTGAAATAATGTTCCTATTAGTTATTTTTGTAATATATACGTTACATTTATGTAAGAATTAAAAGTGCAGAGCCATTCTGACATATTAAGATGAATAAAGCAAGTTGTACGAATGTAAATTATCACATGCATTTGTTTATATGGCAAAACATTTCTTTTTCAACAAGAAGGTCCTACAGATTCTTAAGGCAGATACTGATAAGATCAGGGTCTGGTTAATATGTGAGGACTTTGGGGGGTTTATGATGTGGTCACATGTTGATTGGTCAGTTTGTATATCTCAGTATTTGGGCTTTGATCACATGGTTAATAAAGATACAAAATAGTTGGTAAACTTTGCTCTGCCCTCTTTTCTTGCTCTGGCTTTTCCCTGCTCTGGATTTTCTCTGACTCTACTGCTACCAGGTTCTTTTTTGGGCCTATTCTGTTCTTTGTCCATCGGGCTCGGGGCTGTCAGCACCACCCACGTTCATCAGCGTTACTAAGCCGACCAATCACAGTGCTTGCGCTCGTTGCGATGTGTAGTCACATTTTTTTGAGCGAAAGCTATGCGACCGCACGAAGGCTGCGCCGGACCGTACTTGTGCACTTGACGCAGACATATAAATCAGCCTTAAAACTTAATTGCTTTATATTGCAATACAACACAATCACATAATTGCAATGTTTTCCCACATTTTTAAGCTATTAAAACTGCCCTTATTTCTGTTTTTGGTATAAGATTTCAGAAGGATGTTTTGACTAGAAATGTACAGTTTCACCATCATACTGATAACTTTTTAGTAATTCGGCAGAACTAGAGTTCGAACTGCTGTAGTTAAAATCCCATCTTTATAAAGTGATCATATCATTTTTATTTATATTTAAATTATTCAAAGGTTTGTTGATATGGTTGATATAAAGATAAAAACTGACAACTAATATGTGGCTGCACTATGATCTTTAAATAGAATCTTTTAATATTTATTATAATCTAAATATGCCTAACAAGATTGCTTTGACATGTAATGTTTCACTGAAAGATATTTTTGTGTGCGTCATCTGTAAAAAAGATGGTGAACATGTGAGTGTCATTATGTTTGAAAATAAAAGTATATTTTATATATAATACATATTTTTGTTCAATCACAGTGATGTTCTTTAAATAAATACACAAAAGATAAAAACGGTCTAATGTTTCAATATGACCTTCGCAAAACAAAAAGTTGTTAAAATCTTTTACTCCAAAAATGAGGCCCTCAGGCATAAATGTTTCCAAAGCTGCAAAATCCAGTCATTCACGGGTGAGAAGAGTTGATTTGCGATTTAAGTTTCTTCACAGGTCACATGTAAAATAAACAGCGACAAAGGAAGCCAAACTCAGTAAAACAAGTAACACAATGAGGGAAAAGGACGATCGGCTTTCAGAAGACACAGCAGGAGCTCTGAACGAGGGAATTCTCCTGAAACATTTCCTGTGATGGAAAGGAAAGACTTGCAGAGCCAACGGCACACAAGGGGCTGATGGGAGACTCTGATTTGACACAAAGCAGTTTTTGGGGTGTTCAACACAACTGCCATATACAGCACAATCAATAATACAACTCTCACTTAATACACCAACAGCTCCCTGCAGCTATGGTCACATTTTAGCATTATCTATGCAAACAGAAATGATAATGTTCTGCGTGAATTGGATAAAAACAATAACATGAACCGAAGCAGGTAAATAAAAATCAAGTTTATCTGCAAAACGAAACACTGCTGATACCAGCAGCTCAGTCATCCTATTATAAATCCATTCTGAACAGCCTGAGGGTGAGAAAACTAACAGCAAATATACACCTTTGAATACTCAATACTCACTTTAACATTTGTTTTGCTCTCAAACTGTTTATTTCACAAATAAAGCAGTTATATACATACATACATACATACATACATACATGCATGCATCGTACGTACGTACATACATGAATACATACATGCATACACACACACACACACACACACGCACACACACACACACACACACACACACACACACACACACACACACACACACACACACACACACACACACACACACACACACCTACCTACCTACCTACCTACCTACCTACCTCCAGGTATGTTTGACAAATCCACCAGTTGGCATTGTCTACAATTTTCTGAAATACGTTATTTAGGACACTTTTTTTTATACGCTTCAGACACACATCTGTCTTGTACACGTCCATGAGAAGGTTGGGATTGTCATACAGATCACCTAGACCAGTGTTTCTCAACCACGTTCCTGGAGGACCACCAACACAGCATGTTTTGGATGTCTCCAGTGTCCGTCACACCCATTACAGGTCCTTTAAGCTCTGCTAATGAGCTGATGATCTGAATCATTTGGTTAAGCAGATACTGTAATCTGTAAATTGTAAATACTTAATGGAAAATGTGCAGATCTGGTGGTTCTCCAGGAACGTGGTTGAGAAACACTGACCTAGACCAGCAAAACAGTGTTTTCAAAACCAAATACCAGAAAAAAGTGCACTGCAACCACATAGTTTTAGCTTGACTTGACATTGCTTTCATCTCTTGTGTGGATCTGTGCTTCACCGGAGTTTAACCAGTTTGCTCTGCATCACAAATACAACATCATGAAATGTGAGCTACCAAACAAACTGACCACATCTAAGAGTTGTCCGTATGGAGACATGTGAGGCAAATGTATTCAATTACAAATGTCGGACATCGCTAAATTCACTCACTGACTCACAATCCTTTGACTTGTCCGTAATTTATCAGGGGTCACCACAGCAGAATGAACCGCCAATTACTCGGGCATATATACAGTATTTATGCTCACTCAATAAATGATGCTTGCTGTTTGTTCAAACTACCTATGAGCTGAAACAACACAATTCTTGAGGGGATTTCTTTTGGGACAACTTAATTGCAACAATGTAGTGTTTAATACACCTAAATCGCTTCACAATCATGAGAGGGGGGTCTCTCCACACACCACCACCAGTGTGCAGCATCCACTTGGATGATGCGACAGCAGCCACAGGGCAACGACGCCAGAGCGCTCACCACACACCAGCTATAGGTGGAGTGAAGAGACAGTGAAAGCCCAAATTCAGTGGATGGGGATGATTGGGAGGCCATGATATGGCCGATGAAGGGAATTTAGCCAGGACACTGGGGTTACATCCCTACTCTTTACAAGAAGTGCCATGAGATTTTTAATGACCACAGAGAGCCAGGACCTCGGTTTAACGTCTCATCAGAAAGACAGCGCTCACTGACAGTATATTGTCCCCTTCACTATACTGGGGCATTAGGACTCACACAGACCGCAGGTTGAGGGCTCCCTGCTGACCTCACTAAAACCACTTTCAACCGCAAGTAGTTTCCCATGTGGTCTCCCATCCAGGTAATGATCAGGCTCAGCCCAGCTTAGCTTCAGTGGGTCTTGGGCTGCAGGGTGATTAGGATGTGGCATGTTTCAATCCAGTTAAACTTGTAAAGGCTAATGAAGTTTACTTAATTCCTTCATGCTGTCCCAACACAAATTGATTGTGTTTAACCGAGCACTTTTTACAGTGCAACCCAGCACTGGGAAACACCTATGCATTCTCTCATTCACACACATACATATGGCCAAATGTCTTTTTTACATCGCTATGTTGTTTTATGGTATTTATTTGGTGCTGAACAAAGAACTTCATGCAAATAATCCTATATTCATTGAAAATATGTCCCTGTAAAAGTCATTAGCATGAAAAGGAACACCCTTACCATTCATCTTTCCTAGAAATTGCATTCAAACATATGTTGAATTATATTTTTGTGGTTTCTAAAAAATATAGTCTGAAGCGTGCATTTCTAATGAGCTTGTGCTGTATATATGAATTTACATATCACAGGGAAATCAATGTCTCCATTTTATTGCTTAAACATAAGCCCACACTTTCATTTTCAAACATTTTTATTCAACTGCCTTTGGTGCATTGTAAATCAAACACCAATATGCATGAATAAAAGCAGCATGACTGTGCCAAGCTATAGCAAAACTAAACATACAATCACAAGTTTCAAATTGAGATTAAACCCAATAATGAAACGACTTTCAATCACGCTTTTGTGACACCGCAGACTGTCCATCAAAAATGACACTCTATTAAAATGCATTAAGAGACTTCTCTATAGCAACAACTAATGACAGTTTATGAACAGGATGCCAAATTGCCGTTAACAACTAGTTTTGAGTAATGACAAAAAGATAACAGCATCTTTCACCGTCTGGTGCTTTGCTCGGCCGTGGTGATCGATGCGTGTTTTGGAACGTACAAATCAAGTGACCCTCGACAAGCACTTAATGACAACAAATGAGCATCTCTCCTCGTTCTTCACCGATCCCTCTGTTTCTCGTCGGCCGCACTAGACTGTCATCAGAGTCAATATCACCATCTTATTAAAACAAATGAGCTGATTTCACAACAGGCTGCTTGAGATCCCTGTGATGTAATTTGGTCATCTGACTAGGTTTGGCTCTGAGGAAACAAAGCGTTGACTGGTATTCGATAGGGGTGGCGTCAAATTTATGAGTGTGCCTGCTTAAATGACAATAAGTTGTTGATGAATTCCTTTCGTGATTTCCACCATTGTTAGCACAAGAATGGGATTGGATTTTTCATGTCTGTAAGCGTGAAATGAGCACAGAAGGAGTAAGATAAACTTGAAAATATAGCTGAATACAGAGCTACTGTATGTGTTTGTCTGTATACACATAAATGCACAATACGGTAAATATTCACCATCATGAAAGTTTCACTAAAAATAAAAAGAGAGTTCTATGGTTATCAGAAATGTAGATATTGTTTTAAATGTGTGAAAATACGCAAATAGATCAAATATGTACAGTGGAAGAAAAAAGTATTTAACACATCATGTTTTTTTTTTCTGGGAAAAAAATATTCTAAAGGAGCTGTTGACATAGAATTGTACCAGATTTTGGTAAAAACCCAAACAATACAAACATAAAAATATAACAAAAGAAAATAAAATCTGAAATAATTGTTATGTGTAATAACATTGAAATGACACAAGGAGAATGTACTAAACTACTGAAATATATTTAATACTTTCTATGGTGATGGCAAAGACGCCTCTCATATAGAGAATAAAGTCATGCATTTCTCAGGTGTGATTTTTTTTTTTTTTTTTTTTTTTTACAGACTTCAACAGAGTGTAAAAAGTTTGATGGTTCTGTGGGTTACGTCTATCAAATCTGACCTTTATGTTGTTTGGATTCATATCAGGTGATTGGCTGGGCCATTCCAAAGCTTGATTGTCTTTTTCTGAAACTTCTTGCAAGTTTCCTAGACTGTGTTTCACAGACTGTGTTTTTGTGGATCGTGGTCTTGCTGAAATGTCCACTCTGGTTTCATCTTCATCATCCTGGTAATGTAGATGTTGGACTGAAGCAGCTAATATTAATTTACAATGACAAAGGGCAGAGCATTGCTGAAGAACTACTGAGAAATTTCAGCTGCTGTCTGAGCTTTCACTGCCCTTCTACACCTCCCTTTCTTTATGTGTTCAATCATTTTTTCCTGTGTCATTTCATTTTATTACACATAACGTAATATTGTTTACTGTTTGTTGTCTGTTTCGATTGGTTCTTACCAACATCTGGTGAAAATTTCAAGTCAACAGCACTTTTAGAATTGTGTTTTTTGACAAAAATGGTGAGGTGTTGAATAATTATTCCCCCCACTGTATATGTTAGCACATTTATTTAAGTAAAATAACAATTAAAAAAAAACAGAGCATGTTTAATACATAAATAATATACAGTAAAAATTTAGACAAAATACTAGAAAAATTGTTCAGCTAACTTTAGAGTAATAAACAACTCTGAAAAAAGTTCTAAAGAAAATGTATCATATTGTTATACTGACAGTGTGCAGCTTTTTTCCATATTTTTAAAATTAATTTACTAGAAACCCTATTTAGAAAAAAATGACAAATAAAATAAACAAAACATTGACAAAACAAATAAAGTATTTGTAAAAAAAAAATATTTTAAAGGCTTATATAAACATTAACAGTATTTACACTTATCAAAGATAATAAAACAAAGAAACCTTTTTTTTTTTTAAGTGTGCAAATTATCACACCGATTTATTAGAATGAAAAATAGGCTAATTTTTACAGGCAGTCAAAATTTTCCCACCTGAATCTAGTTATGCAGTTCATACATGCTGAATGAAGAATGAATCCATGAAAGGTTCACTACGCATTACACTCACTGAGCACCTTTCACTGCAATTTCACATCGCTTGCCAACCCCGTGCGTCTAAAACAGGACCTCTCAGTGACGGTGACAGCGAGAGCAGCAGCTCAAGTGAAAGACAAAGAGAAAAAAGGGAAACATTAGCACAGATCGAGACTGGAAAGTGATGGAGAGAGAAAGAGAGGAAGAAGAAGAACGTGAGGGAAGACTGGAGTCTCTGCGTCTGACATGTGGAGACATCAAAGCCATGGAGGTGGAGAGAAAGGCAGAGGAGAGCTCATTAACATCGACATGCCAGTCTCTGACACGGCACCATGACACCATAATTACTGGCACGCTCGATAGTGCTTCAGCTCCACCCTCTCCCTGCTCCAGACAGCCAGAGCCATGCATGTACACCCATGCAAACCCACACATATTTAGAATACTCTACAAATGCTACAGTGCAGGAGGTTATGGGTTTGTGCAATATGTGCAACAAATATCAAATGGAGGTCTTTGGGGGTATGCAGGTTCTTACCTGGTAATTATGGAGGGAAAACCTACATTTCGAGTTTTTAAGTAAGGGCAGATGCAACACATGCAGGTTCAGTGTTGCTGGGCTGATGGTAAGTTTGTTGATATTAATGATTACCTGTTCTTTTAATGAAATTCAAAATAACAGTTGCCAGTACAAATGACATATTAGCATTAAACTATTATGATTTTGTCTTCTACAGTATACAAAGTTCTAGAGCCTGAGAGCACAATAACAATTTGTTTTGTTATAGAATGATGGATAGAACAGACAGACAGACAGTCGATAGAACACTCAATTGAATTATAGATAGAATGAAAGAACAATAGACTGAGACAATAGAATGAGAGAGAAACAGACAGACAGACAGACAGACAAATTGACAGACAGACAAAACAACAAACAGACAAATAGATATAGCGACAGATAAAATGATAAATAAAAAGACAGATTGACAGACAGACAAATTGATTGACAGGCAGACAAAAAAGAATGACAGACAGAACAATAGAATGACAGATAGATAGAATGACAGACAGATACATGTATAGATAAAAGAATAGATAGAATGACAGATAGATAGATAGATACACAAATAAGACAGACAGTTAGACAGACAGATAACAGACAAAATAACGCACACACACGACAGAACATAGAATACAGACAGATAGAACAGACAGATAAAGGATAGATAGAAGCATAGAAAAAAATAGATAGAACGACAGATACACAGAATGACATATAGATACATAGAACGACAGACAGACAGACAGACAGACAGACAGACAGACAGACAGACAGACAGACAGACAGACAGACAGACAGACAGACAGACAGACAGACAGATAGATAGATAGATAGATAGATAGATAGATAGATAGATAGATAGATAGATAGATAGACTGAACAATAGATATAATGACAGACAGATAGATACAGACAGACAGACAGACAGACAGACAGACAGACAGACAGACAGACAGACAGACAGACAGACAGACAGACAGACAGATAGATAGATAGATAGATAGAATGAAAGACAGATCAATACATAGACAGAACGACAGACAGACAGATGGATGTACGAATGGATAGAATGATAGACAGACAGACAGATAAACAGACAGATAATGAGGTATCAATTCAGTTGAATATAATCCACATAATATCACATTAAATCTATATTCTATTAAAGCAGATGTGCAGTTCTGCCTCTCACACTGTAACTGTTCTCCAGCAGACCTGTCAACGGAACAGCACTATCCATTTCCCCTCCATTGTCCCTACATGACAGCGCTCTCCAGATCTGAATGCGGGCCAGAAACCTGACCACCGCGTGCCTGAGGAACCTTGGAAAACAGCTCTCTGCACACTTGACTACAATGCTGACATTTTGAATGAAGCGTCAATAGGCAGGAGCGTGCCGGCATTGCATGCATGGCAAAGCAGACACAAAAGAGAGGCATGGCAATTTAATTAACATTTAGAGGGGAAAAATGCAGTATGAGGCACACAAACACGCGCAGAGACGACAGCCGGCGCAATAAAAGGCCATGTTGACAAAACATCTCAACCTGGAGGAAGGAAAAAAAAAGGAAGGAACACAAGTGTTTTTTTAAAGCCAGACTGAGTCGGTATTGCTTATAATATAAACACACACGTTTGGAAAGCATATGCCGCATAAGCTGTAGCAATTACACCCAGAAAACACGTTCGCTTTAGAACATCATTGCCGTAGCAAGATCAATCACTGCACTCGCTATTGATCTATGAGCTGATGGCTGCATTAATTAGGACGGTTGGGAACAATTACTCCATTAAATCAAACCATCCACAAATGCTCACAAAAAGTGAAGCAAACCCCCAGGGGTAGGTTCATTAATCTGATCAGTTTGATTCACAGTGTGGAGAAAACCTTCACTAACCTTGAACTTTGACTTCTTAGACTAAACCAGTCATTGTCACAAATGAATGATTGATGACCATGGTCAAAAAGCCTGTCATGGGTAAATGAAGGACTAGCAAATTAAAGAGTTAGAATAGAAAGGAAAGCGATTGAGACAGGAATGGGCTCCCTGGACAAATACGCCAAAAAGCATTCATGTTTCGGCAGTTCCTCAAATAATTATAAGACGTGGTGTCACCTTCCGCTTCAGAAAGGCATCAGTATCTTATTTGGAATGCATCACCTCACAGTATTTTTCAGTAAAACGAGGAGTTGGAGTTTGTCGTGATTGACAGGCCAATTAATTTGCCACTCTTAGGCTGCAGTCGGAGACAGAGAGCTGTAATCAGACGAGAGCGGCTGTGATGCTAACCAAACCATGGGCTACCCTGCACTGGTTCTCAATCCTTCATATAGAAGCACGGATAACATTTACATGTGCAATATTTTATATAGTAGCGAAAGAAATAGCAAGTAGACATGTCAAATGATGGAATATCAACAGTATTTAAAAAACATAGGTGTTGTGCATTTGTATTTTAGCAGCAAGATTTTATAGTATTTACATAGAAATATATACACCCATCGACCACTTTATTAGGTACACATTACTAATACAGAGTTGGACCCGTTTTTTTTTTTTTTTTTTTGCCTTCAGAACTGCCTTAATCCTTCGTGGCAGAGATTCAACAAGGTACTGGCAATATTTCTCAGAGATTTTGGTCCATATTGACATGATAGCATCTCGCAGTTGCTGCAGATTTGTCGGCTGCACATCTCCCATTTCACCACATCCCAAAGGTGCTCTATTGGATTGAGTCTGGTGACTGTGGAGGCCATTTGAGTACAGCAAACTCATTGTCATGTTCAAAAACCAGTCTGAGATGATTCACGCTTTATGACATGGTGCGTTATCCTGCTGGAAGTAGCTATCAGAAGATGGGCACACTGAGGTTATAAAGGGATGAACATGGTGAGCAACAATACTCAGGTAGACTATGGCGTTGACATGATGCACAAATGGTACTAATAGGCCCAAAGTGTGCCAAGAAAATATCCCTCACACCATTATATCATCATCACCAGCCTGAACCGTTGATACAAGGCAGGATGGATCCATGCTTTCATGTTGTAGACACCAAATTCTGACCCTACCATCTGAATGTTGCAGCAGAAATCGAGACTCATCAGACCAGGCAACGTTTTTCCAATCTTCTATTGTCCAATTTTGGTGAGCCTATGTGAATTGTAGCCTCAGTTTCCTGTTCTTAGCTAACAGGAGTGGCACCCGGTGTGGTCTTCTGCTGCTGTAGCCCATTCGCCTTAAGGTTTAATGTGTTGTGCTTTCAGAGATGCTCTTCCGCACATGTCGGTTGTAACGAGTGCTTATTTGAGTTACTGTTGCCTTTCTATCAGCTCGAACCAGTCTGGCCATTCTTCCCTGACATCAACAAGGCATTTGCACCCACAGAACTGCCACTCACTGGATATTTTCTCTTTTTCGGACCCTTCTCTGTAAACCCTAGAGATGGTTGTGCGTAAAATCCCAGTAGATCAGCAGTTTTTAAAATACTGTATTTAGACCAACCCATCTGCCACCAACAGCCATGCCACGTTCAAAGTCACTTAAATCACCTTTCTTCCCCATTCTGATGCTCGGTTTGAACTGCAGCCGATCGTCTTGACCATGTCCACATGCCTAAATGCATTTAGTTGCTGTCATGTGATTGGCTGAATAGAAATTTGCGTTAATGAGCAGTTGGACAGGTGAACATAAATAAGTGGCTGGTGAGTGTACATCAATTCTTATTATTATTATTATTAAAATATATAATGTGCATAGATTTGAAAATGTTAACTATATATATATATGTGTGTGTGTGTGTGTGTGTGTGTGTGTGTGTGTGTGTGTGTGTGTGTGTGTGTGTGTGTGTGTGTGTGTGTGGTGTGTGTGTGTGTGTGTGTGTGTGTGTGTGTGTGTGTGTGTGTGTATACATATATGATGATATGCTGATATATGCTAGACTTCAATTTAACGGGAAGTTCTTTCTAAAAAAAAGGGGAAACTATCTAAAAAAACCATTTCAATAGAATGCAGTGGTGCAAATGGAATGTCAACAAAGCCTTATGCATTTTAATCAAGCAAATGTGCTCTAGCTGGAAATACTAAATACTGCTTTATATTTTTCATTAGAGACAAAAGCTCATCAGTGAAAATGCTGATGCACAAAACAAATGCACTGGTTGGCATGTTTCCTCTGTGGGTGAGAAGCATGCACCTGTCTTTCATTTCTTCTATCCATCTTTTGCCTGCTGCTTTTGCAACCGGTTCAAAAGTAACTTCTTGCTTCTTCTGCGTTCTCATCTCCATATCGCACGTCTTTGAGTGGAGCCATGTTCTATGCTGTGTGAATTGTGAACAAATGAAAGGGCTCCCTCAGGCACTGCTGCTCGGTCTTATTCTTGGCATTTCACCATCATGAATTCTCACAGTAGACGGATTCCAAAAGCAGAAACGGAGAGAACGACGGAAGAAAAAAAGAGGGCAGAGGGAATGTAATTGAACTGCCATGAAAAATTAGCATCACCTAGCTCCTAAACCAGCTCTATGAGGTACTTAGTGAAAAAAGGCCATTTAGCCTTCAAACCATAGTATCAACTGCCAGATTTCATGCCACCTTTGTTTACGAGCCTGAAATTGATTTATGGAGGAGAAAAAAACTAAACGGACGAAATGAAGGATCTGTGTAGTAATTGACCCAACGCCGGTTCTAGTGCGGATGCACACGATTGGTCAAATGTGGAATCCTTATTATCTCATTTAATCAAGATGGATGATGAGATGGCTCAATATCATCTGAGCCCAAGAGGCCACATGGAACGACATGAAAGCATCCAGTTTTACCTGAAATCCCATTAGGCCCGAAACAACACCAATGAAAAGACATCTTGTACATCTGTGGGTTTTTAGAAGAAAATTGGACAGATCGCTGTTTTGATGGTGCTTCATTTGAAGCAGTTCTGGCAGAGGATTTCATGAGCCGCAATGGGTCAACAGATCCTGCTAATGTTTCCGTCGGATGTTAGCGTCCTCTTAACATAAGCCTTCATTGAGGAAAGAAGTTCTCCTTCGCCTACGTGCACCTGGATGCAGACAAAGTGGATGCTCAGAGCACTACAAACACCCACGTTTCAGCAATCTGCGCGAATATTCATAGTCCGTCCAGACCAAACAGCCCGCGCAGGCAAGGAGAGACTTTCTTTGTTTTGGTTTTTAAAGCAGTCAACACTACTGCAAAGCTGACAGCAGCTTTTTATTCACTCACCACCTCATTTCAGAGAACAATGAGGATCATGAAAATTGCAGGGGCCGCTAATTGACTGGCTTAGATGACTGGCGTATGGCGCTAGCACCTCTTGTCTCGTATCTGTTAACGTGTACGTAGACACACACACACACACATACACACACACACACATGCACACACACTCTGTCAATACTAACACTAAGGGCCCTCTGATGACAAAAACTTCCCAGAGACAGCAATGACAGAAGTTCAATTAATATCATAGCAGCCATAGTTTCAAAGAAGAAAGGACCTATCTGTTCACTCCAGGCATACGGGCTACAGACAATGCTGCTGACAGGTTAAAGCAATTACACTGAGGGGATCAGATAATTGGACACTTTGTATACCAAAGCAGGGGAGAGGGTATTAATATTGTGCATGCTGATTTATGAATGATCAAGGTCTATTTCATTGATGGAATATGGTAGAAAATTAAAGATACATTTGAGGGTGGAAATTACAAATTGTGAAATATGCAATAATGACAACTGCAAATATGTGTTTTTTTTTTTTTGTGGATGTGAAATACAATTATAGATTTTGGTTGTATGATTATAGTCTGAAGAATAATCAAGGTTTCGCTGTTATCATGTCTATTGTAAATTTAAGCTTTATATTAGGGTAAATATTTAAATGAACTGCGATATTTAAATGAATATGCGTTCATACATACGTAATCGTTTTAATAATTTGTAATAATTCGTCTAACATATCTTTTGTTTACATTGCAAAGCCACGCACAACTCTCACCGCTACGGCATGCGATGTTTTCTACTCGGTGTGTTTGAAAGGCGCAAGTGTGTTGCGCCGCTTGTCCCCGCATATTGACCCGCATAATGGCCCGCTGCTATAGTTAATCCAGTGTGAGTGGGTATTAGGGCGTACTCACACTATGCTATCCGAACCGTGCCCAGGCCCGTTTCCCGGATCGTTTAAGAAGTGTGAGTTCTCTGAATCGGGCTCGGGCACGGTACACTTGGCCGGCCCTGGCCCGGTTGGAAGAGGTGTGCCAGAGCGCTGTTCACTTGGGCTCAGGCGCGGTACGCTTACAGTGTGAGAGCAAGCGTGCCTAAGCCCGAAACTGAAAGCAAGAAATGAGGCTGTGATATGCCCTAAATGACCCATCTGCGCTTAAATTACCCATCTAAAGTCCTTGTAAATAAAAAAAAAGTCCTCGCCTACACAAATCTGTTTGATATGGATCAATTAATCATTCGTACTGTTCAATGAACGCAAACTGTCATAGATTATTAAAGACACAAACCCCTCACTGTACTACAGCTGAACCTTCAGAAAACCTCCTAATTCCTGCAGCACGAGGACTTTATGATTGTTTATGAGCGTCAAAAGTGGCTGATCTGTTCAGCGAAATATTTGACTGCGTGTCACCGCATATGAAACTACTTAAACGATATAACTATAACTTACTAAAGAAATCTCCACTGTGCTGAGCGAAAGCGCTTACTGAACTGCATCAATGACGTAACCGTGCCCAGGCCCGAATGTAATGTGAGTGCGGGCCGTCGGGGGAGAGGGGAGGGGGCGCAATCGTGCTTCGGCCCGGTTCAAGGCAACTGTACATAGTGTGAGTATGGCCTTAGCCTTGGTGTAGCTATAAGCTCGGAACGTTAAACTAGCGCACACGTGGCATAACTTTGTTTAGTTGCAGCAGTTTCCTTCTGTGCAACAGAAACGCGGCGTTGAAAAGCCTTTAAGCTTAAGTATCCAAATGTTTTCGGCTGCTCGCACCACTCGCTCACTTAATGTCAAGTGACTCACGCTCTGCACAGCCTTCAACTGCAGCTCGTGCTGTATTGAACAGACGTACGTCACTTCATAACTATAGTGGCCGTTTTTCGACTGAACTAAATTTATTTTTGATGTCTTGGTGACACTATTTGGAGGGCCAGAACAAATTGCCTCGCGGGCCGCCAATTAAATAGCCCTGCTCTATGGTTTCGCTACATGTCACATCACCTTCTCGCGTTTGTCACAAATTACGTGACATCGCCCGGACAGAGGAGCTTGGCCGACGCACCAGGCCTGAACCAATTGAGGAAAATAAATATATTTATGCTTTTTTGGAGTCAAACACTTTGGACAATGCTTGAACAAAATTTAAGACCTCGTAAAAACCGGATTAGGAGTTTTTAATACCTTTTAAGGGCCTTAATTTTCTCATTAATGATGTATCAACTTTTAATACTTTTTAAGACCCCGCTGACACTCGATAGACAGATAGACAGACAGACAGACAGAACGATAGATAGATAGAACGATAGATAGATAGATAGATAGATAGATAGATAGATAGATAGATAGATAGATAGATAGATAGATAGATAGATAGATAGATAGATAGATAGATAGATAGATAGATAGATAGATAGATAGATAGATAGATAGATAGATAGATAGATAGATAGATAGATAGATAGATAGATAGATAGATAGATAGATAGATAGAAATATCGAAAGAACGGTTGAACGATAGATAGAACGATAGAACAATAGATAGATAAATAGACAGACAGACAGACATCACAAGGGTGAGTAAACACAACAGTTTTTTTGTCATAAACTATTCTTTAACAGGCTAATGAGAGCAACCTCTGGAGAATACTGACTCACTGAGACAGATGTGTCAATCAGCGCAAATCCAAACACATCCAGCACATTTTAACAAATAAAGGCAACGGAGGAGAAATGCTTTGAAATCACACCTCACACAGATGCTAAAGCTCAAAAGCCTGGCCTCAGGTGACTGAAGCCTTTAATAATACACTATGTGATATCATAATCCATTTTGAAACTTTTTTTTACCAAGTGCTTCAGTCATAAATCCTCCATTATCCTTTCTGTCTGTCTCTCTCACCCCCATAAAATGTCATTTATGTCAGTCGATCAGCTGGAAGAAGAGCTATAGCTTTTTTAAACAATACATCATATATGTGAGCCATCCCAGAAGACTGAACATAAAAGAATCCGCTAACAATAAAGATGTTTAAATAAATAACGTATTCTTTTGTGATCCACAACAAAACGTGATGCATGAGGGGGTTGAAGTGACACAAGGTGAGTAAATAATGACAGAATTTACATTTTGGGGTGAACTATTGCTTCAAAGCAGATTTTAATCCCCCATTGGGAACAAAGCCATGAGTTCTTTGACAGATAAAGAAGATAGGAAGTTTTGGATCTTCCGAGCTTCTCCACATTTGCAATTTAGTTCAAAGTTACAGGCCTTTTTTCATCTAGAGTTTCATTATTTCTGCGCTTTTTGTTCCTGCGTATATAAATTGGAAATTCAGAAAGAAACGGAAAAAGAGAAGAACAACAAAAGCAATCCTTATGACTTGTCCTTTCTCTCTTTACCTGAAGACAATATATTCAGCAATGGGCACAGCGGAAGAAGAAAAACTTTGAAGGGTTTTCATCATCTGGTTCTGAAGATGTATGACTGGCATAACTTGAATGAATAAAAAAATGAATTCCCAATGGATCGGGTTATCAATATTCAACAGGTGTACGATAACTGTCCTCCCACTACACCCAGCGGGTCCGCCTGTCCGTGACTCTAAAGATCACTAAGTCCGACGTGCCGCACATCAGCAATGAAGAGACATGGTGAAAGGGAAAAAAACGAGGTGAAAATAAAGCCCAAGCGCCTCTACTGAGTCTCATTACACCACTGAGTTGTTTCATTTTCTCCTCAGTATTTTCATTTTCCCTTTTAGCTCTTTGTGTTTGGAGGTTTCTGAAGCCATCAGAGGTTGAGAAGAAGAAAAAAGAAAAAACCTTCACACCAGCGTAAAAACACAAGCAGCATCTTCTGTCAAGACCCAATGGATTTATGACAGTTACAACATAAAAAAGCAACCTCTTTAGAGAGCACGTCTTACTCTTCTTTATTTCTGATCTCCACTGAAGACACACCAATTTAAAGGTAGCATGCAGAGGGCAGGAAGAGGTCAAGCGTGACCATCTGCCTCGGATGATTTGGCTGTCATTCACGACGGAACCAATTTCCTGTCATCTGAAGCCATTTATTATGAAGTTATCAGATTCGACATCATCATGGATGATCTGGAGAGGATTCTGCCTTACCAAAAAAACACTAATGATGCCTGGAGAACAAAGGGGAAAGCTTTGTTTATCACTGTAACAGCTATGTGTAAAGGAAGAGTTCACACAAAAATGAACCTTTTGTTTAGGGGTGTGGAATATTTATTAGGGCTGCACAATATATTGTTTCAGCAAGTGTGAATCCACAATAGTTGCAGGATAGTAAAGTCATTGAAAGTTGATTATTTAAATTGGTTTTAACGCTGTGATTGGGTAAGCAATTCAAACTAATTAAAAAAATTGTAGTTTAAAGATGTTTAAAGAAGATTGTTTAGTACACAATTATTTACACAATTAAAACAAGTGTTATTTTACATTTGATTATTTAATTTCTGTACCTGAAAACTCGACTCAGAAAATCATTGTTTATTTAATTTGTATCTTTGCTCCGTTTTATTTAAATACAATTTTTTAAAGAATATTATATTTTATGTTGCCCTCCAAAATCATCCTAATCAACCTAAAATGCTAAATTCTTTACAAACAGAGCTATTTATGTCATCTCAAAATATACACTCACCAGCTACTTTATCATGTACACCTCACAAGTACTAAATTGGACCCCTGTTCTTAGCTGACAGGAGTGGCACACGGTGTGGTCTTCTGCTGCTGTAGCCCATCTGGCTCAAGGTTGGGCATGTTGCACAATTAGAGATGCTCTTTTGTATACCTCGGTTGTAACGAATGGTTATTTGAGTTACTGTTGCCTTTCTATCAGCTGGAACCAGTCTGGCCATTCTCCTCTGACCTCTGGCATCAACAAGGCATTTGCACCCATAGAACTGCCGCTGACCGGACATTTTCTCTTTTTCGTGCCATTCTCTGCACACCCTAGAAATGGTTGTGCGTGAAAATCTTAGTAGATCAGCAGTTTCTAAATTATACTCAGACCAGCCTGTCTGGCATCAACAACCATGCCACATTCAAAGTCATTTAAATCACCTTTCTTTTCCATTCTGATACTCAATTTGAACTGCAGCAGATTATTTACCATGTCTACATGCCTAAATGCATTGAGTTGCTGCCATGTGATTGGCTGATTAGAAATGTGATTTAACGAGCAGTTGGAAAGGTATACCTAATAAAGTGGCAAGAGAAAATATTGCAATTTCACTTTTTTTCAATATCGTGCAGCCATAATATGCATCATGTACAAGAGTTGTTGCTGTTTTAAAATTGCATAAGCTGACATTATGTTTCCATTCAAATATACAAATTAGACTCATGCACAAAACTGGAATTTCACATAAAACATTCAATGAGTCAAAGAGAGAAAAAAAAAAAGTAACTTCCCAATAAACTGGCGTCTAACATTAAAAAGAAAAGTGGAATTTGCTGCACTAGGGGAAGCCACTGTGGGTTGCCTTTTCATATAATAAAATAATTGCACCTCAGAAGACAAAGACAAAACTCAATGAATGGACAGTGGCTTTTCGGAAGCACGAGACCACTCTTTGCGAGCGAAGACACTTAAGATAATAATACTGAAACACTTTGATGATGGACTTTGACTAAAGCATTTTAGAATGAAAACAACATTTCAGGCATTGAGTAATATGGTTGGTCCACTGGTTTGTCTATTAATGTTGCCATTGTGCCCATCACATGAAAACAAAATCACAAAACCTTTTTGATGTGCATGATGAAATGTATTATATCACGTGTTTTGATAAATGTTTTTCCATCATAGTTCATGATATTTTTTTCTTATCGGATAAAAGGTTTATCGTAATCAATTTTCCTAAATTCCATATTTATGTGCATCTTGGTTTTTCCATTAAGCAATTTTTATGAGATGTTCAAAAATGTGCATGAAATAGGTGGATGGAAACATAGCTAGTGAGTTTGCAACTGACTTTGCAACAGCAAATATGCCTGGAGTGCCCAAAAAAATTCATGTTGAAACATATTAGACTGCAGTAATAAAGAACCTACAATTTCAGTTATTAAAGTAAAAAAACATATTATCTCTGTATGAGTTTTTGCTTTTTTTATGCAATTTGACATTGTGTAATAAAGTGTGCCATTTTCCAGAGTATCAATATGTGAGTGTGCAACGTGGTATTGATTCTACACAACAGTTCAACAAACATGTTAATATTGAATTGCACTTCAGACACAATATTGTTCGTTTTTTTCACCAGCAAAATTACAAACAAAGCCAGCCAGCTTCCAGTAGTATTCAGATTGATTGATGATGATGGTGGTAATAGTGACACTAAAGATAATTTGCATTCAAACGCACATTTAAAAAAAAAGAAAAGAAAAACATAACAGTAAGAAAACAGACCAGAGGCAAAAAGATCCATGGGTGCCTTTCTCTTGAATAACAGCATGCAGCACTGTTGAAGAAACTAACTAGCTAGCGAAAAATGTTCAAAGAAAAACAAAGGAACTGTGTTGCACATGTGTTGTTCTTCTAATAACACTGGTGGATTGATAGCTTTTGTCTATTTAAACAGTTCAAGATCAAAATTAAGTCATTTTATTTCTGAAAATAACAAACATGGCATCTAAGTAACATGTTTGCTCTTCATTATTTCGCTCTATTAGGTATTGTAGGTTCCTGTACATCACTCAGGGGCTTCCACAGTAGTATCAGAGAACATGTGTGCACTCCTCAACAAAGCTACTTTTATTTTCCTCAACAAAGTTTGTTCTCTTAAACTAAAAAGTTGTACAACTGTACAATGAATGGTACAGACTATACTCTTTGCTTGCTTATTTTGTAGCTCGGATTCAACCAGAAGTGTTTTCAATGCTGTTCTGTTCTATTAAACTACAGCTTCAGCAAACTCTGAATCGTTGAACTATGCTAGCAACAACAAAACTTTTGACCATAACAAAGCTTTTGGTAAATGCACCCTAGGTTTAGACTCAAGAAAATGCACCAAATGTGAAAACAACATTAAAAAGTGCAAAACAGAAATGATACCCATACAGATTCCCCACTATTCTCTAATAGGTTATAGATTTGGATATCCCGCAGTGTGACAAAGCACCTCGGTCCAGCAGAGTAGTTTTTATATTCTCATTCAGAAGCTCCTTAAATCATTGGAAGGCCAGAGAGAGCTCGCCAAACAGTGTTTTGGATGAGTGTTTTAAAGTTTCCTGTGAATGAAATTCTCAGTCTCCTCAGTCTCTGACCTCTACATGGACCTCATTACTGAAGGCGGCATGCCTGATCTTTGACCCCAGTTCCTCGGAGCCTGTACGAACTTTAAATGAGGCTTATTCATATATCTCATACATTTTTTTCCTCAGTGAATGGATGTTTAGTATAGTGGACCACCCTAAAGGCCTATTCACACCAAGAACTATAACTATATTGGTACCCACATCAACGCACAGTCTGCTTACTTAACAAGCACATGCTAAAGATATGCAATCTACTGCTTTAAGTGGAATCTGATCTCTGTTCTCAATGTTTTCATCATTTATCTGGTGAGGGAAAAGAGAAAGGTTTGTGTTTCCAAAGAGATGTGAAGCATCTTGGCTTGTTCACACAAGCAGTATCTTTTTTTAAAGCTCTTCAGATTGAATCTCTTCGCATAAAACTTGCCCTAACTGACACAAATACTCAACACTAAAAAGAAAGACTCTTCTTGATTCTTGGAAATTGCATCTAAAACATAGCTATGCTCTCTATACATCGTACCTTTCCATGTTTTGGTCCTAAACGAGCCTTGCTGACACATCGATTAATCAGGCCACTTGTTTACCACATTAAGAAGCTTTCGCACAGGCATTTCTCTTGTGCGAGACGAGTCGTGCGGGGCAGAGAAAGAGAACGTGGAAAAGAAAAAAAGACAGGCAGAGCAGTGGAGATTCATCTCTTCGCGGCGGGTAACGGCGCAAGATTTACGATCCACACAACGCTCGCCACATTTCCCTGTCCCTGCCAGACGACAACTGCTTCATTATCATTTTAAATTGGGCTTTTTGTTTCCGGCGACATGAAAACAGCGGCAGGGTAATTGAAAAGTAAACTGCCGTTCGCCAACGACCTCTACACAGCATCCTAATCTTCACACAGCAGAGAAGAAGAGAGTGATAAAGAGAGAGAAATTCTTCAGCAGCAGGGTAAAAATGTAAAGTATTTGGTAGAAAATTCATTTTCTAAAAAAAACTAAACAAAAAAAAAACACAATCTAAAATAATCTGCAGTATGTCAAAATAAATAGTAGATAATCAGTACTTGTCATTAGTTTTATAAGTGTTGCGCTCAATTAATTTTCTAAAAAAACAGTTTGGTTTGGTTAGTTATTAGCAAAAGTATGCATGAATAATGAATGAATTAATACTTTTTTATTAAAAAAAAAGGTATATTAACTAAAAGTTTAATATAAACTATAAATGGTAGGATTATATGTTTAGGTTACGGTTGTTCTTTGATCTAAATTGATAATACATAACATATAACATAAGTAGGCATGGGTCGGTATACGTTTCTGACAGTATGATAACCTTGGATAGAAATATCGAGGTTTCAAGGTATCACAGTATTGTGATAATTGCTCTACAATAAGTTCTTTTTAATTGTCTGGGTAAAAAAAAAAAAAACTACTTTACCACCCATTCAACACAATGGGCCTTATCATACACCCATCGCAATAAAGTGCAAGAGATATTTGCTGTGATTTGTTGCTAATTTCAGACCAATGCAAACCTAGTTTTCCCATTTTGCGCCAAGTTGTTTAAATAGTAAATCCATTTGCGCCACTTTGTGGACTCATGAGTGTTCCAGTTTAGAAAGGAGGTGTGTTAAGGTGCATTGTTGGCGTGTTGCTATTTTGAGGAACTAGACTCCGCACTGACCAGCTGAAAGCTGGTCTAAAGTCCAACGTAGAGCGCATTAGTTGTGCGCTTTAAACGTGTACACATTGCTTAATAGACACAGAATGTACAGCAATACACAAATATCTTTACAAATAAAATAGAATTAAAGGATTAAAATATTACAAAAATTATTATTTTCTACATAAATATAAAAATCACTGTCCCCTTCTTCATCTTGGGGGGCTTTTTCAGTTTATTCATGACAATCTGCTTTTGTATAATGTTATTATTATTAGCAATATTATTTATTATATGCATATTTATATTTGTATTAATAAAAACAAGCTTAGATTTGTCTACCTGTCAGGTTTTGGACTGGATATAGATTTGGATATGGGTCATAAGAATAGGACAAGTGTTTGGATATAACTCAGTTTTTTTAACTACACTTCATTATTATTGTTCATTTATTAGTTTGCTTAGAACTGAATTTAGAAATAGTTTTGAAACAAATCTTTGCGCTTAACAAACAAAATTAAATATGTAGGCTAATAGACATCTTCAGTGGAGTGCAAACAACACCATTTCCTTATTCACGAAAGTAAAGGAGTAAAGAGTAAACATAAAGTAAAGAGAAAGTAAAGAGGGCGAATGGAGGAGGCTCATTGTTTATCCTTACGCTGCAGATGGTCTGTTAAACGATTTTCTCGCTAGTGAAGCATTCAGTTTATCCACTTACAAAGTCCGCCATGTAAATAGCAAATGCACCATGGCGTGACGCAACTGACTTAAAGGAAATGGGAGATGAGACTCTGATTGGTTTAATGCACGTTATGCTCAAAACACACCCAGAACTCATTAAGAGAATAAGCACAACCCTTTTAGACCATGCGTCGCAAAGCAAACCCTTAATGTTTTTGCACCATTCGCTTTAGACTCTGCACCTACAATAGATCATTAAAATAGAGCCCAATATATTTCATTTTAGGTAAC
This sequence comes from Danio kyathit, assembly GCA_903798195.1. Lineage (NCBI taxonomy): Eukaryota > Metazoa > Chordata > Actinopteri > Cypriniformes > Danionidae > Danio > Danio kyathit. The sequence goes on along the minus strand of LR812531.1, from coordinate 39,897,695 downwards.
ATTTATATTTTGGAAAAGTAAAGATGTCAGGCTAAATAATTAAAATAAATCAATGACTTCTGCTATCTTCGTTAGTTTTAAAAGCAGAGATTTTTTTAAAACACATTAAAAAAAACTTACACATACAGTCGAAGTCAGAATTATTAGCCACCACCCCCCCCCCCAAATATAAGCCACCCTGCTTATTTTCCAAATATAATAGTTTTAATAACTCATTTCTAATACCTGATTTCTTTTATCTTTACCATGATGACAGTAAATATTTTACTAGATATTTTTCAAGACACTTCTATACAGCTTAAAGTGACATTTAAAGGCTTAACTAGGTTAATTAGGTTAACTAGGCAGGCTAGGGTAATTAGGCAAGTCATTGTACTGTATATGGATGGTTTGTTCTGTAGACAATCGGGAAAAATACTGTATAGCTTAAAGAGGCTAATAATTATGACCTTAAAATGATTAAAAAAAAATTTAACTGCTTTTATCCTAGCCGAAATAAAACAAACTAGACTTTCTTCTGAAGAAAAAATATTATTAGACATACTGTGAAAATTTCCTTGCTCTACTAAACATTATTTGGGAAAGAAAGAAAGAAAAAAACAATTCAAAGGGGGGCTAATAATTCTGACTTCAACTGTACCTTAGCAACAGTATAACAGAACATTTTAATGGTTTTAAAACCTTGACTTTTCCAAACCACTTAAACCTTGAAACCGGTTACCGTCCCATGCCTAAACATGAGTAACCAATATAAGAGATATACTCATTCATTCATTTTCCTTCGGCTTAGTCCTTTTATTCATCAGGGGTCATCGCAGCAGAATGAACCGCTTACTTATCAGCATATGTTTTACACAGCAGATGCCCTTCCAGCTGCAACCCACTACTGGGAAACATCAATACACACTCATTCACACACGTACACTATGGGCAATTTAGTTTATTCAATTCATCTATACCACATGTCTTTGGACTGTGGGGCAAACCCATGCAAACATGAGGAGAACTTGCAAACTCCACACAGAAATGCCAACTGGCCCAGTCCGGACTCGAACCAGTGACCTTCTTGCTGTGAGGCGACATTGCTAACCACTGAACCACAAGAGATATACTGCATAAAATAAAATAGTATAGAAAATAATGAAAGACATTTATGTAAAGCCTTTTGTTGAAAGAAACACCTTTAAAATAGCTTTGTTTTGAGACGATACAGGAAGATGCGAGAGAGAAAGGTTGAATTAATATGTATATTTTAAGTCAGTCAGTGGGCATTTATGTAAATGAATGCAAAAGCTCTGCCAATGAATGATTGTGGAAACCTGGTGAACGAGAGAGAGAGAGAAAAAAAAAACACTGGGAAAAAAAAACCAACAACACAGAGGACTAAGTAGTGACAGCAGGGGGACGCGCCGGTGTGCCTGGAGGTGGCAGTGTGCATTAGTAAAAGTGTCTTGTCTGCAGGCCAGGTGTATTCATGACCATTTTACACAGCCCATTTCCTCCTTAGTCACTCCTCACAGCACAAAGCCGCAGAAGAAGTCCTGTTATTACAGGAGCTGTTAGCCAACACATCCTCAGCGCCAGGGCTCACATAACAGTTCGCCTCAGTCCCTCTGCAGCCCGACAGTCAGTTCGAGGTGAGCGGCATGAGGAGGTCCGAAATGAATAATTGACACAGTGGGGTTTTTCGGATGGGGCAGGGCGTCTGACGGAGGCTAAGATTAGCCACTGTTGCTCCTGACAGATGGGAGGCAGTTGTCAGAGGAAAGAGAGGAGCAGAGAAGGATCGGATGTCAGCTCATTACAAACTCGCATTGGTCTTTTTGCACCTAACATCCATTTAACCTTTCACCCCCGCACACATGCCTCATGCATATTGACACCAGCGGCTTTTTTAGTGTAGAAAGTGAATAATGTGACAAACCACAATTGCATTCTAACACTCTTCAGAAACAAAAAAAAAATCTCTTTCTTTGTCTCATCATATTCTTCTATATATGAATGAAGAATCATGTCCCCTGTAGTCAAATAGATTTCTATAGCGCTTTTCATAATATGCCTCCTTTCAAGGCTGCTTTACAGAATATATGCCTTAGTGCTCTACAAGCCTTAAAGCGAGGCGATATGATGATATGAAATGATGATACGAGCGATACTCCACATTTAGATCTAGCTATACTGTATTTATAGTTCAGTCTAACACATACTTCAGCACCGCAATGACACAACATTAGAGAATATTTTTACAGTAGCTTAAATTGTGGTTCTTGGTTATTCATGAAATGTAAGTCAATGAAAACATGGTAATATATATATATATATATATATATTTTTTTTTTTTTTTTTTTTTTTTTTTTTTTTTTAACATATACAAGCATAACTAAAGTAAAACCTGTGGCTACAGTCAAACACTTGCATGCTAAAACAAACCATCTGTAAGAAAAGTTGATTTGTCTCAATGTTCTTATGTCTGTATGAATAAAGAAGTGTTTTCCATGACCTAGTAGTCAAGTTTACAAATTTCTATTTAAAAGACTTGTATAGATTTTTGTTTTCTTCAATACAATGTTTACAAAGACTTAAAGCTAAAACAGATGTCCTTGGTGAGTCATAAGAGTGGGTTATTTATAAACTCATTTTGAGAGGAGAGCATGCTTATGATTGAACACGGCTGGTCCAGCATTAGCTAATACTCGATCCATCAATCAGTCCATTCCTAACTCACCATAAATAACCAGAACTTCTTACCTCAGTATCTTTGTTTTGAAGAACACCCCCCCCCCCCCCTTCACCCTTCACCCCTTCCTTTCTAGATAGGGTGGCACGGCGGCCCAGTGGTTAGCACTGCTGCCTCTCAGCAAGAACGTCACTGGTTCAAGTCCTTACCAAGCCTGAATTTGTTATTATTTGTATTAGTTAGCTGTTTATTGTAACGCCATGTCCGCATTAAAGGCTATTTTAATGCCAAAAATAAATTACAGTAATACAAAAAATTATTGTTAGCTTAGCAACATGCTAATAACAAAGCCCTGGAATCAATTGAGAGTCAAACCTCTTGTGTTTATTAGCAAAGCACTTTAAATCAGTAAACACTAATTAATACCTCAAATAGAAAAAAGTACACACCAATGCAGACGTGAGCACAAATCCTGTTTGAAAAAAGTCCTAGAAGACATTGCTTCTGAATTGAGGCATATTAAATAGAATAATTATTAAAGTTCAGAAATATAACTTATTTGTCTCAGGAGTTTCCCTAAATTAGATGGTGAAAGTAAACATTTAACATGATCTTAATAAAGGCATAAACACAATAAACCTGTTTTATAAGTTTATTTGCTTAAATTTTTATTCAAATCAGTTTTATTTGTATTGTGTAAAGCATATTTGTACAGGTTTTGTGCATGTTATATATATTGAAAAGGGAAAAACAAATTGTTGTATGAATGCTGAAATGCTTAAATTATTTTCAGTTCTAAATGCGTGAAGGTCATGAGACTATCAGGAAGAAGGCAGCATCTAATTTCTCACAAGACACGTTCTGCGGTTTCCCGAGTTCATTCTACAGAGGTGACATGGCAAGACCAGTCCTCACAAGAACACGAATATGTTCTCTGCGTTCTTGGAATTGAGAAACAGTCTAAATATTGTCTTATTAATAATATATAGAGGAATGAGTCTGTTTTTGTACCATAATTTAAAACACCAAAACAGATCACTTAAACGTATTTAAAATGTCAACAAAAGTTAATTTTCCATCAAAAGTTGTTGGAGAAAATCTCAAGATCCCATAACGCAATTCAAAATGATAATTCAATGAAACAAAACATGAATCACAAAACCTCCTTTGAAGAATGTTCTCAATGATTGTGAATCATGTAACCTTGGCCAAACTAAAGATTGTTGCAACTGATCTGAGTGCAGTTTTAACATATTGTGCGAGTTAAAAGCTGAATGTACTGTAGACAACACACTCAGAGTAATTGAGTTTAATGAATGAAAATAGACGGGAGGATGTACCTGCTGTTAACTGAAGGTCTGAGAGTCATCCTATAGACAGCCAGTGTTCATTAGAATGGCAGAATTGTTTGAGCTGGAGGCAAACTCATTAATTTCTGCGCTATGTGCCATCGCCATATAAAACAGCTTCTGGCAAGTAAACAATGGACTGCATGTCTCGCATGACAACAAACAGAACAGCCACCAAACCCAAACCTGAGGCACTGCTATCCTATTCATATCTTTGTTGATCTGTAAATATCTGCATGTATATATAAAGTACAAGATATCCAGCTACAGCATTTCATTCTCAGCTACACCATATAACCACAATATTTTTATATTAGCTTAAAAGCTTGTGAAAGCAGAAAGTGAATACTAAATTGCCCACCCAAAAAAATATTTCTAGTCCTTAAATGTATAATTGCAAATAATTGATCTTAAAAAACAGTGAAAGTCTCTCCAAAACTGCTGGTTTGTACACACTGTAAAAAAGTGCTAGTGTGCAGTTATTTGTAATGGATGAATAAAATCTATGTGAATACTTTGTTTCAAAAGTAAATACTTTAATGATAAAATATTCACTGCATAGGCTAATTTGGACTACTATACAATTTATAATGTTGCTACAGATTTGTACAAGACTTAATATTAACATAAAGAAACGACTATACAAATTGACAACATTGAAGATCAGAGAGTTAGTAAATGACTAATTCCATAGCCAGACCTTATTTTATGCTACAAAGAAAAGCATGGGCTGTAGCCCCCCTATATTTCTACTCAGCCCCCTTAAAACTTTTGCAATTAGCTCATAAACTGTACACTAAATTATCGCCTCAGTCCCCTTTAAATGATACGAAAACGGTGGAAGAATTTGGCTCCTCCTCGTCTTTTGTTTTTCGTTTGATCAGCAAACCACATTCGTGGACAGCGAGAGAACGAGGTGTGTTTATCAATAAATTGTTATAATGTCTGCTTATTTGCAATTCTTTGATATAGATAACCTTGTATCACCTGTATCCCAATGTCACGGAGGAGCAGTCGGGTTTTCTCTGCGTTCACCTCATCAGCACAGCTGTTTCTTCCAGTGAAAAATTTAACTCTTAACGAACATTTCACTATTTTTGTTTCAAAATGAACTACCAATATTGAACACTTTACAGTTTGTGTGACTATAACTATACCAGTCATGCACAGAAAGGATTAAACAGTGACAGAACCACTTAGAGAATATACTCATTTTAACTGTCACTGAGTCACTGACAGAGATACAAACATCAAATGTTGTTTAGTATTAAAAAATACTTTTTATTTATTATTATCATTCAATTAAATTTACCTTTATTTCTATAGTGCTTTTACAATGTAGATTGTGTCAAAGCAGCTTCACATAGAAGATTATAGTAGAGATCGTGAAATATGTGAATTAGCCTGTAAGTTTAAAAATATATATTCATATGTATGTCATTTAATTAGAAAAGTGGCAGTTTTTTATTTAATACATAGAAACAAAAAATGCACTTGAATATAGAAAGTGGTTTTTACTACAGTAAACAGGTGGGTTGAGCCTATTTGGCTTATTCAGAACTCAAATGGTTATGCCTGTCCATGTAATACAGTGGAATACTAGTATACAACCCATATTAAACAAACATTTTTAAGTGTATTACTATTAAATTACTACTTATAAATATAATATTAGGCTTTATATATATATATATATATCAAACTTTTTTCTACCTTATAAGGAGCTGAGCCCCCCCTAAATTGACAATCCAAAAATCGCCCCTTCTAACATCCTATGAAAATCAAAACATAAACTATTTATATATTCATTTATTTTACACTACAACCAAATACCTACTGTGTTTTTGCTCTTTCTTTTAGAGCACTCTTTCTCTCTTTTTTATTGATGAATGAAATAAACAAAAGTAAATGTCTTCACTTTTTAATCAGTTTTATTACAGAACAAAATCGCATGGAAGTCCATATAAGATAAAGAACAAAAATAAAAACAAGAATACATAATTCTCATAATTCAGAAACGTTCTTTAAAAGGGGAAATAATAAACAAACTGTGAGCTCTAAGCCAGAAGAAAAAAAGCCTAAATTGTTAGTTTAAACGTTATTACTCTCAGAACTCTGAATTTAAATATCACAAATTATATGTCCATTTATTATCTAAGCATTATGAACTTTCCACAGAACTGCAATATAAAATTCATGATGCTAAATTGCAAAAAAAATGCTAAATTAAACAAAAACAAAATAATCTAGATAAGCTCAAAATGTAAAGACATGTTTTAAATAATATATTTACACAATAACGAGTAACAATTATTATTTGTATTATTATTATTAGTACTATTATTATCATCATCATTATTCATTTAAAAGAATACTTTAATTTAGAAGAAACGATCAACTAATGAACCGAGTAAAGGTATTTTAATTTATCTTAAATGAGTTTGCAACTAAACAACTTTCAACATTTTTTACATTTATTTATTGCTCACATTTTCTATTACACTAAGCATTGCAAATGAACAGTGTCCTCTTTTTTTGACAAATTCATCCCCTTCCAGCCCAAGACTTTCCTACTTTACACTGAGAACTGATTTTTTACCGTTTTGTACCTGCTTCTGAAAGTTTAAGCCAGCCTCCATCCATCTTCCTCTTCTTCCGTTTTAACCTCACGTATCAGAACATTGAGATTAGCTATAAATTCTATTTCAAGTCTCCATCAAACGTCAGCGTAGGAGCAGGATCAGAGGTCTCTGCGGGATTACAAGCTCGCCTTCAAAAAATGTGACAAACACACACCAGCAAGAACGGACACGGGCAGCAAAAAAAAACAAACAAAAAAATGCTCTTTTCATCCATAAAATAACAACATGACGTGAGCTTTTTTTTTTTTTTTGTCCTTAAAAAATGCCCTCCGTGTTTTGATGCTTCCTTTATTTATGACTACAAAGAGCAGCATTGTGGGAGCGAGGAGAAAAATAATACTTGGCAGACCTTCTTAAAGCGAGCTTTTTGTATTTTTTTCCTTAATAAAAGCCTATTCAGCGCAGGGGTGACAGATAACAGGCTGTTTGTATACACAATAAACAGACATATTCTACATCTGCCAGCCTTTGATTCTGTAGCGCTGATAACTTGTATGCATGAGCTATCAAGTGAAGCCTGAAAAATCAGTCTTTACAGTCCCCTAATGAGCCCATAGCCAGGCCCAATCTCAGGGTGTGATGCGAATCGCAGCACTAACCAAGCGGGAGAGACGTCTCTAAAGAGAAGCAACAGCAGCAGCTTTAATAAAGAAGGAAGAAGTTATGGCAAGACACTGCAGGCAAAAACATGTATTGTCTTCTCATGTACTGTACATGCCATATTAAGTGCTTATTTTTTTGTTTGTGTTTTATTTATTTTTTTTACATTTCTTGGTTAAGGGACAGAGATAGTTTACCCAAAATATAATGTGTCTCACTATTTACTCACCTTCAAGTGGTCCCAAACCTTTGTGAGTTTCTGTCTTTTGATGAACAAAAAAGGAGATATTTTGACGAATGCTGAAAACCTGTAACCATTGACTTCCATAGAAGGAAATACAGATATTATGGAAGTCAGTGGTTACAGGTGTTCAGCATTTGTTAAAATATCTCCTTTTTTGTTTATCAGAAGAAAGAAACTCAAATGTTTGTAACAAGTGAACAGTGAGTAAATGACAGAGTTTACTATCCCTTTAAACCCGGCTCAAACTTCGCAATGTCTGCCATAATTTGGTGATATGAGACAAGTTTTGAAAATCCTAAAACATTTCTACACAATCTTTGATCATTGGATTGACATGTTTACCAACAACCAATTAATGACCATTGCAATCTGATTTTTCCTCCTATAAAATTCTGGCAGTGTCACAAGATTTGAGACATTCTCCTGCAGTGCGACTTCTCTTACGAAGAGCTTCAAACCAAGTACCAATTGGAGCACTGAATATGTTGATGGAACTTCAAACCACGTCTGGCAAATTTAAAATTAACAGGGCTTTATTAACAAGGCACTGTAAGACTAAAACTAACACTACAGATTATTTATGTTTGCTGTAAGGTATTGCTACTGAACGTGTCATGGACTGATGACATCAAAGATGAGTCTTTTGTGCGTCTATATTTTGATTGTCATTCAGTTTTACAACTCAGATCATACAATGTGAGGATCATGTTTATACAGTCTGGCAAGGTACATCATTAAAAATCACAATGTGAGCTGGGCTTTAGTTAATTTGTATCTGTAGATTTCAATTACAATACATATTTTAAAAGTTGCTTTCACAAGAGTTTTTTTTTCTTTTTTTTTTGTATTTGTTCATACAATATATACCTGATTATCCATCTTATTTCTTATGATGCTTTGCATTTTAAGAATGACTTCGGTAAAACTGTAAATCATCATTGAAGTGTTTTACACCGGATAGATGAAGTCTCATTATTTTCCTCACAGTTCATGCATCAAATGAAACTTATGAAATATATATATATATATATATATATATATATATATATATATATATATATATATATATATATATATATATATATATATTATAGGTGGGCATAGATTAATTTTTTTAATCTAGATTAATTTAAAAAATAATCTAGATTAATCTAGATTAAAATGGCTCATTTAAATTCTGCCGAAGGCATTCACAATATGTGTGCTACCCAAATAATAAGTCTTTGAGAACGGGTTTCTCAAGCCAGGTGACGCATTAGACCAGGGGCTCATCTCCTGTTTCCAAAATGCATCACAAACTGCTTGAGAAACTGTTCTACTATGATAACTGGTGATGAAAATAAATGATGTTCAATAAGATGTACTTGTGTTTACTGTTTATTCAGTTAAACATGAATGTTGAACTGTAGGCCTACATAAACTCCAAACAGTGATTTCATACTTGCTTTTGATGTACGTACATACAGAAAATACTGCTTCGCAAAAGCAAGTTTACAGAGCCCTGACGGTGTCAAGCATTGAGTATGTTAACATGGGCAACAATACTTTAATACGATTTTAATATGATTAAAACAATAATCTGATTAAGAGTCACCATGTAAACAGCGATTTTTGATTACTTAATGCGATTAAAGTCATAACTGCACTAAACAGAAATGGAATTGAGACGTGGAGCATATTTTCCGACAAGATCCACACAGGCGGCTGTCAGTAAAGGACCGCACAATCACACAGACGCACACACACAAACACACACACACATCGCGAAATGCGGAAGTTTTTTTTCTTCTCATTTGACGTGCGTTATTAAATTACATAACACTCTCACCTGTTCTTACTCATTTATTTGCGTCTAATACCCCAGTTTGCCACGAAGGCATGAATTAAATGTTCTTGAGTTAAAGTGAAACTGCTCAACTGCAGTTAGAGTCAGGCATCCTGCTGATTTGATTCAGAAGGGAACTTCTTTCCCAGACGGCTCACCGGTCAGGTATACATCCGCGCTAAACTATCAAGGTGAAAGTCATCATAGCTTGCGTAGAAAAGACCCAGCTCTCACCCAACTTTGAGAATAGATTAACGGCGATATTTTTTTTATCGCGCGATAAGAGTCTCGCGTTCCGTTGCAATATTATAGATGTGTAAATCGCTGCACTATATGGGAATCGTAAGTAATCTGGAGGAACAAAGCAAGTGAACTCAAAGGAGGTTTGAATATGAATGTGATACTAATGTCATGTTAAAATACCAGGCTTAACATTAGTTTTATGCTGGATAAATATATACATGTCGCACAAAGGCATATGTGCTAAATGTACTAAATAATATGAAATGCAGTCGTCACTTGCAGAAAATAGAGCATTATATCTACATATCTAAATTACAAGTGCCATAGAAATGGTGAAAATATATAACAAAAATAAAAAAAAACTTACTTAAAACTCTTCTTAATCTTCAAACGAATGATGATTAAACTCTAAAAAGTCTCTCTCAAATTTAAACGCCTAAGATTGCTTTTGTTTTCAAAATATCCTCTTACTTGAATCCCATGCAATGGAAAGCATACCTATCCATTACTACATATCCAATAAATGTACTTAATATTATAGGCTCACAATGATTAGAAAATATGTAAATATTATAATGAATACAATGAATATTCATATTTAACTCTTTCCACTCATTTAATTTATTACATCAAGTAAATGTGTAAATATTAAAAAAAATGTATTCAATTATTTAGGAATAATATTTTAGAAAACTAGTCAAAACAAAAACAAAAAAGTTTGCAGTTCTTAATTTAATTAATCAACAAATGTATGATAATAGCTATTAGTTACTTTTGTCTCCTTTACATCTGCAATGTCTTGCCTTCTAAAAAGTGTCCAGGATCCATCTTAAGTCACCGAACAGCACTGCTGAACTGTGTGTGACCTGTGAGGCCTGACCACAGGGAAACAGAGAACAATATGCTCACTGGCTTTATCTGTATGCTTTGCCTTTTCTGTATGCTTCCTTCTGTGTTGTTTTTCCTTCTTTCTTTTTTTTCTGAAGCCTCATGCCGGGTGAAATGACGGACGCGGTGCAGAAGGTTGGGGTGTCAAATCCATCATGGCTGGCTAAAAGAGGGGGCTGATGGAGAGCGAGCTGGTCAGCAGTTTTCACTAGATCCATCATGCAGTCGCTTGTACTCAGAAAAAAAGCCTCACAAATGAGACTGCAGGGGAGGAGGACAGAAGGATGTAATCACAGAGAGTTAAATCAACAGTTATTGACATATTGAAGGCAATATGGTATCTTTCATCCAGGGCATTCAACAACAACAAAAAAGATAGTTTGAAGCAGAAGGTTAAGGGATTTCAGAGGAGCTTATAATCAGGAGTGACAAAATATAAAGGAAAAAAGGGGACATAAATTTAATGAATTGGCACATAAAACAGTGAACAATGTAAGATGGCGACAGAGACCGCACAATAAGCCCTTAGAGGAGAAAAACTCAACGAGAAACTAGTCAAAACTGCAGCTGATCAAATAATTATAAAACAGGTAAGTGACATTCTAAGTCAATCTCTCTCTTTTGCATGTTGTAGTGCAGTATTTTTACCATAATAATCTGGTAGTGTTTGCTTTGCTTTGGCTTTTTAGGGGGTTTATTATTGTGATATCCCGATGGCAGCAGATAAATACTGAGAAATGTCTCTAGACTGATGGCATTTCATGCCGTTTAGCTGTATAATCTTAAAATGTGAGCAAAATCACCCTGTTTTGTCATACCTTTAGACATTATGCTAGAGAATCATTCAAATGCTAGCTCTAAAGTGACGTTGGTGAAGTAGCAACAGTTTCTGTTGTTCTGAAGTCTGCCTCAGATGTGAATAAATGGTGGAAGAAAGTAGTTCCTCGTACAAAAGGATTTTTAGACTCTCGTGTGTGATTTGCACGATTATGCCGTGGAACTGTTGTTTAAACGTAATATCACACTCGTAGCTGTGCGATATGGCTGTATATCGCCACTGGTGGGACACTAAGCCAACGCATGCCTCCCACCAGTGCCGATATACACACATATCGCACAGCTATTGCTCATAAATATAAAGTACAAAAAAGTTAAGAAATTACAAAACAAAAACATCAAAACACAAATTAAATAAAAAATATATTTTATTAAAATGATGTAATCAAACAAACAAATAATAAAATAAATAAAAAATATAAATTTAAAAAAAGCATATAAAATAAACCAATGTTGATTTTTTAAAACCTAACATGACCTAACTGTACAGTATATTTATCTCTGATAGAGACATAGAAATAAAAAAAACAGATTTCACTGGAACAGTTTTATCCTTTTTTTTTTACTTTGTTTGTACTACAGTGCTATTCCAGATCATTCTGCCCCAATTCCACCCCTTGTTTGAAGACAAACTGAACCATCTTAAGCACCACTTGAGCTCTTTGAGTCAGAAAGAGGAAATCTTTATGTGAAGGGAATGAAGCAAAACTCCACAGGAAGCCAAACCCCCTGCAGATGATCCAAATTAGACTTGTATACATGTTCTGGGGGGAAGTGTTTTGACTGTATGTGGCATTGCAGGCCTGTACAAGAGCACTATTCTTAGTGAGCATCCCAGGAACATAACAACGCTTCATTTTCCCTTGTGTTCTTAAAGCACTTACAGTATGCACCAAAACTGACAGCAACTAAAGCTCATGCATGACACACAAATGTGCCTTCACTGCAGAAACAAAACACACACTCAGCATTTCATCCTGATTAGCTGTGTTTAATGCAGATAAAAGCGCCCTACATTTTACACCGATAAAACACTAATAAATGGAGCTGGGGCTGGAAGTTAATATTGTATACAGTTAACCAGAATATTTTGCATATTAATCATGGTTTCCGTGGCTTAATGCTACAGTGAGCCGCAAGATCATTTATCAAGCAATCCGGCCAAGGAGACTGGGGCAAGAAGCCAATGGCCCAGCACAGACTCTGACTTCTGACCCCAGCCACGCAGGACACCTTCAAGAGAACATCACACAACAACATACTCGCAAATCGCCCATTTGAGTTTACAAAGTCACAAACTGGTGATTAATAATAGGATATATTCTAAATTGGGTCGGCTCATGTGCTGCTTTTTTGAAAGGTCTGGTTTATAAATAATTAGAAAAGTTGTGGATAATATATGGACGACTGACTGATTTGGATTTTTGCACTATTACACAGTATTCTTGAACTACTAATTTAATATTTTGAGTTTTTCCTGTGACAAAAAAAGTCCAATTGCTATGAAACTTCACTAAAAAGTGTTCAAAGTTGCACACACACATACACAAACATACACACGTGAAAATATAATAAAATATAATGCACTCAACATAAAAAAATTATAATAAAAATATTTTTTCAATGCACACAAAAATAAAATAAAAAATAAATAAGTAAAAAATAAATAAATAATAAAATAAAATATTTAATACAGACACATATATGAACAAACAAACCCACATGTAAAAATAAAATAAAACACTATAAAATAATAAAACAAAATAAAAATAAAATATTTAATACACATATACATATACAAACAAACCCACACAAGAAAATAAAATAAAACACTATAAAATTAAATGAAACAAAATTAAAAATAAAATATTTAATACACACATACATATACAAACAAACCCACATGTGAAAATAAAATCAAAAATATTCAATGCACACATAGATTTACAAACAAACCCACATGTGAAAATAAAATAAAATAAAATAAAAATAAAAAAAAATAAATAAATGAAAAATAGTCAAATTAACTTAAATTAAAATAAAAACATTTATGAAAAAAAATGTATAAAATAAATAAATAAATAAATAAAACAATTACATTTATAAATTTACATTAAATTAAATTAAAATAAATCAAATTTAAAAAATGTAAATAATAAAATAAAATAAAGTTAAATTAAATAAAGGTAAATTAAATAAAGGTAAATTAATTAAATAAATAAATAAATAAATAAAATATGGCCAATCATTCTCCTGTGGCGACAATGTGGTGGCATTTATCCCAGATAAATAAGGGACTAAGCCGAAGGAAAATAAATGAATAAAATAATAATAATAATAAAATAAAACTGACTGCATACACCACTTTAAAAATGTTAAATTGTGACATCTTGTGAAACTGCTGCAATGCTAAGCAGATCTGATTGCAAATTCAGTTAAGGGTATTCAATCATAATAATAAAACTAACTACTATCAAATGAGGGCGGTGGCTCAATGGTTAGAACTAGGGCTGGGCGATATGGCAAAAATAAAAAAAATCTAGATTTTTTCATAAAGTTTGACCGATTCACGATTTCGACTTTTTTTATTCGATTTCTTACTGTGTAACTATAGTCAACTTAAAACATTACAACAACATGACTGAAGTAACAATCTCTTTATAAGTAACTTGAAAAACCATCTGGTTAAGGAACATGTATTTTTAATGGCCATACATATATAAATTGATCAACAAGGTGTAGCCTATTACATTCCTATAGACAAATTCCTGCTTGACGTTTTAGAAAATATTTGTGCGTAGCTACACCACCCAGTATATATTAAAGATCACCGTGAACAACAAAAACCCCCACAGAAACCTGTTACATAGCTATCTATATTTAAATGTCTATCTTATCAGCCTATATCTGAAATGTTGAAAATTGCTCAATTTATTTTTATAAAACATTTGTCAAAACGTATTGATATTTTTTTGGAGTAAAAACAATACAGACATTTAAGAATCCATATTTATTTTATTTATTCATTCATATTACTTGTTTATTGGTGCATAAATGGGTTATGATTTAATTCATAGCTACAGTACTTTTCATCCGGTTTGCGGATGAAAGTGAGGACCGGGAGGGGGTGGATGTCGCGCATGAAAGTGAGAACCGGGGGTTTCTCGCTCCCTATTCTGCCGCCCAAGGCAGCCGCCTAGGTCGCCTCTATGGACGCCCCAGCCCTGAGTGTAAAGCTGGATTTATACTTTCGCCTGGCGCTGCATCGAGCTGCACGCGCACCTCGCGACAATGGGCTAGCTCGCTTGCCCTGAGCCAGCTGTGGTAGCTCATCAACAGAGCCGCGACGTCAACACACAGAATCTGTCAGCACAATTCAGCATGGTTGTCTAACAGTTTAGAACGGTTTGGCACGATAATAGAAAAAGCTGCTTTAATATTTTTATTAAAAAAAAAATCGCGATACCTCGATTTTCTAAAAAATTAAATCGTCTTAAAACGTAAATTCAAATTAATCGGGGGGAAAAAAAAAAATAAATATTAAAAATAAATAAATAAATAAAAAATTCGCCCAGCCCTAGTTAGCACTGTCGCCTTACAGCAAGAATGTCACTGGTTCGAGTCTCGGCTGGGACAGTTGGCATTTCTGTGTAGATGTTTGCATGCTCTCCCCTTGTTCGCAATAGTTTTCCTTTTGAATAAAGTAAATTTGCTGTAGTGTATGTGTGTGAATGAGTGTGTATGGATGTTTCCCAGTACTGGGTTGCAGCTGAAAGGGCATCCGCTGTGTAAAACATATGCTGAATAAGTTGGCGGTTCCATCTGTGGCAACCCCTGATGAATAAAGGGACTAAGCTGAAGGAAAATGAATAAATGAACTATCAAATGATTAACAATCGATATGTCACGTACTGTAAAGGCTCTAATCAAGTACAACTGAATATCATCATCATCAAATGTTTGACATCAAGCAAAAACAACACATGTAAAATGGATGAGTATGTTGCATATTGTACACCCATGTTCCAAGACTCTAAAAATAGTCTTTAGATTAACATGATGCACTAATGAGACATGCAGAGCATAGAATCAGGAACATTCATTAAGAACATTAATGGGGTCCATCCAGATGTCACATTGTCTTTAAAACAAATGAGAATGATCTACGCGATGTCAGGCATTGAAAAAAACAAACAAACATCTCAAATGACCTCTGTAACAAACAGCTTTAGCTGCATAGCAGGTTTTGAGTGCTTTGAAAGCTTCATTTAAGTCAAGCTCATTAACGAGCGCTCAGGCAGCAGAAAACAAACAGGTATGAGTCGCTAATGCTTTCATGTAAAAAGAAAGTGGGAAGAAAAAGAAAAAACAGGGAGAGTTGTTCTTAATTGCACTTCAAAAATGGCAGCAGCTGGCAGACCGCAAAAAAAAAACTAGCCTGCAGTCATAATGCATATCATAGACAGACAGAGAGAAACATTGACAGGAAGCAAAAGAAGAGTGAAAGGGAAGACCACTTTCATGAGCACAGCCAACACTGTGGGGGATCCTGATCTATGTATGGCCTCCTTTATATTACTATTAACAGCAATAAGCTTTCATGTCCCGGTGCCTCGGGTGCGTGTTTTGACAAGGGAGATGAGTCCCAGACACAAACATGATGCCTGCTGTGAGCTCGGAGACTAGCACAGCTCAAACCTGCAGCCTGCAGCTTATGCATGGCCATCGCAAAAGGCCCTGGCAGGTGGCCAGACGCGCGCCTTCAAACTATAAAGCATCACCTCTAACATACCAAACACAAGCGTCTTATCTCAAATAAAGAAAACAGACAGATAATAATGTATAATAGCTTAGCTAAACACTCACTAATCATGAAGCACTCGATATGCCATCGTGGCTAGGCTGGTTTTAGTCAATGTAGACCGTAAAAAATAGAAAAATCCGGTTCTGTATTTTGTGATTCACAGGTTTTTTCTGTTTATTTGTAGCCATTTAATTCAATTCATGTTTACTTGTACACTGTAAAAAAGATTAATTGAATTTATTTTAATTGCGTAAACCTGTTGCTGTTAAAATGATTAGTTGACTTTACTTAACAGTGCGTAAACCTGTTGCCTTAAAAAATAAGTAAATGTTAAATCAACTTAACAGTTCCATGTTACAATGGGTTACTCACTTTAAATAGTCAACTTTTCACTTTTAAGGGAACAGATTTACTTACTTTTAAAGTAAAAGTCATTTTTACACCAAAAAAAATAATCACTTTTTTTTCCCCAAAGAATCTCTTTTTACAGTATAAAGCGGTTTTCACAATAATTATTGTCACAAAGCAGCTTCACAAAAGGTGCACATAATACATTACAGTCAAAATCAGAAAAGTGAAGGAGTTGTGTATAGAGTGGGCAGTATGTAAACCAAGGGTGTCCAAACCCGGTCCTGGAGGGCCGGTGTCCTGCATACTTTAGTACCAACCCTAATCAAACACACCTGAACCAGCTAATCAAGCTCTTTTTCTTGGTATACTAGAAACTTTAGGAAGGTGTGTTGAAGGAAGTTGGAGCTAAACTATGCAGGACAGCGGCCCTCTAGGACTGAGTTCAGGACACCCCTGATGTATAGTTAACCTATATATAATATATAAATATATTTACATGTAATAACAATACATGCGGGCAACATGGTGGCTCAGTGGTTAGCAGTCAAGTCACAGCAAGAAGGTCGCTGGTTCAAGTCCCGGCTAGGCCAGTTGGCATTTCTTTTTTCTTTTTTTTTATCTTTTTTTTTTAGGGGTTTTCACCTTTATTATGATAGGACAGTATAGATTTCAGACAGGAAAGTGTTGGGAGCAGAGAGAGGGGAAGGATCGGCAAATGGACCTTGAGCCGGGAATCGAACTCGGGTTGCCGTGAGCACATCTGTGCTATATGTCTGCGCACAATACCACTAGGCTATGGGCGCCGACGCCAGTTGGCATTTCTGTGCGGAGTTTGCATGTTCTCCTCATGTTGGCGTGGGTTTCCTCTGGGTGCTCCAGTTTCACCCCACAGCCCAAAGGCATGAGGTACAGATTAACTGAATAAACTAAATTGGCCGTAGTGTATGAGTGTGTCTGAGTGTTTCCCACTACTGGGTTGCAGCTGAATGGGCATCCGCTGTGTAAAACATATGCTGGACAAGTTGGCGGTTCATTCTGCTGTGGCGACCCCTGATGAATAAAGGGACTAAGCCAAAGGAAAACGAATGAATAATACATGCTTAATGAAGTGTATTTGTGTATTAAGTGGTTATACATTGGATTATGGGAGCTTTATCTCTGCTCTGTGGACTTTTTATGTTAAAAGTACATGTGTGTAATTTGACAAAGTGACTTTTACTGACATTTTAGCAGTTTGAAGCAATATACTGTATAAGAAATAATATAGATTAAAGCCTCATTCACACTATGAGCGACTCGCAGAGGCAAAGCAGCAAAGCAAGCATTCATTTCAATGGAGAGTGATCGACTTCTTGCGATCTCCGTCTATATGAGCGACAGTGACCATTGGCAACCAAGTGGTCGTGTCGAGCTACAAGACAAAGTTGAAAATCCTTCAACTTTTTGCAAATGATTAGTGACTGAGCGACAGGCAATAGGAGCACCATTAGAGCTCATGTGATCCTCTCTCAGCTCGCTCAGAGGCCGGTTGTATTCTCCATGCTGTAGATCTACACAGACCTGTTACAAAAGCCGCTGCTAGTGTGAATGAGGCATAAAGGAGGATCAAGTCTGTAAAATAACAGAAAAAGTACTGGCAGTTTATTATACCAACTCAGGCAACATATAAATTCAAACTATTAAAAAATGTCAATAAAAGTCACTTTTACAAACTTTTCAGCATGGAGGAAAAATCTAAGTTACATAATGCAATTTAAAAACATAAATAAATAAAAAAACAGGAATGACATAATACAGAAAATCTTTTAACTTACAGATATACTGTATATATTTTACAGTGTAGTGTGTGAGTGATTTATTGTGTGCTTGAGATGCTTTAAACACAAATATGTTGAGCCTCTCTGACAGCGTGCCAGACATGGACAGCGGTGCATGGATTAGAATCTGTGCTGCGCCATCCTGCAGCTTTTTTTTTTTCTTAAGCGAAATCCCAGTGTTTGTTTTTAAAATGTCTCTGTCACATCGTTCCATATCTGTGCTGAACATCCATTATATGCAGTTAGCTAATATCCTGCTGCAGCTAAAGCCTCTGGGAGCAATTTGACTCTCACAAAAGTTATTCTACTTATAACTTAATTGGACGGATAAATGTTACATGGAAGGTATTGGGTAATGTCATGATTACTAAACTTTCTCTGAGTCTGTTTTTAAAGTCTGTTTGAATTCTTCCAGACTGGAGGTTCTTGGGCTGGTAAAGATTAGAGCTTCTTCTATAAAACGCCCCCGAAAGATTAACCACAGGTTATAGCAGTGCGCAGTGAAATGCATGTGAATCACCTTCAATCTGTGCATTTTAATCAAGTATAACATGGCCACAAGACCAGCAGAAGAGAAGTCTTTATCGTTTTCCATTGTCTCCTTTCCCATCAACATGTTATTTGTATATTAATGTAATTTATGACTAATTACTATATTTCAAATTGATTTTGCTTTGAACTCCAAATGTCTTCAAGCCTGCTTAAAACCTTATCATACAACATATTATTATAGTAATATAAGTTTTTCATTTATTCATTTTCCTTCGGCTTAGTAACTTTGAGGCTTTACATAGCGGATACCCTTCCAGCTGCAACCCAGTACTGGGAAACATCCATAAAAACTCTTTCACACACATACACTACGGCCAATTTAGTTTATTCAATTCACCTATATTCGCATGTCTTTGGACTAGAGCTGCACAATTAATCAAATTAAATTAAAAAGATCGCGATCTAGATTCGACCCCCTAGACAATCTTAATCCAGCATTTATACGATTCTGCCAATCATATTTTAAGTTCAGGAGAGAAGCAAAGACGGCCGCACAAGTCTTCACGTTGTTTTACATACAATGTTCAGCAACGTGGACACCTCCAAATGGTGTTGAAAGAGTCACATACTGTATTTATATGGTATAATTCAACCAAAAATGTAATTTCTGTCTTCAAGTAATGATGTATTTGTGGCCGCGAAAACACACGTGACGTGAGCTAACCGTGAGCTGTTACCACAGAGAGGGCGGGCGTGCGCCTGTGAACGATGCCCACTTTAGTTAACAGAACCTGCATTGGCTATGAATAACAGGTAATAAAGTTGTAAATAGCATTCAGTGTGTGGCACAGAGTGATCAGTTGGAAGCCGCGCGGGAAGTATGAACCGCACTTAGCAGTGAAAATGAAACCGAAAGCGCGTGCACATCATTTAAATAATCATATCGCATTTTAGAGTTATGATTACGACAAGCATTTAAAATGTTTTTCATCATAGCGAACACAGAGTGTTGTGCATGAAAATAAATGTTTAACATTGTCAGTATAACTACTCTAGCCTATATAATGTTAATATAATGCAAGAGGGAATCTGATAATGAAAACTGTCTAATTTTACCTGAAGAAAAAAAATGGTCTAACAATGTTGTCAATGACAGATTGGAGCATATGTCTCAAACACAATAATTCAACATCAGAATTATGAATAGTTGTATTCTGAAATAATAATAATAATAATAACCTACTCATATTAACCTTTATTTTACATCTACAGAATCGTGAGAAAATTGTGATCTTTATTTTAAGCAAAAAGATTGCGATTCTCATTTTAGCCAGAATAGTGCAGCTCTACTTTGGACTGTGGGGGAAACTTGAGCACCTGGAAGAAACCCACGCAAACACGGGGAGAACATGCAAACACCATACAGAAATGCCAACTGACCTAGCTGGGACTCGAACCAGCAACCTTCTTGCTGTGAGGCTAACCACTGAGTTACTGTGTCGCCCCATAATCATAATTACTATTATTTAAAATACATTTAAATCTACCTATATTTTAAGCAGATTTGATCAGAACAGCTATTAAGTTTGTCAAAATGTTGACTATTTCAAATGTGAATAGCAAAAAGAAAAAGAGCTAGTTTGTGTCTAAAATGGGTATCAACGATTCTAATAATCTCAGATGTTCCATAATACTTTTCCTATACAATTATACTATACTATTCTAATACCACAGTATTTCACAAAACTAGTAATAACACAACTGCATATAAGCATTACACAACTCCATCACTGCATTTTCGACATTGCTTATCCCTCCCTTGTAAACTGATGATGAACAGACATCCGTTAGGCAATGTTTTTTACATCCTTATGAAATACTCCCCATTATTCAGTAAGTGTGTGTTTTTCTAAAGTACATTACTGAGACTGCATAGTTTTCATCTGAATTTAGTAAATAAAATAGTAAAACATAGTTTAAAAGATACTACACTTAAGTAGAGTTTTACTGAATTGTTTTTGAACACCGTGCTAGACGAAAGGTGACTTTCGTAGGTCACCTCTCTGATACCTTTCCTACATTGAACCAAGGTGACCTAGGAAGAGAAGTAAAATAATGTGACATGAAAGGATCAGGCCGCAGGCAAAATATCGCATCGCACTCTGATAAGAAAATGATTAGGTGCAAAGTCAGTCACACACAATCCAGTCTAACCACAGCAAAGAGGAGGAGGAAAAAGGCTTTTTATCTATAGTAGGTCACAGGGTCGGCCTGTCTGTGAAATAGTAAAACCCGTGTATGTGCGTGCATGTGTATGCATACATAATCATGTGGTCTTAATTGCTCGAGAGGGAAGCGTGCGCTCTACAACACAAATCTTACAAAACTTGTGGTGACAATATAATTAATCACAGCAGGAGTTTTAATAAATGCCCCACGCTGACGGCTGAACGGTCTACTGGGAGCTTATGCATTACATTTTAATTTGATTTCAACGTATAATCATACTACAGCTTATAAACTAACCCCTCTCACAAAGCCACATTTCCAGCTTTGGGTCAGGTCACTTAATAGAGCCGCAGAAAGGGTCCTTTAACGTCAGAAGTATCTGCTTTTTGCATTCTGCAATGCTTTTTTTTGTGTTTTAACAACAAGAAACTGTCATTTTGGGCTCATGAATTGCATATTAAAAGCAGAATGTTTCAAAACTAATGGCTTCCATTAAGAAGTGGACGTTTGGTCGAGTTCAAAAAAATGAACCATGAGTGTGTGAATGAAGCATTAGTCTTTTTGGTCTGTGAGTAATAGCCAACATAGTTCAATGAAGGATCATGCTGTAATGATTATGCATGGCAAATGGAGAAAAGAAACACACACACACTCTCACAATCTCTTCTAATGACTGAACCTTCTCAATGCATGCGTTGTGACGTTTTCATCAATGACTAAAGCTGAGCACCTGGCTGCTTTTTTTCCTCCTTTAAGCTCTTCAACTACGGAAAATATCATGCAAATGAGAGTAAAGGTTACATTCATAGTGAGTGACAAAGGCCCCATTTCAGGTCTCCGGCTCATCTTCCTGAACAAGGTAATCAGATAAGCCATTTAGAGGCATGATTCCACTGCTGCTCGAGTCTGAGAGAAGCTACGGTCCTCCATATAGGTGAGTAATGAGAGCCGTCTTGAAGAACTCATCACATTCAGACGTCTCATGCTGCAAACACACACACATTGAGATTTTTCACAATCCACTCTAAGAGACTGCTGCTAATGAACGCTGCTCATGAGCAATGCAATCAAAGGCTCATCAATCCAGACAGAGCGCTAGACATTGACTCTTCACCCCGTTTCCCAGAGGTCTATGCAGCCTCTGAAGTGGGTCATATTCTGTCAGTGATCTCTCCGTTTTGGGACTTGCTTTAAGTTCATGTATGTAGATTTTGTTCAGCTTGTTCTATCTTGAGAGACCACAGCCTACAAAATACTAGAAGTATTAATTAACACTTTGAATCAAAAAGTTTGTATTTAAACAATTATTGTATATGCAAATACCACTACACAAAAGACAGAATGCTAGATTTGATAACTGTGAATTATAGAATGATTTAAAGAACATGAGATTGATATAATGGTAAACAGAATGATAAAAAGAAAGATAGACATAACAATACATAGAGCACAGATAGAATGAGAAAAGTATACATAGAATGATAGAGTGATAGACAGAAAAGTAGATAGAATAGAAGAGAAAAGTAGAGAGAGAGAGAGGGGGAAGGAAGGAAGGAAGGAAGGAAGGAAGGAAGGAAGGAAGGAAGGAAGGAAGGAAGGAAGGAAGGAAGGAAGGAAGGAAGGAAGGAAGGAAGGAAGGAAGGAAGGAAGGAAGGAAGGAAGGAAGGAAGGAAGGAAGGAAGGAAGGAAGGAAGGAAGGAAGGAAGGAAGGAAGGAAGGAAGGAAGGAAGGAAGGAAGAAGAAAGAAAGAAAGAAGAAAGAAAGAAAGAAAGAAAGAAGAAAGAAAGAAAGAAAGAAAGAAAGAAAGAAAGAAAGAAAGAAAGAAAGAAAGAAAGAAAGAAAGAAAGAAAGAAAGAAAGGAAGAAAGAAAGGAAGAGAGGATGGATGGATGGATGGATGGATGGATGGATGGATGGATGGATGGATGGATGGATGGATGGATGGATGGATGGATGGATGGATGGGATGGATGGATGGATGGATGGATGGATGGATGGATGGATGGATGGATGGATGGATGGATGGATGGATGAAAGATGGAAAAAGAAGGAAGGAAGGAAGGAAGGAAGGAAGGAAGGAAGGATAGATGGATGGATGGATAGATAGAAAAAAGAAGGAAGGATGGATGGATGGATGGATGGATGGATGGATGGATGGATGGATGGATGGATGGATGGATGGAAAAAAGAAGGAAGAGAGGATGGATGGATGGATGGATGGATGAAAGATGGAAAAAGAAGAAAGGAAGGAAGGAAGGAAGGAAGGACGGACGGACGGACGGATGGAAAAAAGAAGGAAGGATGGATGGATAGATTGAAAAAAGAAGGAAGAGGGGATGGCTGGATGGATGGATGGATGGATGAAAGATGGAAAAAGAAGGAAGGATGGATGGAAAAGGGAAGCGAAGGAAGGATAGATGGATGGATAGATGGATAGATAGAAAAAAGAAGGAAGGATGGAAGGATGGATGGATGGATAGATGGAAAAAAGAAGAAAGAGAGGATGAATGGATGGATGAAAGATGGAAAAAAAAGGAAGGAAGGAAGGAAGGAAGGAAGGAACGAACGAACGAACGAAGGAAGGAAGGAAGGAACGAAGGATGGACGGACAGACGGATGGATGGATGGAAAAAAGAAAGGACGGACGGACGGACGGACGAAAGAAAGAAAGAAAGAAAGAAAGAAAGAAAGAAAGAAAGAAAGAAAGAAAGAAAGAAAGAAAGAAAGAAAGAAGAAAGAAAGAAAGAAGAAAGAAAGAAGAAAGAAAGAAAGAAAGAAAGAAAGAAAGAAAGAAAGAAAGAAAGAAAGAAAGAAAGAAAGAAAGAAAGAAAGAAAGAAAGAAAGAAAGTAAAATTAAAGATCCTGGTAAATCATACAAGAATGGACCACTAGAAAGCTTCTGCTTGAAAGAGAACAAGAGGAGTCATGTTTTACAGGGTCTCTTGGGGAGCATCAAACTGTTCGGAAATCCAGGAAAACTTACTTTGATTTTCTTTCACATTGCTGCGGTGCATTGTGGGCTGCAAGTTTAAGCACCAGCCACTCCCCACCAGTGTTTATTATTGCTACCCTGATTAATTAGAATTATTTCAGCTCCCCATGATAATAGTACATGTCTGGAGAACCACGCTCTATCTCCACTCAATCCCCCCACTGAGATGAATAAGCAGTTTGAAAGAGAGAGAGAAAAACACAGAAAGAGAGAGAACCTCTTTTTTTTCCCCTAATCAAACACACATCTATGTGAGGCTAATTTGCTGAAACGGCAAAGATTCTGTTGCGGCACACTTCTACCAAGAATGTTCAATAATAAAATAATTTTATGTAAGACTAAAATAAAATCAGACTCATGGAAAGTACAAAAAAAATCCTGCAAATCCTCACATGGAAAACACAACAAGATCCTTCAGAATATAAACTTCATTTTAATTACAAATGAAAAAAATATATATTAAAAAATAAATATATAATATATGTATTATTATAATTATTATTATTATTATTATTATTATTATATTATTATTTATTTATTATATATATTATTTATTTATTATTATATATTATTTATTATAGATTCATAAGAGGACTGCATAGGCTCCCGAAGTGAACAGCAGCCTCAGACCCACTTTATCATGAGAGCTTGGGTAAATAAGCGAATCCACTTGTGTTTACACAGGAGTCAGGCGCTTTGGCTTCTCTCAGAGCAGCTCTGCTCTCATATGGATAATTAATGACTGAACACACGCAGCTCTAGATTACCCATCCTGCTCCGTGCTCATGTCAGAACATCCTCTGTCTTTCTTACGCTGCCTTTTTAGTGCGGAAACTCCCTTCCAGTCATGCCCGTACTCCACAGTGCTAGTCAAAAGATTTCTTCAAGATTACTTTTTTGTGTGTTTTACCAGCGAGCAAAGAGCATTTCCCAGTCCCCACCCAGGAGCTCCCTCTGATGTAGCGATACAACACAACACCTCGGCAAGCTGGCGCTGTTTAAGGACAATTTGATTTGTCAGGAATTGGACGGAGTGCCACAGAAACGAATTGGAGAGAAAGAATAGAGAGAGGGCGAGAAATAGAAAGGAAAAAAAAAGTTACTGTGAAGTCACCTTCAAAGACATGCCCCCTTGCCACCGTATTACTGGGCTGAAATGGCTTCTCGGGGAGGAGGCAGCGATTCTATTATTCTTTAAAATGCAGTCCAATGGCTTTTGGGTGCGTGTGGAAAAGCCATTTCAGCACGAGGTCAGGGGCGGCAAGAGGCAGTGCCTTGAGCGTATTGTCTTCTCTGCCTCTCCATTTCCAGCGTGGAACTGCTGTGTAATGGTGAGACCTCAAGCGTGCCCTCACAGGCTCAAACAGCATCCACATTCAAAAAGCATCACGCTGTTTTAGGGAAACGAGGACAAATTATAGTAAGAACAAGCAATTTTGGTTCACAGTACTAGTGACATTGCATTAGGCAATACTGCGGCTCTGGTCAGAAACCTAGTGAGATGCTTACTTTAGGACGTAGTGCACTTTCAGCTAAATTACTCAAGCAAAAGGGTCAGTTTTGTTTATCTTTGTTCATCTGGCGTAATGTTGAGTCATATCTTTAACAACTCCCTTTTTCTAGTGAAGAATCATTTTTGTTGGTAACTGATGCAAATGTGAAGCAAAAGAGTCATTGGTGTTTCCCTGTTTTTTAAAGTCCAACTGAATATCAAGAGTGTATGACATCATTAGCATGGTCTATTTCACTAGTTAAAATGGCTTATTTCTCTGTATTTGAACATTCTTCGAAACATGCAGGATAATGTAAATACATAAGCCAGCAAAATATATAAGACTTTAGATATACAAGACATATATATATATATATATGTTCTTATGGTGTATAAATATTTTAATTAAACAAAATCCTTTAAAGGGATAATTCACCAAAAAATGAATGTTTATCATGCATTTTTCACTCTTGGGGGTTTCCAAATTCCCCATTGTTTCTTTATTCTATTGAACACAATAGCTGAAAACCAAATCATTGCCATGATCCATAGTAGGAAACACCAATACTGTAAAATGTCAATGGTTACAGGTTCCCAGCTTTCTTCACAATATCTTCTTTTATGTGCAACAGAATAAAGGTTTGGAACAAGTGAAGTGTCAGCAAATGATGACAGCATTTCCAGTTTTGGGTGAACTAGGACTTTATAAACTATGCTGCTGTTACAGATGGACAGATGGATGGAGAGAACAATAGACGAACGGACGGATGAATGGATGGATGGATAAAATGGAACGATGGATGGATGGATGGAACGATGGAACGATGGATGGAACGATGGAACGATGGAACGATAGATGGAACGATGGAACGATGGATGGAACGATGGAACGATGGATGGATGGATGGATGGATGGAACGATGGATGGATGGATGGAACGATGGATGGAACGATGGAACGATGGATGGAACGATGGATGGATGGAACGATGGAACGATGGATGGATGGAACGATGGAACGATGGAACGATGGATGGATGGATGGAACGATGGAACGATGGATGGATGGAACGATGGAACGATGGATGGATGGATGGAACGATGGAACGATGGATGGAACGATGGAACGATGGATGGATGGATGGATGGATGGATGGATGGATGGATGGATGGATGGATGGATGGATGGATGGATGGATGGATGGATGGATGGATGGATGGATGGATGGATGGATGGATGGATGGATGGATGGATGGATGGATGGATGGATGGATGGATGGATGGATAAAACGATGAAAATGGATGGATGGATAAAATGATGGAACAATGGATGGATGGATGGATAAAATGATGGAACAATGGATGGATGGATGGATAAAATGATGGAACAATGGATGGATGGATGGATGGATGGATGGATGGATGGATGGATGGATGGATGGATGGATGGATGGATGGATGGATGGATGGATGGATGGATGGATGGATGGATGGATGGATGGATGGATGGATGGATGGATGGATGGAACAATAGTTGGAAGAATAGAATGATGGAACGATGGATGGAAGGATAAAATGATGGAACGATGGATGGATGGAACGATGGATATATGGAACGATGGATGGATGGATGGATGGATGGATGGATGGATGGATGGATGGATGGATGGATGGATGGATGGAATGATGGAACACTTGATCAATGGATGGAATGATGGAAGAATGAATGGATAGATGGAATGATGCAACAATGGATGGATGGAATGATAGAAGAACGAATGGATAGATGAAATGATGGAACAATGGATGGATGAATAATGTAACAATGGATGGATGGATAAAAATATGGAACAATGGATGGATGGATGGATGGATGGATGGATGGATGGAATTATGGAACAAAGGATGGATGGATGGATGGATGGATGGATGGATGGATGGATGGATGGATGGATGGATGGATGGATGGATGGATGGAACGATGGAACAATGGATGGATGAAATGATGGATGGATGGATGGAATGATGGATGAATGGAATGATGTAAGAATGAATGGATAGATGGAATGATGGAACAATGGATGGATGGATAAAATGTTGGAACAATGGATGGATGGAATGATGCAACAATGGATGGATGAAATGATGGAACAATGGATGGATGGATGGATGGATGGATGGATGATAAAACGCTGGACAGATGGAAAGATGGATGGAACGGTGAATGGATGCATGAATGGATAGATGGATGGATGGATGGATGGAACGATGGATGGATGGATGGAACGATGGATGGATGGATGGAACAATGGAACAATTGATGGATGGAATGATGGATGGAAGGATTTTAACTTTATATTTTAAATTGGAAAGATTTAAACATGCGTTATATAATTTATGTAAATGCAGTTTTATAAATATATAGCAATTAGCATTTTCTGGCATTATCAACAAACACGAATGCATTATACAATTCTCACTTCTCTTAATGACAGTTAATACATTCAAATGTTAGCCAACATTGCTTTCAGCAAGTTGAGTAAATACCATATGATCATTGACTTGAGCATAACAGAGTCAAACATATCGGTTGCCAGCAACACTGCTAAACTCATAGCCTTCTGCCCACGATCGACAAGACGCTCCAGCTCAGCAGGGTGTTGCTGGAATGGCTACTGGGTTCAGTGTAGTAGCACATTCATTAAAACACTTCACAAAAAGAGTGAAAACAGAGTCAGAGCCTGAGTGACTGCAACACCTGTCCACTTCGTCTATAAAAACCCAGTTGTCTAGACGAGAGAGCCAAAGGCGGCTTTTTTAGTGCTTGAAACCCAGGCAGGAACTGTGATTTAGGGCAAAGACCTCACAAGACTGTCATGGACTTTTGCTTGAGCAGCTCCAGGCCTGTTTTCTCTTTGCACGTGGGTCATAGCACGACTCCTGACATTATTAATCATGTGCTCGTAAACCTGTATTACACAAGTGCCATATAGACATGATAAATCAAGCTTTGAACACCTTTAGAAAGTTGTAACAGTTTTATAGTCGCTGAACAAGTTTAAAACAGAAAAAGGAGGATGTACTTTTAGGTCTTATCATATGTACCTAATCGTGTTAAAATAAAGACTACACTGGTCTATACGGACTAGACCAAAATGCATTAACCATACAGTGTAGCTAAAAGCAAGGTGAGACAGAGCATTTCCAGTTAGGTCGTCTGGAAACCAATTAGGCCAATTCCAAGGCTAAAAGGATTTGCAGTGTAGATCAATGCAACTGTAATGGAAACTAGTATTAAATTAGATCTATGTCGTCAGTGACCTTCTGCTCGCGGATAAAACCAGTTGAAGACCGTTATCATATAGTGACAGGGACTGCAGACCTTATAAAAAAAACACAGGCTGTATTTCGAATGCGTAAATGCGTGCGCCTATAGCATCTATCAATCAAAAAAGCCTTATGTCTTTATGGTGATTGGTTTGTGTTGGTTGAAGTGGGGCTAAAGTTTTGTCTCATTACTTGTAAGTCGATCTGCTCAGTGCTTGAAAAGGCTTGAAGAGTGAGAGAACTTTACGAAGATAAATGGGATGTCATACGAGGCGTGGAAATGTAGCGCATTGAAATGCTACCTCATAATGAAGGAAAGAGCAATGGGCAGGGGTTTGCTGATTACATTACAGCGGGTGAGGTTTAAGCTCTCAAGATAGCTGAGGTGACATTTTCCTTCTACGACTCCATGTCTTTAGCATCAGTTGAGCCATTACTCCTTAACAACGCTATTCAGATTCACGTGGGACTGTAGTGGGGCAGGTTTTCCCCATTCAGAAAAACAATCTAATGCTTCGGTAGCAGCCACAATAGCAATATCAAATAATTTTTTCTAAGTGGCCTTTTAAACTCATTAGGTGAAAGTGACTACAATCAGACAATGGTCAATAATAAGAATGGCCTCATAAAAATGTCACCAAGACATAGAAAAATCTTGTTTATTGCTAACAACAACAAAAAAAAAGTCTATAGCTTTGATAGATTTAAATGTATAAATATTTTAATGTATATACATTATATATATATAAACAATTGTTTAATAAAATAAATAAATAAAATGTAATATGTACAATATGCCACAGCCATTTCACCCTGCAGCCCAAGACCAGTTACTCACTGAAGCTAAGCAGGGCTGAGTCTGGTCAGTACCTGGATCCGAGACCAAATCCTGGCCAAATTCCCTCCATTGGCCCTTACCCATCATGGCCTCCTAATCATCTTCATCCACCAAATCTGGCTCTATCACTGTCTCTGTGATTGTAAAGCGCTTTGGGTGTATGGCCATACACGATAAATGTGCTATATAAATACACATATTACATTACAATGTAATCCCTAATATTAGTAACATATTATATATGCATATTTATCAGAACTAATCTCCCCCTAATTAAAGAAATATCTTAAATAACATAGAAATGATAGTATATCTTAAATACAGCAGCATAATATCATATGCACATAGGAAAAGTGGCCTTTTCTTGACATTAATGTAACCATAACTATATGGCAGTAATTAGTTGGTAATCCTGCTGCCAGCTTTTACTGTAAATGTATAGGTAATGATTTACAGCGTACAACAACAGTCTGATTCCTCACTGATAAGTAAACAGAAACTAAAGAACTCTTTGATTGGGCTGATATGGCTCAACCTGATAAACCCACACTTTGAAGGTGCAGAAGTGGAAAGAAAACAAATCATGGCACATTAAATGAGACTCGTTGATTGTTTTAATCAGCATTAAAGGCTAAAGTGGCTTGGTCTTGCATTACACTATATTGCTATAATCCCCTTTAGATGTGGGTTAAAAAGGTGAACCGAGCTGCTCTCTATGTATGCTGTAAGATAAGTAGTTGCACCTACAGTACATGCGTGCATTTACTACATTAGCATTACAGGGCAATTAGGTTATATCAGTAGGACAAAAGTAGGGTAAAACACAGAAATAAACATTGTCATTTTCAACACGGGCTCATTGGAAATACATACTTGAGCCAACATTTCTGTGAAATTGCAAAAAAACAAATGTTTGACTGCAGTTTCTAGGAAAAACAAATGGTACACGGCACTTTGGCACCAACAACTTTCGTTTCTTTTCACACTAATGATATTTACAGGGAAATATCATTAGTCAAACTTCTTTTTCTTGAATATAATATCAAACTTCTTTGCACAAGTTTTTTTTTTATACTTATAATCTAATATGTTTGACTCATCTGCTGTATTGATCTCCAAATGGACAACTTTTCTATGTGGTCAGTTTGCTTGGTAGCTCACTTTATACAGTTATGTATTTGTGATGCAGAGTGCTAGGGTTTGAGCCAGTGAGACACGATTCCACAAAAGAAAAGCAAGCAAGTGGTAAAATCAAGGTAAATCTACATGGACTTAGCAAATTTTTTATAAAATTTGCTTTTAAAACACTATTGGTTAGGTTTAGGGAAGGGTTTATCTCAAGAAGGATTTGTATCATCAACCTATGGAAAAACATAACCTACAGTAAGTAACGTATTTCAGATTTGCAAAAATGTAGACAGTGCCCTCTAGTGGATTTGTCACCGGAAACATGCCAGGAAACGTACTCAGAATTACGTATTTTATGAATTGCAAAAATGTAGGCAGATGAACATATTTCCAATTATCCTGTGTTGGTAATTCTCCTCGGGTAGTTTGATTTGAATAATTGAAATAATTGTATTTATTTTTTTATAGATATCTGTTTGTTTAATCTAATTGTATTAAATTTGTATAGATACTTATTTTATATATTTATTTATTTTATACATTTAATATGTACTTATTCATTTGTTTTTATGTGATATTTTAGTATCACTGACATACTATTGCATTAAGTAGTTATCTTTTTTTATTTTCACGTTCAGTAGCATGCATTTACTGTTTTTTTAATGAATGGTATAGTGCAGTACAGTATGGAAGAAAACAGGAATTCGGTTCCGGTTTCAAAAGAAAAAGCAGGAAAATTTTGGTGAATGTTTTCAATGTATATCTTACAGATGCTTTGATCATTTTTTCCACTTCTTCATAATAATAATAAAGTGTACTAGCAGATTAAGGCAAAATCTTAATGTCATTTTAATCTGTACTTTACAGAACCTATTTTTAATTACAGCTACAGTATTGGTGTCTGATGAGTAAGATGTATTGTTTTGTGGCTTTTGAAAAGGTTCTAGTGTAACAATGATATTAAATACAATATCAATTTGATGTGTTGCATCCAGCAATCTGTTTGATAGCAAGAAATTCATATTTTATACACATATTTGATTCTAAAAAAATGTTAAGAAGTCAAAATGAAGGCAAGTACAAAGAGGGGAAGAATGTTCCTGCATCCACTCCAGCTCCTTTATTTAGACACAAAAGAGCAGTCATTCTCTCATTCCCTCAGCATTAGCATAGCCACAACTCACTCATTCCTCCTTGATCCAGACGGCCGAGATGAGCCACTAGAGTATGTTTAAACCCACACATTTCCCCTACTCTAAAAGCCTTGACTCTTCCAGGCCCAGGAAGTGTCATCAGTGGTGCTCGCTCTCAGGAAGTGCAGGAGAAGAGCGTGTAGGGAGTGTTGCTGCCCACATCATATCCAATCATCAAGGCATCTAGAAATTTGGCGTACTCTCTCACTCACTCGGCACTGGTTCATGTGGGTGGCCAGAGCCATGGGGCCGTGAAATTCAAGTTAACCCTGCTGAAACGAACATTAATTTCACACCTTCGGGTCACAGATTCATGTCCACAGATATGTGGACACACACTCATATTTGGACACATATCTGAGAGACAACTCTCAGATTTTTGTGGTTTGTGGTTTATAGGAGGAACATATTTGGCATGTTTTATGGAAATAGTGCACTTTGCTGGAACATGAACATTTTTAAAAACACAAACCCCATTGTGTGTGTGTGTGTGTGTGTGTGTGTGTGTGTGTGTGTGTGTGTGTGTGTGTGTGTGTGTGTGTGTGTGTGTGTGTGTGTGTGTGTGTGTGTGTGTGTGTGTGTGTGTGTGTGTGTGTGTGTGTGTGTGTGTGTGTGTGTGTGTGTGTGTGTGTGTGTGTGTGTGTGTGTAGCACTCCAGTAACACTCCAGGGTTTTTCTAATGGGTAATCTGTACCCTACAAAGGGGTAATATTAAATATAACTTAAAGTAAAATGTAAAAAAATCTTGGCTGAAATAAAATGGCTGAAGTAATGTTTCGTTGTTGTTCAGTGTGACAGATATATAGATATATATATTAAAAACAATGGATGGATTTATTGGTATACTGTACACTGACCAGTACTTACTAAAAAACTAAAAAAGAATAAACAATGAGTCTAAATTTAACTACATTTAAAATTATGAACTAACAACATCTTGCTGAAAAATGAAAAGTGGTTTGAAGAATAATGAGTATGTTTACATGGACACCAATAATCAATAATTTTAATACGATTAAGACAATACTCTGATTAAGAGTCTAACATGTATACAGCGATTTTTTTATTACCTTAATTAGACTAAAGTCATAATCAAACTAAACAGAAATCGCATTAAGACATGTAGAGGTTGCCTATTTTAGTCGCATTATTGAAGTGCAGTACAGACATATAAACACCTTAATCAAACTATTCACCGTCATGTAGGAAATGTGTCGCCGCTTTTTGTGACAGGGTATTCCATACACACATGGCTGTTTGACACCATTCTCTGGACATACGGAGTCAGTAATAGACCAAAGACACCAGCATCATGAAATGAAGAGGTTCTTTTTTTTCATTCAGTGTACGGCATCAAATTTCATTAAACCAACACTCTTCCACCAGTCCTTACTTCAAACTCGCATCCAATACCTCAGTTCGTCACGGGGGGCGTGCATGAAATGTTCCTGAATGAAAGTGAAAGTGCCTAACTGCAGTTAAAGTCGAAAGATTAAAAATGAATCACCAGAAATTACATAAAACTTCGGAGGAAATGTGGATAGTGCGGTGACGCAACAATGTTAATCGATCTGTGCTATAACATGTAAAACGGGATCGTGAAGGAACATTCAAAAAGCAACTCATATAAACACCTTAATCATATTATTGTCTTATTCAGATTAAGGCAAATAATTTGATTACTGATGTCCATGTAAACGTCATCAGTGACTAATTATAAATTACACTTAAAATGGAGTCTGTACAGACCATTTTGTGGGATGTAACCCAAATCAATAGTCCCAACATATTTCCTGTTTTACATTTTTCATTTCTATACCTTCTGAGAATCCAAAAAGAGCCATATATGGATACATAAATGTTATGATAGCTGCTTTAACACTAAGTTACAATTGAATTGCCTCTTGTTACATTTATTAAATAGTTTGATAACAAGCACAAACTATACACATATATTATAGACTTAAAATTAAACTTGCCACACTACACAGTAAAATTTTGGAGTCTGTAATTTTGTTATTTGGTCTTTTGTTTGATTGAAAAAAGCAATAACATTTGGGAAAAGTAACATGTTTTACCACAAAACAACAATAGTTTTTGTTCACTGATAATAATGGAACAAGTGTAAACAGCATTTAAATTTCTATCATAAATAAACAATATATTTTGTGTTTTACTTAAAGTTTCACCAGATGAACAAAAGAAACTTTTATTTTAAAGAAAAGCATGTATTTATCAGGGTTGTTTGTTAATTACAGTGTTTTCCCCTTGTCAGCAAACATCATAAACCTAAAAACAAAAAAAGTATTGCATTTCACATTGTGAGCGATGCTGATTCACTTAGCATTCTTCCTACAGCTGTTTGCTACTGGAATGGGTCACCGGCTGATAAATATTTCAGGTGGTTTGAGAGGCTGTACAGAATCCACACTAGGCCACAATTTATCAGGTAGCACAGATACGTAAACAAACATGTCTGTTTTAGCATTGTTAGTGGTTTCCGTCAGGGATATCGACGTCTTTTCAGGGTGATGGCAAGAGCGAACAAAGCTTTCTACAAAACCTTCCGTGCCGGGTAAATAATGCATACAATCATTTATTCATCTCAGAGTGATGAATACTCAGGGACATTCAAGTCAGAGAAGCGAAAGGCAGAGGCGAAGAAAGGGAATAGAAGAGAAATAAACAAGAACACTGCGTGTGTTGATGTCAACACTTTAGATTGGTAATTCTGATTGCAGCCATTGTTGGGATCTGGGATGGCAGCTGAGAAGCAGAATGAATTCTAGCCTTGCACAGATTGAAAGAAATGAAGCTGATTTGCCTAAAAAGCAAGACAATTCCCTAAATGCACGTGGTATCCTTGAAAGCTTTATGCTTTAACATGTTGGCATATTTAATGTCGTAGCGCGAGTAATAAAATAGTCTGAGACGTTCACATTTCTCATGCCGATTGTAGTGTTTTAGAAATGCTACAGAAGTACCTTTGGGCCTTTTATTTTCTGCATCATCACACAAAATGTAGGATCCAATTTGAAATAGATTATTTTGGGAGGAAAGAGGGAATACCATGGCCTCTGGCTTTGGGTGTAATTGTATGTCATGTAGGATTCTTCCCAACACAAATCAAACAGCGGATGTAAACAAAGTTAGTGAGAGAAGAAAAAATAGGAAAAACAAACAAAGCACATGAGAAACAAGCCAAAGAGCGGGACTGTCCTAATCACGGTAGCTTGGAAAGTCCTTACAAGGACTATTGAGCAAAATAGATTTTAAAAGTTTTTTTTATTTTCCCATAAGGAACCTCCAGAGATGCTTCCTTTCAGGCTGACCCTCTAAGGACGTTTGCTGGAGGGTATTCAAGCACATCTGACAAATCAATTCAAATGAAAATGATTATCTTTGGATTTCAGGGAACGCATGATGGCAACAATTTCACCCTTAGGAAAAGCCTATTTGTGCACCAAGAGACAGAAGTCACTGAAACGTATTACTGTAAATATTAGTAATCGGATGTTACCAAAGCACTTCAGGCACCGACATGCATGTTTACAAATGAAAAATATAAATAGAAAGCATGTACTAAGAGAACATTATTTATAAACCCTCTAGGATCACATAAATATGAAGAGTTTGTATTGATTTTGCAAAAAATAAAAAATAAAAATAGAAATATTCATGAAAAAAATATATCAAATGTATTAATATTTTTATTTGTTATTAAAATTATACTAAACAAACCAAAACAAACCAAAATAAACTGAAACAAACCAAAACAAACCAAACCCCAAAACAAAACCACAAAAAAAACTAAAACCAACCAAAACACAAGCCAAACCACAAACAAAACCAAAAAAAAAAAAAACCAAACCACAACGAACAAAACAAGACCAAACCAACCAAAACAAAACCAACTAAACCAAATCAAAACCAAATGAATCAAAACAAAACAAAATGAACCAAAACAAGAGACAAAACAAAAAACAAAACATGACATAAACAAATAGTTAGTTATGCTGATAAATCTCTGTAAATCAAATTATACTGCTAGTGAACAACCCATAAGAAATATACAATAGAATCCTATCTTTTGGGAGCGTATTTTGGAGCTGGGATTTTCACACAAAATCATCTCTAAAGTTTACAGAGAATGGTCACAAGAAAAAAAAGTAAATAAAAATGTCTTGTGAAAATAATTTATAAATATAATGGGACACTTTTTCTTGGCACACTCATCAGTATCAACAGACCTTTCTTAAAACTCTACATTCTACCCAAGTATTTTTGCTGACCACTTCCATACCTTTATGACCTTCTTATCTTATGAAGGTTACTTCCAGGAGGATAACACAATGTCACAAAGCTCAATTAATCTCAATCTGGTTTCTTGAACATGACAATGACTTAATTATTGCATTAGGGTTGTCAGACATCTGACAGCGATATTTTGTTTTCTCCGATATATATATATATATATTGCGCTATGAATACAATTCCACCGTATGAGCTGAATAGCTCTGTTTGGAAAGAATTCTTAATTTTAGATTGATTGGGGTGATTTTCTAGGGGAGTGAACCATGCATAAAATATAATAAACAATTACAAGCATAGACAAATACAATAGATTAAAGATAAAAGTGAAAAAAAAACCCTGTGCTTTATGGTTTTCTGTGGTCTAACAGTTTTCAGCTCCAAAAAATGAAAAACCAAAGGTAAAATAGCACTGCATAGTCTATCGAATTAATATGAATTAATCTTTAAAGTTACAATTGATCCAAGTTCTTGTGCCTGAATGGTTAAAACTCTCTTGAAATGTTTAGTCACCTTATAAACACATGCAGACAATAAACTTTACAGTTAACTTTGCAATGACTCTATAAATGTTATGTGTTCTGAACTGTGGTGCTGCCAAAAAATATAAAATAAATAAAATAAAATAAAATAATTTAGAATCAAACTAAATGAGAAATGATAAGAAAGGCATGCTTTACTGGTGACAGAGAGTTCAAGCCTGATGAAGAAGGTGATGACATTGGCCTGTTGTGAAAAGCCATGATCAATGAGCTGTTGACACCAGAACATCCTCTGAAAGATGAAACTCTGCCATGGAGACAGTCTCCCAGCTGTGGTGTCAGCAAGGACAGAGCAAAAGAAGAGTCTTTGGCAATTAAGTATCTTTAATATTTGATTGCAGAGACTAACCTGCACCTACTACACAATGCAGGAGCAGCCAATGGGATTTAAAAAAGAAGAATATGTGCATTTAGACATATATAATTTAACAGATCTCATATAGTTAAATATACATAACTTCTCACTGATCCTATTCATGTCGATGTCAGGATGTCATGCTCCTTTGAATAGTGATTAAAGAACATTCTGAATATAGTCTGATTAGCTTG
Source organism: Danio kyathit (assembly GCA_903798195.1). Classification (NCBI taxonomy): domain Eukaryota; kingdom Metazoa; phylum Chordata; class Actinopteri; order Cypriniformes; family Danionidae; genus Danio; species Danio kyathit. The sequence goes on along the minus strand of LR812531.1, from coordinate 39,860,326 downwards.
CTGATTACACTTTCAATGCAATGTGCTGAACTGCTACACCGGCTCAGTGTCAATGTCAGCCCTCTTTAAGGTTTTCAAATGAAATATGCTTTGTCACATTAAGAGAATTTGAACATTAGTTAGAAATGTACTTTTTTTGTTGTTATTTTAGTTAATCTGTCTGGCCATCCGTCGATCCTTCTGTCTGTCCGTCTGTCCATCCATCCCACAAATAAGTCTCGATATGTTGATAAAAATATTCTTCTTATTCTTACTCTTACTAGTCATAATTAATAACATTGATTATCATTTATTATAATATTGTTTTATATATATATATATAACAAACATATGTAACTAAATTATAATGAGCATCTTGACTTCCTGAAACCTCAGTTGTCACTGGCCAGTTTAATAATTTACTAAAATGTATATATAATTCACAAATATTTATTAAAAACATATTTAATAATAATAATAATAATAATAATAATAATAATAATAATAATAATAATAATATATTTATTATTATTATTATTATTATTATTATTATTATTATTATTATTTCTACTTTAAAGTTGTTAAAGGTGCAGTATGTAAGTTTGACACCCAGTGGTTGAACTAGGTATTGCACTCCTGGATCATAATAAAAGTACGCTAGGATGCCAGATTGTGTACAGGAGCGTGTGATTTAAACTGTGTTCTAAATAAAAGCAACGACACGCGATAGAGGGAATATTTTCCATATTAAAAGGAGTTTTTGTCCTAACCAACACCTCGAATTGATATATTAGAAATGGCTTCTATTTCTCACAGCTGAACAACAGAAACCTATGACAGCTAGATCACCTCAGGTAAGCCTTGTGTGCTTTATTCTGTGCTAAATGCTAACAATGCGAGTTTGAATGCATTTTACATGGCATTTGTTGCCATATACTGAAAGCAGAAAGTTCACCTCAGATCTTGAAAATACAATAAACCGTCTGAAATTGAACTTTAGAACTAAACACATATGAGTGATTCAGCATCTACATTGATGTTAAAGTGGGTTAACATGTATTAAATAGATTCTAAACCTTACCGTTTCGTGAGTGAGTGCATATTCTGTGCTTCTGAAAGGCTGTATTTACATTTCTGCCGTGTCTCGTCTGGTGCAAACCGCCAAATAGCTGATCACTGCCTCTCTCGTCACAGCGTGTTGTTAGGACACGCGGTTACAATGTAACCTGCTCACCTAATGTTTACGTTCATAATATTTATGTAATTTGCTAATTAATAACCTCATGTGGAACTGCATCTGTCTCCCATACTGTTCTTTTTGGTCACGGACGCATGCTTTCAGAGTCTTTCTGAATGAATGAATGAAATACGCTGTTTTCCAACAAGGCAACCCAGGGTGCTGACATATAATTGGCTAAACTGGCATCGTGCATATGAAATTTATCTAAACAAAGACAGAGTTCCGGCACGGAAAACCCATTTTCAAAGCAGAATATCTGACTTCAGCATTGTTTTTCAGTTAAACAAGTATGTTCACTTGGGATGTTTCTTAAATATCTGCACACATATTATGGTATTTTTATGCTTTAGAAGAGTCAAAAACTTACATACAGCACCTTTAAGTTAAATTATTAAAGGTAATTATTAATTAAGCTAATTATTAATTATTAATAATAACATCTACAATTATAAAATAGGCAACAATAAAAACAATATTGTAATAATAATAATAATTATTATTATTATTATTTCTACTTTAAAGTTAAGTTAAATTATTAAAGCTGTAAAATAATAATATTAAAATCTACAATAATAACAATAGATGCAACAACGACAACAACAACTATTATTATTATTATTATTGTTATTATTATTATTATTAATCTTATCATTGATATCATTATTATTGTTGTTGTTGTTGTTATAATTATTGTTAATATTATTATTTAAAATAAAATATATAAATTACAATTATTCTAATTATATATCATTAAATAATTATATACATTAAATAATTCAGTTCATTACTACTAAACCTTTTTATTATTATTATTATAATTATTATTATTATTATTAAACTATAGTTTAACATCTTAGCTTTGCAATCACTGACTGATATAACAGTACAGACACTGCTGTGAACTGAAACAGCACATGGAATCACTTTCACACATCAAGGTATAGTAAACAGTCTACAACAGAATCAGAACATGCATGAACTTCAGAACAGGCATTGAAAATCCTCTCTATGACTAAATCTTGCAGCTGTTTGTAGCTTTGGGATGAAATGCTCAACTTTAAAAAGTGAAAGACCCACCAGGAGGAGCAAGCAGCAGACAGCTAGTTCATTCAAAAAAATAATAACTAAATAAATAAATAAAAAAAAACACAGAAGCCAGAGAGAAAAAGCAGACACGCTCGAGGAGAAAAGGAGTCATTAAAATGAGAAAAGAGGAAGAAGGGAAGGAGAGGAGAAGGTGAGAGGGTGAAGGAGAGCCATATCTCGGCTGTGGTAAAGGTGTCTCCAGGCCCGTGGATGGTCGTGAAGCCCTATTACCCATTCCAGGACCATCTTCATCCAAGCCTGCTTGGCTAGAGGCCACGGCGAGGTGACGAATCGCCGGGGAAATTCAGAAAAATAATTGGAAGGTCAGGTTTGATAATGGCCACTCCAGTCAAAAACAAGCTCTTAATTGGCGCGAGGGCCGTTTGGTCAGTTTTCAAGGTAAAGTGTGAAAGCATTCATTATCTCCCTCGCTCTCACATGCTGTTAGCTTGCAATCTAAGAGGGATGACACCTACACCTGCATACTGTTCGCCCGCCGCTCGCGTCGTCCTAATGAGCCGTTGAGAAACCATTACTGAAGTCTGCTAATGCTCTGTGCTTTTCTGTATAGGTGAGCTATGTGGATGAAACACGACTAACGTGGCTAATGTCGTCTAACGAGCAATTGTTAAGCTGAATGTCTTAAAATGTAAAAATTAAAAATTCACAATATGCTCTGTAGGCTGGGACAGCACTTTTTTTTGTATAGAAAAATGTACTTAGTTGTATATTGGCAAAATCACTAATATTCACATTGCTTTGTTTTGTCTGGTTTTCTTTTGTTTTGACTAAAATATTGTGTTATATAGTTGAAGTTAGAATTATTACCCCCCCCCCATTTATTTTTTTCCCCAATTTCTGTTTAACGGAGAGAAGATTTTTTTCAACACTTTTCTAAACATAATAGTTTTAAGAACTCATTTCTAATAACTGATTTATTTTATCTTTGCCATAATGACAGTAAATAATATTTGACTAGATATTTTTCAAGACAGTTTTATACAGCTTAAAGTGACATGTAAAGGCTTAACTAGGTTAATTAGGTTAACTAGGCAGGTTAGGGTAATTAGGCAAGTTATATTATAACGATGGTTTGTTCTGTAGACTATCAAAAAATATATAGGCTAAAGGGGCTAATAATTTTGACCTTAAAAATTTAAAACTGCTTTTATTCTAGCCAAAATAAAATAAATAAGACTTTCTCCAGAAGTAAAAATATTATCAGACATACTGTGAAAATCATTTGGGAAATATAAAAAAAAATAAATAAATTCAAAGGGGGGCTAATAATTCTGACTTCAACTGTATATCACACAAATAATACATTTGCTATCTTAGCCTATGTAGAGCTCTATGACTTTCATTTTGGATTTGTGACAGAAATACATTAATATCATAAAACACTTCTAAAAACAAAAAGTAATAATCTTGAATTGTTTGCTTTAATTTTGATTGTAAAATACTGTTGTCCAGTACTTTGTTTGGCAAAAAAATGTATTATTTTTATGTTCTTTATTGTTGTTTTAACTACACTTAAACTGATCTTTTTATTTGATTATCAGCATTTTTATCAATTTATGCAATTTAAACCATAAATCCAGAAAAAAACAATACATAAAACATTTAATTGTCTTTTCATAGGGATATTAACTGTTACAAAATAATACAAGAATATAAAAAGTAATGAGTAAACAAGCTTTTTGACTATTAAAATGTTATAAAACAAGTCAAATAGAATCAATGCACAAATACTGTCTGCAAAGGAATATAATTATAGATTTAAATAAATAAATAAAAACAACAATTTGAATTTTGAAAAAGCAAAAACGCTTGTAATAATTTTTAAATAAATGGTTATTAAATTGTACAGATTTTAAATACTACAAAACATGCTTATTTGATTACTAAAATACAAATCATTGCAAATAAATAAATAAAAAATATTTCAAAGTATCCTAAAGACGAGCTAAACCAAACGCTAATATATAACTTTGTGTCAGTCTGGGAAAATGACAAGAAATGGGCTTCAGAACAGCTTAAAGAAAACTCTTAAGCCCCCTACCCAGCACTTGAGTTGTGATTTTTAATGCGAACACAACAAGATGATCAAACAGTATTAATTCAACGGAGTCAAATCTAAACCGGTGAAGAGGGGGAAATAACACAGCAACATGGTTCATTTAAAAGTCAGTGCCTTATTATTCACCAAATGATGCAAATAGATGACAAAAATCAAAGACATGAGGAACATGCATTATGCATAACACAAGCGCATTTAAATGACATTAGTATCTCCAACTTAGTATGGTTAAATGTCCCTCATTTTCATTTTTAAAATAAAGGAAATGTGAGCTGTGCCTTTTACACTGTGCCTTTTACAATTTCTAAAAATATTTTACAATTAAATTATTTATCAATCAGTATAACATTTTTATTTTTTTGCAGTTGCATTTTTTATTACTGAAAATAGGAATGCAGTGATGTATTGGCAGCTGATATTTATTGGCCAAAATTGTATTCATTTAAATTCATTTAATTTCATCTGAGAAATATTGCAAAGTTATGAAGTATGCTATCCATATCAGATGCAGAAAAGCTAGTCCATCCTTTTATGACTTCTAGGCTGGATTACTGTAAGGCTATGTTTGCTGGTTGCCCAGCATCCTCTATTAACAAACTCCAGCGAGTACAAAATGCAGCTGCCAGAGTTCTTACCAGGTCTAGAAAATATGATCATATCACCCCAATTCTATCCTCCTTACATTGGCTGCCTGTTAAGTTTCGTATTGAATATAAAATATTGCTTCATACCTATAAAGCTTTAAATAATCTAGCTCCTGTTTATCTAAACAACCTTCTGTCTCGCTACAATCCAACCCGCTCTTTAAGATCTTAAAACTCAGGGTTTCTGGTAGTACCTAGAATAGCAAAGTGGAGTAAAGGAGGTCGAGCCTTCTCATTTATGGCCCCTAAACTCTGGAAAAGCCTTCCTGATAATGTCCGAGGCTCAGACACACTCTCACAGTTCAAAACTAGATTAAAAACCTATCTTTTTAGCAAAGCATACACTGAGTGCATCACTTAACGGTATGACGCATGAGTGTGCCCCACGCAGGATTTTTGCATCTCATCTATATACACTATGAAAAGCAGGTACTCTAACTATTCTCTTTATTCTCTATTTCCACCTGGGGATACTCATCCCGAGGCCCTCAGACTATGCAGCACCACTGATGCAATTCAACACCAGCGACGAGATGATCCCAAGGTTTTCATAATCCTGGACCAGGCCGTAATCTGAGCAGCTGCTGTGGTGGTCATGGAAAAGTGGAGAGCATGAGACTGATTCCTGTGACGCTCCAGGGACAGATGAGTCTTCGCTGAGGTCCAACATTCTCCAGCCTCCGGTGCCTAGACTGCAGCTCTGCACAAGGAGAAATGGTCATGCCCAACTGAGCCTGGCTTCTCTAGAGGTTTTTTAAATTCTTCACTTTCGCCAATTGGTGAAGTTTTTTTCCTCGCCGCTGTCGCCACTGGCTTGCATGGTTTGGGATCTGTAGAGCTGCGCTTCGATAGAATTGCTATTCAGTGTTTGAACTCTCAGTAGTGATTATTAACCCACACTGAACGGAGCTAAACTGAAATGAACTTAAACACTGAAAACTGAACTGACACTGTTTCAGTTTACTATAATCTTCTATGTGAAGCTGCTTGGACTCAATCTACATTGTAAAAGCGCTATACAAATAAAGGTGAATAGAATTAAAGCTATCAGCATATCGACAATCATATTGGCTTATTAATTACATATGGAAAATGAGCTGCATAAATCATTAAATAATTGCAAAAACACTAAATATACATTCATTCATTCATTTTCTTTTCGGCTTAGTCCCTTTATTAATTAGGGGTCACCACAGTGGAATGAACCGCCATCTTATCCAGCATATGTTTTACACAGCGGATGCTCTTCCAGCCACAACCTGGGAAACACTGGGAAACACCCATCCACTCTCTTTCACACACATACAATACAGGCAATTTAGCTTATTCAATTCACCTATACCGCATGTCTTTGGACTGTGGGGGAAACCGGAAAACCCACGCGAACACGGGGAGAACATGCAAACTCTACACAAAAATACCAACTGACCCAGCCGGGGCTCAAACCAGCAACCTTCTTCCTGTGAGGCGATTGTGCTACCCACTGTGCCATTATGACGCCAAAATGAAATATAATATGTACAAAAAGTGCAATATGCATGTATGCATAAAACAAAAAGTCCAATGTGCATCAGGAAAGCAACTGGTTTGCCCAGAATTCAAGCATTGGCACAAAACCATTGGTTAGTTTGGACTAAAATGTCTTCTGCTTTTCAGTAAGTCAATATATAATATAATTTTCATACAGCCACAGCAAGTTTACTAAATAAAGCTGTTCTATCATATGTCAAATAAAAGTTATGATGTTAAAAGAAATACTGAACAGAAACATCACATGTAAAGACTGTCAAATTGTAATTTAGTTATCTTAACTTGCCTTGGAACGTTAAATGTTAAATGGATTCAATCTATGTTCAGTAAAACTCATTTAATGAAGAGTTAAAAAAATAGCTAGTACTGTATGTTATTGAAAAAAATCAGTAACCGTATCGCCCAAGGGTTTTTTTTTTAAATCTGTAAAATAAACATTTACAATGTTTATAATGTGCACATTGTTATTCTAAGTGAACAATGTGAAAAAAAATGTTTGTTTTGGTAATCTTTAATCAAAGTCTGACCATTTGCTTTAGCGTATGGAGTGCCAGTTCTTCTCTATTGATGTCAGTTTGACGGCTTTACCCATAATAATATTATTAACAACGCCCCTTATACCATTAGTTTGCTATGAGCCAATGATGCCCAAAGAGAAAGCCACGCCCCCTACGAAATATTCAATTTCAGTTGGAGGTACATTAACATACTGAAACAAAGGTCTGGTTCACACAAACATAAAAATCAGTATCACTTCAAAAACAAAATAACTTAAAAATCCTATCGGTGCATCCCTAATTGAAATACTTCTTTATTCTATATGCAATTTTGAAATCAATTGACTAGAATAAACTGATCTCTTTTGAAATACAGTATCATAACTTATCATAATCATAACTCATACTTTTAGCTCTATAAACTGACTTTCAAACTCTACCAAAACATCTCAAAACAAATCAAGTTCATGACTCATGGCTATTGTTATGTCTTCACACCAGATTTTCCCAACATAAACACAGCAGATGGCATTGGTGCTTCTGAAACACCTCTGCGTGTTTGCATGTCACAAACCAGTCGAAAGAAACACAAATTCACACAACCTGATCCTTCTAATACCCATGACGCCATCTGGGACAACAGGTGATGCTAATGAGGGATGGCCTCAAATCCCCCTGAAGCTCTGAAAAGCACACTGGCGTCTTTGTTTAGAGTGGTCAGTTTGACACACACAGCACTCCATCAATGTCCTGGTGGTCTTGGCCTTTCTCTCCTGCATGAGACCTAAACGTTTAATGGGCTGAGAGAAAGAGAGTGAGGAAACACTTGACGAGGCTCATATTGATCAAGCAGGATTACAAAAACACATGTAGACCACACAGCTATAGAAGAAAAAAAACAGACCTTATCTTGACCATCAGTACAAGCAAGCAGACTGTACTTATAGACTCTATTGAGCATTCATTCTTATATATATATATATATATATATATATATATATATATATATATATATATATATATATATATATATATATATATACACACATACATATATATGTGAGTATGTTTGCATGTATACATACATGTATGTATTGTACGTCTGCATGCATGAATGCAGAAATAACAGACCTATAATAATAATAATAATAATAATATTAATAATTTTATATAATAATAAATTATTATTATCATCATCATCATCATCATCATCATCATCATCATCATCGCTATTATTATATTATTAATCAATTCTTGACACAAAAAAACTGAATCTAAAGTGAATCCAAATTTTAAATTCATTTTAAATAAAAATAAACAAAGCATAATAAATAATCAAATTCAAATACCTCAAAGTTTTTGAATCTAGCAATAGTAAGAAAAAAAAAACTAAGTATTAATAATGTTTGAAATGGTAATTGTAATAATTATTCTGTTGTTGTTGTTCCCACTAATATTATTTCTTTCACACACATGCATACACACAAATATAACAGAGTATCTCCTAATTAAATATTAAATCTAAAAATACGTTTAGGTTTAAAAATACGAATGTTACATAATAAATGCACACCACATGTAATTGTCCAATAAATAAATCACTATGGTATATAATAATATAATAATAATAATAATAATAATAATAATATTAATAATGGCTGTTAATAACATGTTAAAACTATGGTATAAAAATGTGATATTTTATATTACATATTTAATACAAAACTGCATTAAAATAAACATTCACATTCAATTACAAACAAAGCAAAGAATTCACAATTCACCACTGTAAAGTAAGGTAAAGTAAAAGTAAAGTGAAGAAGTGAAGTAAAAGTAAGGTAGGATAAAGTAAAGTGAAGTAAGATAGGGTAGAGTAAAGGTAAGACAAGGTAAAGTAAAAGTAAAGTGAATGGATGCGATGGATGGAAAAAAGCAGGCAGGGAGGGAGGGAGGGAGGGAGGGAGGGAGGGAGGAAGGAAGGGAAGGAAGGAAGGAAGGAAGGAAGGAAGGAAGGAAGGAAGGAAGGAAGGAAGGAAGGAAGGAAGGAAGGAAGGAAGGAAGGAAGGAAGGAAGGAAGGAAGGAAGGAAGGAAGGAAGGAAGGAAGGAAGGAAGGAAGGAAGGAAGGAAGGAAGGAAGGAAGGAAGGAAGGAAGGAAGGGAAGGAAGGAGGAAGGAGGAAGGAAGGAAGGAAGGAAGGAAGGAAGGGAAGGAAGGAAGGATGGATGGATGGATGGATGGATGGATGGATGGATGGATGGATGGATGGATGGATGGATGGATGGATGGATGGATGGATGGATGGATGGATGGATGGATGGATGGATGGATGGATGGATGGATGGATGGATGGATGGATGGATGGAAAAAAGAAGGAAGAGAGGATGGATGGATGGATGAAAGATGGAAAAAGAAGGAAGGAAGGAAGGAAGGACGGACGGATGGAAAAAGGAAGGGAAGGAAGGATAAATGGATGGATGGATAGATGGAAAAAAGAAGGAAGAGAGGATGGATGGATGGATGGATGGATGGATGGATGAAAGATGGAAAAAGAAGAAAGGAAGGAAGGAAGGACGGACGGACGGAAGGATGGATGGATGGAAAAAGGAAGGATGGATGGATGGATGGAAAAAAGAAGGAAGAAAGGAAGGAAGGACGGACGGAAGAAAGGAAGGAAAGACGGACGGAAGAAAGAAAGAAAGAAAGAAAGAAAGAAAGAAAGAAAGAAAGAAAGAAAGAAAGAAAGAAAGAAAGAAAGAAAGAAAGAAAGAAAGAACTAAAAAATACTTTTAATAATGTAAAGAAGGAAGGAAGGAGGGATGGATGGATGGATGGATGGATGGATGGATGGGATGGATGGATGGATGGATATGATGGATGGATGGATGGATGGATGGATGGATGGAAATAAAGAAAGAAGGAAGGAAGGAAGGATGGATGGAAGGGTGGAAAGAAGAAGAAAGAAAGAAAGAAAGAAAGAAGAAAGAAAGAAAGAAAGAAAGAAAGAAAGAAAGAAAGAAAGAAAGAAAGAAAGAAAGAAAGAAAGAAAGAAAGAAAGAAAAAAAGAAAGAAAGAACTAAAAAAATACTTTTAATAATGTAAAAGAAGGAAGGAAGGAAGGAAGGAAGGAAGAAGGAAGGATGGATGGATGGATGGATGGATGGATGGATGGATGGATGGATGGATGGATGGATGGATGGATGGATGGATGGATGGATGGATGGATGGATGGATGGAAAAAAAGAAGGAAGAGAGGATGGATGGATGGATGAAAGATGGAAAAAAGAAGGAAGGAAGGAAGGAAGAAAGGACGGACGGATGGAAAAAGGAAGGGAAGGAAGGATAAATGGATGGATGGATAGATGGAAAAAAAGAAGGAAGAGAGGATGGATGGATGGATGGATGGATGGATGAAAGATGGAAAAAGAAGAAAGGAAGAAGAAGGACGGACGGACGGAAGGAGGATGGAAAAGGAGATGGATGGATGGATGGAAAAAGAAGGAAGAAAGGAAGGAAGGACGGACGGAAGGAAGGAAGGACGACGGACGAAGAAAGAAAGAAAGAAAGAAAGAAAGAAAGAAAGAAAGAAAGAAAGAAAGAAAGAAAGAAAGAAAGAAAGAAAGAAAGAAAGAAAGAAAGAAAGAAAGAAAGAAAGAACTAAAAAATACTTTTAATAATGTAAAAGAAGGAGGGAAGGAAGGAAGGAAGGAAGGATGGATGGATGGATGGATGGATGGATGGATGGATGGATGGATGGATGGAAATAAAGAAGAAGGAAGGAAGGAAGGATGGATGAAGAAAAGAAAGAAAGAAAGAAAGAAAGAAAGAAAAAAGAAGAAGAAAGAAAGAAAGAAAGAAAAGAAAGAAAAAAAAAGAACTAAAAAATACTTTTAAATAATGTAAAGAAGGAAAGGAAGGAAGGAAGGAAGAGGAAGGAAGGAAGGAAGGAAGGAAGGAAAGAAGGAAGGAAGGAAGGATGGAGATGGATGGATGGATGGATGGATGGATGGATGGATGGATGGATGAGGGATGGATGGATGGATGGATGGATGGATGGATGTGGAAATAAAGAAGAAGGAAGAAGGAAGATGGATGGAAGGGTGGAAAGAAAGAAAGAAGAAAGAAAGAAAGAAAGAAAGAAAGAAGAAAGAAAGAAAGAAGAAGAAAGAAAAAAGAAGAAAAAGAAAGAAAGAAAGAAAGAAGAAAGAAGAAGAAAGAAAGAAAGAAAGAACTAAAAAATACTTTTAATAATGTAAAAGAAGGAGGGAAGGAAGAAGAGGAAGGATGGATGGATGGATGGATGGATGGATGGATGGATGGATGGATGGATGGATGGATGGATGGATGGATGGATGGATGGATGGATGGATGGATGGATGGATGGATATAAAGAAAGAAGGAAGGAAGGAAGGATGGATGGAAGGGTGGAAAGAAAGAAAGAAAGAAAGAAAGAAAGAAAGAAAGAAAGAAAGAAAGAAAGAAAGAAAGAAAGAAAGAAAGAAAGAAAGAAAGAAAGAAAGAAAGAAAGAAAGAAAGAAAGAAAGAAAGAAAGAACTAAAAAAAAAACTTTTCATAATGTATTTTTGTATCAAATATAAGACAATACTATGACTTCTAAAACAACTAATGTAAGAGACACATTTTTGAAGAAGACAGAAATAGATTAGATCTGATTGCTGGGTATGAGGGTCAGAGAAGGTTAATTAATGTGCTTGCTAATATCTTACCCGTGGCGATTTCACCCCAATTCTCACCATCAGGAGGCTCTTCCGCAAACAAGCATTGCAATACTGGAGAGTTGAAATGCAGATGATTCTTCACCGTAATACAACTCATAAAGAGTGCATGAGCATTAAAACGTCTTCAGTGAATCAATAACCAAGTGCCTTCGCTTTTAAATGAATTTCACCAGACATTCCTGAAAGATGTGTGTGACTGAAACCCTTCAAAGACCTAATGAGCTCTTTCTCCTTATCTTCCACAGGCTATTAACAAAGTGATGGAGAGAGTGATGACCATTAAAGCAGCGGAGAGATGGACATAAAACAGACAGACACATCTATTTGTCTATCCATTACCTGAAAAGGCGGGATACGTTTCAAACCTTACAGCAGATCATTTGGCTTTTGATTGAACTTGATGATCACAAACTGTGTGAAAGTGCCTTCAAGAAGCTTCATCTCATCTCTCAAAAAATGATGAGAAAATAAGGCGGAGTTGTTACACCTACTTGTTTACAGCATAAACTTACAAACTAGCCTTGTGCCTTCTGAGATAGCAGTAGCTCTCTGGGCAAAAAGTGCCTTGTTGTAGTTGTTTTTGTTGTTGTTAGTAGTAGCAGTCATATTAATAGTGTGATTATTTGTATTATTTTTGGTGACACCTTTTTATTTCAAAAATAATAATAGACAATAACATTATCATTATTATTATTTTGTCTATTAACTATATTAGATGATGTCTATGTCCATGATGATGATGATAATAATCCATTCATTTTCTTTTCGACTAAGTCCTTTTATTAATCTGAGGTCGCCACAGCGGAATGAACCGCCAACTTATCCAGCATATGTTTTACGCAGTGGATTCCCTTCTAGCCGCAACCCATCACTGGGAAACATCTATACACACTCATTCACACACACACACTCATACACTACGGTCAATTTTAGCATACCCAATTCATCTGTTCCATGTCTTTGGACTTGTGGGGGAAACCAAAGCACCCAGAGGAAACCCACACGAACACGGGGAAAATATGCAAACTCCACACTGAAATACGATGATGGTGATGATGATGATGATGATTATTATTATTATTATTATTATTATTATTATTATTATTATTGTCTATTATCATTATCTATAATATGTCTATTATGTATATTAGTATGTCTGATAATAATAATAATAATAATAATAATAATAATAATAATAATAATAATAATAACAATTATTATTATTATTGCCTATTATTATTATTATGTCTATTATTATTATTATTATTATTATTATTATTATTGTCTATTATCATTTTGACTATTATTATTATTACTTTTATTATTACTATTATATTATTATTATTGTCTATTGTTATTATGTCTATTATTAGTATTATTATGTCTATTATTATTATTATTATCTTGTTGTTGTTGTTGTTGTTGTTGTTATGCCAAATGTTGTAGTTATAATTTCTAATCTTACTCTCAAACAATCAGACTTTATGATCATAAACTAAAGGGTCAAAGTTTCTCCAACAAGTTTTGTCTGGAAAAATCTGCTGAAGTTGTTCCACCCACTTCTTTACAATATGGACTTGCCTACAGCCAAAATCTAGCCTACTTGTGCCTCTTGAGACATCAGTAAAAGCTCTCAGGGTAAAGTGCCTTTGCTGTTCAGCAATAAAACAGTTTATCAATGCGACCGTTTGGGGAATTTTATGCACAACAGCCCAAAGCCAAGGTCCTTGAGAGCGATTTTGCTCATTTTCCTGTTAAAACATCTCGCCCAGAGCTCTTAGTGGTTTAGCAAATGACTGCCAATGCGTTTTTAAAAGTAGGCCTCCGCTACAAAAAATACGCCTTATTTACTGGCCAGACTTACAGAGGCCAAATATGGAAGAAATCAAATCAATTATCAAGCAGAAAGAGAGGTATTTGTAAAATGTCAGAGAATGCCAAATGGAATTAATTTGAAACTCTGAATTATTTTAAAAGCCTAAAACCTCAGGGTGCCACCCTCCCCTCCAGGCTCGATTATTCTGTGTTATACTTCAGAGGTTATCAAGAGCATGACGCTATATGCCAAATGAGCCTTGCTTATAGAATAAAGAATGGGTACTACAGAAATTATTCTACATTGCTGCTCATTATTCAAATGGGGAAAAACACCTCTGAAACAACTCTCATGTTTGAGTGGCATTAAACAATATAAGATTAATACATTTTTGTTTGTAAGTTTGTTTGTTTGTTTTTTTTTTTTGTAAACCACTGACAAAATTTTTTCCCATCAGCTGGTCAAAAACAACAAGGTTTTAACTTTAGATGAATTAAGATATTGCTACTGGGTGGAATATCCCTGATTTTTAGTTACAACAAATGAAAACATTTGTTATTTTGTTCAAAAGTAATATTCTGGAGAGAAAAAAAAAACAGTAACACTTTATAAAAAGTACACACTATGAACCATATATTAAGCATTAGCAAATAGTGAGTTCATTATTTGTTAAGCATTAAGTTTACATTAATAGACGTTAGAAAGCAGTTTATAACTTCAGATACAAATGCTGTATCCTTGACTTAAAAGTGACTTGATTTAATAATTGTACATTCATACTTTGTTACTGATTAATTTTTATAACTAAATTAAGTATCACATTATTTACAAATCATTTGTAATTAAGAGTAGTTACTGGTTTTCTAAGATCATTCACAATGAGTTATGTTTGATAGTCTTATTCGCTATGAAATCACAGTCTGGTTTGGAAATCTGTTCAATTGAAAAATAAATTGATTCATATTCAAAAAACAGCAATGAAAATCATGGGAATAAAACAATACGAGCCCATACATACTCTATATAAACAGGCAGTCTTGAGAAAAGCAATAAATATTAGTGCTGATTCCAAACATCCTCTTTTCAGTGAATATCAGCCGTTACCATCAGGAAAAAGACAGAAAATGCCAATGTGTAAAACCAATAGATTGAAGCTTTCATTTGTTCCTAACTCGATAAATCTGTTGAATTCTACCAAGAACAATGCACCTGTAGTATATTGGCACCTGACTGTGTTCTGTGTTCTGTGTTTTCTATATTTCATATTTATATATGTATATATGGTCTTACTTTGTAAACAATGTATGTTCTTAATTGTTTTGTTTATTTTACTGTCTGCTTAGAGCAACGTTGTACCACTTTTTTGCCCGAGACAAATTTCCTCTCGGGGACAAATACAGTTTATCCTATCCTATCCTATCCTATCCTATCCTATCCTATCCTATCCTATCCTATCCTATCCTATCCTATCCTATCCTAGTTAGTAAATAATGAATAAACTATTCAAATTAACATGTATACATTATACATTTTCAGGAATACTAATAGTTAATTTGTATGTTAATAAATGCTTTATTAACTTAACTTTGTCCAGTTTTGTGATCTTATCTAAACTGAGGACTATTTATGCTTTATAAATCCCTTATAAATGACAATTAAAGGCTCAGTATCAAATGAATAATACATTTGCAATCTTGCCTAAAAAATAAACGCATTCTGAATGATCTTTAAAAACCAGCAACTTCTCTCACATAACTGATTTGTAAATGATGCAATACTTAATGTAATAATGTACAACGTATGAAAATACAATCATTTTAAATATTATAATTTTAAATATAACAATAAACATTTTAAATATAATAATAACGATAATAATAATAATACATTTTATTTGTAATGCGCTTTTCTTAAACTCAAAGCGCTACAAGGTAGAATACTAACAATATAAGGCAAGCAAAACAGCACAACAATAAAAAGATGCAATAAAACAATAAGAATATGAACCATAAGATAGAATAAAAAGTTAACAAATTGGTCATTCTAAGTTAAAAGCAATGCTAAAAAGGTGAGTCTTAAGAAGTTTTTATATGCTTATAAATCAAGAATACAGCATTTGTATCTGCAGTTATAAACTGCTTACTAACGTCTATTGATGTAGAGTTAATACTTAACAGATAATGAATTAATGAAATAATGAACTATTTGCTAATGCTTAATAAATTATTCATAGTGTGTAGTTATTATAGTGTTACCAAAAAACTACACACAAAAAACAGTAGCTAGTAAATCTAGATCAATTGCAATTTTTTTACGTGGTCTTTTAAGTGGGTGTGTTAAAAAAGAAAACGAGTCATTCATAATCACCTGCAAACGCGAATTCAAGTATGACATTAGGTCAAATCAAATCAACTGACCTATATTACTTTTTTCCAGTGTGAATTGAGAAATACATCACAGCAAACTACTTGTAAAAATAACCCTTTAAAATCTCTTGCGCCACTACAATCCATTCTCTTACAGAAGTGCATCAATCAAACTGCATAATAAGGAACAGACTGTCAGTGCAATGCATTTATCCTCTCGTGTCAGCAGGACAACATGCCTCTTATGCATCACAAACACTTACGAGAATATTTTGTTTATTAGGACAAATTATACATGCTTGAAAGAAAAGCAGTATACTTCTGGAAAATGGATCATTGCGTGATACTCAGAAGTGCATGATTGATGCAAGTACAAAACAAAGCCATACTGATTTTATTTCACTTCTGCTTGTATATTCATAAATTGTGTGTGTTTGTGAGTGTCTTGTATTCCTGATGTTGTTTGGACCAAAGCAATACCAGTCAATTTTGATCTTGTGGTCCCCATGAAGAAAACCGCTGATAAAGTATACAAACTGTACAGTATAAAAATAATGTATAACGTCTACGGAAAGTCCCCATAAAGTAAGCTGCAGAAGTGTGTGTGTGTGTGTCTCTGTGTCCTGTATCAAATGTCCCCACAAGTATGGCAATACCAGTAAATTTTGACCTTGTGGCAAGGTTATAAATGTTATGGATTTTTCATTAGTTTCAGTTTTTATTTCGTTTTGAGTTTTTGTTTTCAAATTCAGATCGTTTTAATTAGTTTAATTAGTTTAATTAGAGGGAGATTTACTAGTTTTATTAGTTTTTCTATTTTGAAATTGCTTATTTTTAGTTTAGTTTTATTAGTTTCAGTGTTAGTTTTAGTTTTTTTTTGTTTATTTTTTTTATAAATTAGAACATTTGCCAGGTGCAAGATTCAAAATCATCAGAATATTGCATAATAAAAACTCAACCAAAAATACATATTTGAAATGTATTCAGAGAATTTATTCAGAAGTTTAGTTCAGTCACAGTAGGCTGTCATGTACTGTTTGTGTTCAGTTCACTGAATCAAGCATGCGCATTATTATGAGTTCACCCATTCTCAAATCCGATCTCGGTGTACTGTTCTAGTAACTGAACAATTTGGGAAATTGGTTTATTTCGAGTCAGAGGGGGTATCAGGTATGTTAAAAGCAAGTAGTTTGTGGATAAGTGTTTACTGGAAATGTGAATTATTTCAAATTGATTCAGTTCGATATGAAAACTAGTTCAACCGGTTCACTTAGAAGAGGGGTGTCCACACTCTGTCCTGGAGGGTCTGTGTCCTGCAAAGTTTAGTTCCAACCCCAATCAGACACACCTGGGCCAGCTAATAAAGCTCTTACTATCAGAATCAGAAAGAGCTTTATTGCCAGGTATGTTCACACATACGAGGAATTTGTTTTCGTGACAGAGCTTCTACAGTGCAACAGAATAACAGAAACAGAACAAAAACAGATAATAAATGTATTTTAAAAAGTAGTGAATGAAGGCTTTCTAGAAACATCCTTGCAGGTGTGTTGAAGCAAGTAAAATCTGCAGGACACAAGACCTCCAGGACCGAGTTTGGACACCCCTGACTAAGATCCAGTTAAAAATAACAATTTATGCGCAATCGCTAATACAGAAATAAAACCCATTACTGAAGACAAATGTGTTAAATTTAGGCTTGTAAGTGTCTGCACGGCTCGTATTTAATATTGTCATCGTGTTGCTGTCATGTCCAGTCATCGATTTCAACACGGGAGCAACAGCGAGGATGACTAGAAAAGGCCAATTGCATAGGGATTACAAACTCTGAGGTGCCGTATGGAAATGTTTCACCCTATAAAATGTTTCTTCAATTCTAGTTTTCATTTTTTTTGTTCGTTTTCGTTAACTATAAGAACCCTGTGTGCCTTGTGGGACATTGTTCGGTCCCTATAAAAAAATGCAAAAAACATAGCTCATGAATAACACAGAATGAAGTATTCTGAAAAAATGCAGAGTGTTTTCTGTAAGGGTTGGGTTTAGGAGTAGGGGGATACAGTATACTATCTGTACAGTATAAAAACAATCACGTTTATGAATAGTCTCCTTAAAGTTAGTCGCACAAATGTGTGTGTTTGTGTGTGTGTGTGTGTGTGTGTGTGTGTGTTTCTTGTATTCCTGACATTATGGGGACCTTTTTTGGTACTCATGAAGAAAATAGCTTAGGTATCCCACAGAATTAAGCATTTTGAATTGTGTATATGAGTGTGTGTGTGTGTGTGTGTGTGTGTGTGTGTGTATGTACATACATACTGTATATATATATATATATATATATATATATATATATATATATATATATATATATATGTCTGTGTGTGTGTGTGTGTGTGTGTGTGTGTGTGTGTGTGTGTGTGTGTGTGTGTGTGTGTGTGTGTGTGTGTGTGTGTGTGTGTGTGTGTGTGTGTGTGTGTGTGCGTGTGTGTGCGTGTGTGTGTGTGCGTGTGTGTGTGTGTGTGTCTATCGGGCATCCACACCGGTTCATCCTTTTACCATCATTAGGGTCCCATCATCTCTTGCTAAAATGAGGCTTAGCACACAGGTACACCTCTCTCCTTTGATCATAGCCTGCGCTCCTTCTCCACAGCTCTCTACCTGATCCCCGGTAAACAACACGCCTGCAGCGGCGGCGCTCGCTAATGAAGCATTTTACAGATGTAGCATTCTGTTCCGCTCGCAGAACCTCCACTACAACAGCATTACTGCCGGTCACAGAAAGCTCTCCTGACTTTCATCTTCAAATCTCCTAATGAACACCTGCTCTCATATCCTCTTTCGCAAACACAACTTTTCCATTCTCGTTGTTGAATTTCATCCATTGAGGTTCCCAGCAGGTATTTGGGTCGACCTGCAGGCGGCACTGTCTCTCTTGGCCAAAGGGAAGCCTGGAGCAGATATCGGGCTCAGGCGGCTGGTGCTCATTGTTAATTTAACGCTATTGATTTGGGGGTCTGAGGTGACAATTGGACCTGAGATCAGATAACTGTAAACATAAGCCGCGGCGACATGCGAAGGGACACTTGGTGTGCTCCAGGGGACTGTGGGCATGGTGTGACGATAAGTGCCTTGTGGCGTCTTTCTGTCTATTATGCATTCTGGAAATAAAATGAAAGGTGCCCATGATGAAGAGGTGACAGTTAACGTTATAAACACCATTAAGCTGAAATGAAAGCTAATGAGATCCTGAGAGCACAGTATAATACATAATGCTTATCAATCCTATATGAGTTTGTTAAAGAGTGTTAATCTAACAATATAAGTAACACTATTGTGTAGTGTGAAAAAAATAAATAAAACCACAGCTGATTAGAAGACATTGGTGTTTATGTTGGAGAGATTTGAACCAATGATATGGGCAATCCAGCACAGCACTGTGGAAATAGAAACCAATCGATTGGCGAAACGCCCCCCTGTTTGTCACGGTCATACTTGGAACAAAATCCAAGCTTACTGTACATGTAACATACTTTAAAACATTTGTGACAAAAAATTGGAATTTTAATATATTGTACTTCTAAATAATGCAAAAATATATGTATATATTTTTGTATATCCACATAAATTCCAAATGTATAATGTTGAAACGTGTATCCATGTTTCATATCGTCATAAAAAACAGCATGATTGATAGAATGATACAGCAATAAATAGAATGATACATTGATAAAATTATACACTCAAAAAATAACTTCTGCTGTTGTTTACTGTTAGCCAGCACTCACTTCTGGGGATTTACACCTACCTAACTTTAAATAGCGACTGCGTCTGAAATTGCAAACTTCCATACTGTATAGTACGCTAAAATCAGTATGCGACCTGAGTAGTATCAAACTCCTTTTAAGACAAGTCACTTTACTCGGCAGCCATCATTAAAATGCCTCTCTGGCAGTATGTTCAGGCATTCTGTCTGAATGGGGAAACATCAAATTGTCCAAAAATTGCTTGCCAAGCTTATAGCTGGATTTCATATTAGGAATCATCTATCAAATTAAACAACAACAGTCTCTCTAGTCTCATTTCTAAACATCTGAATCACACAAAATCTGCAGAAACTCACTTCTGGTGCAAGCCCAGAGAATTGTCAGTCTTTAGCAATCGATGATTGGCTCCTTTACTAGAAGGCGGGACTTCATTCGCAATATAGCGATCGATGATTGGCTCCTGTACTAGAAGGCGGGCTTTATTTGGCATAATTGACGGTTACATTTTTTCCTGATTGAAAATGATACGAGTGACATGTCTTGTGTATTCTACAGTATTTGGTAGTAGGTCTGAATTCATAGAATTCGAAAAACAGTATGCGAGAAGTACACAGATGACTAGTTTTGGTGAGATTCTGAAGTGTTCATCCAATGCACACTATGCTATCCCATGACGCCCCGCAAGAGAATTCATGAATGGGAGAAGCGACAAAACTGATGTAGGTAGGTCATGTGATCATGACAAAATGGCAGATGTAGTATGTCTGAGTTCCATTCATACTACTTTCATTCAAACTGTATAGAACGTACTTTTCTAATGGTTGAGTAGTACATTTAAATTTAATTGCAGTACCTACTGAGTAGTAGGCAATTTCGGACACAGCCAGTAACAGTTCTTGACCCCAGTGAGCTACAAACAAAAATTAGGTATCATTGGAAAGAAGAAACTTTGAGCTTTCCTACTGTCCATCGAGAAAGTTTTATGCTAAATAATATAAAAAGTTATACATTAGAAAAATTGTACTGTGTTCAATATTTGTTTTATCATATACAAACACATGGAATCAGTGATGTAATATAACCTATAAAAAAAAATATGCCTTGAAAGCCAAGTGTCTCATGAGTTTATATTTCAAATTTGATGAAGATAGCATGCAAAATAAGATTACTGTTAAAAGTTTTCCGAGACTATATCGGTGTCCTTCTTCCCCTCATCGTCAGAGGCACTTTCTCAAAAATGCCCTTCCCTAACTAAAACTGTAACAGTTGCTGAATAATTTGGTCTATTCAGAGTTCATGTATCTTTGGAAAGAAGACACTTTGAGCTTTAATATCCATCATCTAGTATTTATAATGCTCAAAACGAAAAAAAAAAAAAAGTTTTAAATGCTAATGTAAAAAAAAATGCACCGCACTAAACATTTAATTATTTCATAAACAAATATATGAAATTAGTCCTGAAGCAATACAAAATACTTATTTAAAAGGAGATGAAAGAACACAATTCTTGAGTTTTTGTGGGGGACAACCTAATTGTTTTATGCTCAATCCACATAAATTTGTAACAATGATTAAGTTAACTTGATCAATTTGTGTTGAAGGAATTGTGAAGAACCCAGCATTTTTTACAGTGTAGATAGAACAACAGTTTGGTAGAACGACAGATTGATAGAGTGATGGAATGATAGAACAAACAGACAGACAAATAGTACAACAGAACACCGGATGGATGGACAGGCTGATGGATGGATAGACATACATAAATGATGCATAAAACAATAGATAGATAAATTGCCAGACAGACAGGAAATTCCCTTATATACCGGACCATGAGGTTGTTTGAGTTTGTCATAAATTTTAGTGGAGCAAAGTCCCTCAAAGTCCTTTTATTAACTGCATAGCAGAAAGAACTGAGTATTTGACAGGAGCAAAACACAAATTTGTCTTCTCCAATCTGTCTCTCTCCCTCTGTCTCTCATGTTCAGAAGGCTCTGTGAGCTAAAATCTACCTCCTCCCCCACCCCACCCCCACCCTGCAGTATTGACATTCTCCTCATTTTCCCCAGTGCTGAGTGGAGTCCAGGGTGTTGCGCATGAATTATGCAGGCTGGGACACCACAGAGCAGAAGAACACCAGTGCCATCATAATTGAGACAATTGAAAAGACAATACTAGTTGGGTCAATAATTGGACTGCAGGTGGGAGAATCAGATCCGTTCCTCCTTCTACTTCCTCCTCTCTCCATCCTGTGCGGAAAACGTGCCGCCCCCAGCAGCGACTCCATTTGCTGTCCACACTCCACTGTGTCTCGGGTAACTGCTTTGTTTTTCATTTTACATGTCAACTCTCACCATGACTAAACTCTCTAGTAAAGCTGATTGTCTGATATTATTTATTTGAATAACTACATACAAATACGCCAGACTTTAATCTCCGCTGCAAAATGTAAACATCAATTAGAGCATTTATTTCTTTATATATGCAGGTTTTAAAAGGATAGTTCAACCAAAATAATAATAATTTAATAAATAAATAATTTAATAATTTATTCTACCTCATGTGGTTTTAAATCTTTAGGAGTTTCTTTCTTCTGTTTTATACAAAACAAGGTATTTTGAAGAATGCTGGTTACAACTATCCATTTCTATAGTAGCAAACTATGCTAGCAGCCAGAGTTCTTACCAGATCAAGAAAAAAATATGACCATATCACCCCAATTTTATCTTCCTTACACTGGCTGCCTGTTAAGTTTTGTATTGGTTATAAAATATTGCTTCTTACCTATAAAGCTTTAAAAAAAATCTAGCTTCTATCTTGTTACAATCCAACCCGCTCTTTAAGATCTCAAAACTCAGGGCTTCTGGTAGTACCCAGAATAGCAAAGTCCACTAAAGGAGGTCAAGCCTTCACATATATGGCTCCTAAACTCTGAAAAAAAACCTTCCTGATGATGTCAAAGGCTCAGACACACTCTCTTAGTTCAAAACAAGATTAAAGACCTATCTTTTTTAGTTAAGCATGCATACAATGCATCACTTGAATTGAACTACAAGAACATAGACCCACCCCTCACTGACAAAGGTCCAGAATTTGTCCCATACATTAGCTGATTTGTCCAATTTTGACTGCTATGGCATCAAAAATAGTGAAAATAACCTATTAAAAAAGGTTTAAGGATTCTCTGTTGGCTGTCGCTTCGGTCTGACTTCAGCTAATCAGTTTTGGCCAATACTAAAAAACATCTTTCACTCATTGTTTTCTTATTATTATTATTATTATTATTATTATGTTTTTAATTATTATTTTTATTCAAATGGCCAAATTCTGACTGAGGAACGTTGAATGTGCTAGTCAGTTTGTTATTTGCCTAATAAATGACAACTACAGTTTTTTAGTTCAAAATTTTAAGAGATTGCTATTTTTTTCTAATGATATGTTATGTAATAAACATGTAATTTAAAAATAAGTATTATTTTATATTATTTATTATAAATCTTTAGCAAATATTTTTGGTGTATGATGACCATCTGACAAGTTAATTAATCTAAAAATAGTGCTTAAATGTCACTAAAATGCAGTATTCAAATCTCAGAAATAAATATAACTGCAAAAATTATTTTTGAGAAAAAAGAACAACCCCTTTTACGAGGCTGGCTATGGGCCTGAGCTTGATAAAAAATATTATAGAAGATTTCCAGGAACCAGCATTTTCAAAAATTTCAAAATATATTATGTTCAACAGAATAAAGAAACTAAAATAGGTTTTGGACAAGTGAAGGGAGAGTAAACAATGGCAGAATTTTCTAATAGTAAAAATAATAATATTAATGATAATAATAATAGTAATTTGATTCACTTTTACTCTGGAACAAAAAAAAAAAGACAAAGCTCAATTAAATGCACTTCAGAACTTAAAAGCATTTTCTGGCCCAATCAAGCACAAATCAATCAAAGTCTCACAGGTGAGAGAAGGACAGTTCATCTCTTATTGATTTGTGCTCTGAGGGGAAAGGGTAACAGGAAGGAGGACCCCTGTGACAGGTCATAACTCCACCCAGCTCCAGACTTAATGTCCCTGTTCAGACCGGCACTAGGTTGTGTATTTTTCTAGAAGTCTGTCAATTTGTGTAAACTATGTGGCATTATTCATGATAGGGGTCTGCAGAAGAGGAGGGCTATTGATTTCTAGCCCAGGTCCGGCTCTGATTCATAAATCCAGTCAGCCACTCGAGACTCCCAGAGGATCTATTATCCACACTGGTCTCCATCCCAAAACAACGACTCAAGGTGATCACCATAAAAGTGCCAGACCTTGTCGTTTTTCACCAGCACCAGACCAAATGCAAAAGCCTCAGGTTTTCCAGAAACTACATGATCCAGCTCTATGACTCCTGAAATTGTTGACCTTAGCTGACAACAAGTCTTAAAATTAGGTGTGTATGATGTATGTGTTTCAACATCAGGATTTTAAAATGCAATTTCTGTTTAAGCGACAATGACACCATTAAAGTTAAACAAATAATATACACAAAGTAAACAAAAACAAAATATAAACTACCACTGAAAGATTTTTAAAAGAAAGGTTTCTTATTAAACTTTTTAAACTTTATAAAAAAGCTACTGATGATACTGAAAAATACAGTAAAACGATAATATTTGTAAATATTTTTTTCTGTGATGGTTCATTTTTACCATACGGTTCCCAGTGTTATACAAGTCTTCAGCAACCATTCTAATATGCAGATTTGTATTAATATTTTCTTTCAAAAGATGTATAAAGAGGTTTAAAGAACAGCATTCATTTGGAAAAAAGGGTACTTGCATGTCTTTACAATAACTGTTGATCAATTTAATACATCCTTGCTGAATAAAAGTATTGATTTATTTAAATAAAATAAAATGGTAAAACCCTTAAATGGTGGATAATACTGTGTGTATGTATACAGTATGCAATATTTTATTCACCACAGCCAGAGAAATAGTATAAATGAGCTCTGTAGGCTTTTAATGCACTACCATTCTGCAGGGGGTTTCTAATGGTGTTTCAGGTAAGCCGTTTCAGGGTCAGCAGGACATTATTTGCATTTCACAAGCACTGCTTGCATTATTTGCATTTTACTGCTTTTTCTATGCAACACGAAACAAATATAGAGACATTAACCCACATTCTGTACATAAATGCACACCTTTAGAACAAGTGTTATGCGAGTGAGTTCAAATGTAGCACTTGCTACAGTTCTGAATAGACGGCAGCCTATTTCATAGATATGTGTTCATTTACAGCATTGGCAGTGTCTTTTAAGAGCACTTTATTTTCTTTTTTATTAAGTCTCATTTCGGAGTTTTTATCAAGGTTTCCCCTTACCAAATGCATGCACAAAGGGCTCAGTGTACGCCTTGGCTCGCCCATTAGGCTTTATGGACAGCTGTATGCACTTTTATTAGCGGGTTAATGGCATTTAAAGGAGCAAGTGCTGAGCTAAATCCACAACATTAAAAACCAGAAAATGGCACTGTGGGATTCCGTGGAGGTCAAACGAAACGGCTGCTCAAAGCAGCATCGAGCGCAGCTCAGCTTCGACCCTTGACATCGCTTCTCGGCCGAGCCGTCACATAAAAACCGCCCCCGCCGCTAATGCTACGTTTGCGTCAAGCTGAGAATTTCACGAGCGAGAGGAAAATACCCAAACACACAGGCATCAAGCATTCAACCTAAGCCTTAAAACATAATGAGCGGAAGTAACGCAAGTACCCGACTGCAATTTAGCGAAAGGAACATCAAGGACTGAGGCAAAACTATTTAGCAGCCTGTGTTCAGACATAATTAGCGTGAAAATGCCGCAACAGGACTTTCCTACTCGCTAGTCTTAATTAGCTGTGCTGCTAAATCATTCCTGAGAGGTAAACAAAGGCGCTAAGCTCGAGAAACATCATATTCAGGTGGCGTTTGTGTACATGCGCAACATAAAAGCGAGATGCGAAAGCGGTACAGTAACGGTCCCAGAGCTGCTTCTGTGATTTCATTACTTGGCTGCTTCCAATTTGCCCATCTGTCTCCTAATTATTGACTGCATTGGCGACACTGCTTTTTGGCTCCGGTAAGCCGCAGGCCCGCATTCGCACTCACTCTCCCATGTCTGTTTTTATTAAACATGGGGGCTTACGGTATCCACAACGGCTGCTTATTTTTACGGTGGCGGGCTGCTTAATGAAGGATTGCACAACACTGTAAACACCGCTTGACAAATGCGAGATATTAGACTTAAATCAGTACCAGAGAGTCACTTCAGCAGACAAAGTTGTGAAGATGATTTCTGGACAGTTGTAAACCTTTTTTTTTCCGCGAGCACGAGATGCACTGAATTTCTGAGGAGGAAAAGTCTAGCCACTTGCCTTTCTGGTGTGCTTTCAGTGAAATTATGACCCTATTCGAACCTGCACATTCTTGACAGAACTCCGACTCCCCAATCAGGGAGCGACAGATAAGACATGGAGTGATGATGGTGCAGAGAGCAGTGGAGGATGGTTAAATGTACAGATCGAGCCTTGTGCGAGCATGTGGGCAGAACAGACGGACCCGCATTAGTCCACCGCCCTTTCCACATTCCTCTTTTCAAAGCTGACCTTCCCACAATCCCTTTCACCGCTGATGCATCCCTGCTATTAAAAAGCACCAGTGCCTCTCTGCTCCCCAACCCGGGACCCTTAGCCACTCACAGGTACCCTATTACGACCCCAACCAAACCTGCCCTCCGCTGCTTTTTCCCTCCTCCACTCCAGTCTATCAAAGTGCTTTGTTTCACCGGTAGCACGTTTGAGGTGATGGATGAGCGCTGAACGTCTCTCTGACAGGCCTGCAGCTGATGCCACATAATCACTGTATCACCGTTTAGGCAAAATTACCAAATTATACCAACCCCCCGGAGGCACTGGTGCGACTGACAGGCCCAGCCAACAAAAGAAACACAAATAATCTGGAAAGGTGATGGAAGATGAGGGGGAGGAAAGAGAGAAGTCTAGAAAACTACAGCTAACAATTAGCGGTGTTCTGACGGTTTTAGTGACTGCTCGGTAATTACGTTCGATAAGGCAATAGAGCATCTTTTGATTAGAATGTGAGAACTGAAGTAATTCGTCTCTCCTCATACAGCAGGTGGTTTAAACACATTATTGTTTCTTTAATGATCCATTAAAAGCCCTAATTCAATAATGACAATGTCCAATTTTTTAAATGTTATGAAACACTAAACTACCTTTTTGATCATTTGTTTCCATCCATTTGTATCTGTCCATCCATCATATCGTACTAGTATTTAGTAAAAGCTCATCATATGAAAATACCAGGAGATTTAGAGACACATCAGCAACGTTTTTTCATGTCCAAGTGCATTTTCAACACAACTTAAACATTTCACATCAAAACATTAATTAAAGTCTAAAAATATATATCAAATATGCTGGTTACATGACAATGCTTTACATGCTGTTTACATATAGCAAATTAATTTACCTATTTAAGGACAACTGACAACAAAACAAAAGTCTTTTCAGTTCAGTTCATATTTTAAGTAAGTTTATTTAAATTGGTTTACCTTTAGTATCCTTTATATTGCCACTTTTTTGTACAATTCTTTGACTTTTGCCTTATTAAACTCCCAATTTGCTGCTTATTTATTGTTATTAAGGTAGTTAGGTTTAGGTATTAGGTAGGATTAGGATGTAGATTAGAATATGGATAAGAATATGTGCTTTATAAGTACTAATAAACAGCCAATACCTTAACAATAGGCAGGTAATAAGCCACTAGTTAATGGCGCAAATTGGTACTTAAACTAAATTGTTACCGTATATATTTTAGTTCACTGTAATATGAATAGACATTCTACATTCCTGTCTGGTGCATACAATTAAATTCAAACTAAACTGAAAATCTAAAAGATATATAAACAGCAAATATCTTAATAATAGGCAGGTAATAAGCCACTAATTAATAGCGGGAATTGGTACTTAAACTAAATTGTTACCGTATATATTTTAGTTCATTGTAATATTACCAGACCTTCTACATTCCTGTCTGGTGCATACAATTAAATTCAAACTAAACTAAAAATCAAAAAGGCAAGGCAAGGCAAGGCAAGGCAAGGCAAGTTTATTTATATAGCACATTTCATACACAGTGGCAATTCAAAGTGCTTTACATAAACAGGAATAAAAGAAACAAGAATAAGAAAAAATAAATAAATAAAAACAGATAATAAAAAAAACAGATAAAAACATATAAAAATGTGTTAAAACAGGTTAAAAAAGAATGAAAAAAAGAGAAAAACATAATAGTGCGATCTGTCGGACGTAGCACAGTGCTCATTCAGTAAAGGCACAGCTAAACAGATGTGTTTTCAGTCTGGATTTGAATGTGCCTAATGTTGGAGCACATCTGATAATTTCTGGAAGCTGATTCCAGCAGCGAGGGGCGTAGTAGCTGAAAGCTGATTCACCCTGCTTTGACTGAACTCTTGGAATTTCTAGTTTATATGATCCTAAAGATCTGAGTGATCTGTTAGGCTTGTATTCAGTAAGCATATCCATAATGTATTGAGGCCCTAGGCCATTTAGTGATTTATAGACAAGTAATAATACTTTAAAATCTATTCTGAATGTAACTGGGAGCCAGTGTAGAGACCTGAGGACAGGTGTGATGTGCTCTGATTTCCTACTTCTGGTCAGAATCCTGGCCGCAGCGTTCTGGATGAGCTGCAACTGTCTGACTGTCTTTTTGGGAAGGCCCGTGAGGAGGCCGTTACAGTAATCCACCCTGCTGCTGATAAAAGCATGAACAAGTTTCTCTAAGTCTTCACTGGAAACAAAGCATCTGATTCTTGCAATGTTTTTGAGATGATAGTATGCTGATTTACTAACTGCTTTGACATAACTACTGAAACTCAGATCTGACTCCAGAGTCACACCAAGATTCTTGACCTTATTTTTTGTTGTTTGACCCTTAGTGCCAAGGTACGCATTCACCTTGAGAACCTCATCTCTGTTCCCAAACGCAATGACTTCAGTTTTCTCTTTGTTTAACTGAAGAAAGTTTTGGCACATCCAACTGTTCATTTCATCAATGCATTGGCAGAGGGTGTCAATAGGGCTGTAGTCATTAGGCAGTAAGGCTAAGTAGATCTGAGTGTCATCAGCATAGCTGTGGTAGGAAATTTGGTTCTTTCTCATTATTTGGCTCAGAGGGAGCATATAAAGGTTGAACAGGAGAGGTGCCAGAATCGAGCCTTGTGGGACTCCACATGTCATCGGTGTCCACCTCGACCTATGGTCACCTATACTGACATAGTAACCTCTCCCTTCAAGATAAGATCTGAACCATTTGAGGACCGTCCCAGACAGCCCAACCCAATTTTCCAGCCTATCCAGAAGTATGCTGTGATCGACAGTGTCAAATGCAGCACTAAGATCGAGCAAAACCAGCACTGTTAGTTTACCTGAATCTGTATTTAGGCGGATATCATTGATTATCTTTATAAGAGCGCTCTCTGTACTGTGATGTGCTCTGAAACCAGATTGAAAATTGTCTAAACACCCCTTGGAGTTTAAGAATGTGTTAACCTGGTTGAAAACAACTTTTTCAATGATTTTTCCAATGAAAGGGAGATTTGAGATCGGTCTGTAACTGCTCAATAGTGTGTTATCCAGATTACTCTTTTTCAAGAGGGGTTTAACGACTGCAGTTTTAAGTGAGTTTGGAAAAGTCCCTGAGAGAAGTGAAGCATTTACCACTTTTAGGAGATCCATTACTAAACAGTTAAACACCGTTTTGAGGAATGATGTGGGGAGCGTGTCAAGACTGCAGGTTGATGTTTTCATACTTTGCACGATCTCCTCTAAGATTTTACCATTAATTGCCATGAAATCAGACATAATGTCTGATTTCTTAAGTTGTGGTTGAGTTTGTCTGACTTCGAAAAAGATATATAAACAGCCAATATCTTAACAATAGGCAAGTAATAAGCCACTAGTTAATAGTTAAACTAAATTGTTACCGTATACATACTGTACCTTATATACTATGTCAGTTCATTTTAATATGAATAGAAATTCTACATTCCTGTCATCAAATCAAATTCAAATTAAATTGAAAAATCAAAGAGCATTCTCAATTCAAATCTGAATGGCACACATCTCTGATGCTAACAACAGGATATGACAGATTTGAGGACCTGCAAGGCTGCTGGATTTCCACTAAAGTTTGAAACAACTTTGTGTGTGAAGGTGACATTTACGATGTGCCCACTTGCTGTTTCCAGAACCACCAGCCAAACATGTTCTTTTCTGCAAGTGGCTGTTGAATTATGGGGGGCCAACATCGCCATTTCAAAAAACGCCTGCACAAAGCACGCAACACTCATTTTAAACGTGTTATTCAGGATATGAAAAGTGAAACAATTTAAATTTTATTGCTGCCTGTAAGCAGCTAATTTGAATCATGAAACTCAAACCCTTGTTTTTGTCAACTTCCCTAAATGTAATACACAGTCTAACGTGCATGCTTGTGCTTGCTGAGAAAAAAAAACTATGATAACAGCATTAAAAGCATGTTATAAACGTTTCAGACTTGTCAGTTTAAAACTAGCATGAAATATTCTTTTACATTTGCCAACAACAAAGAATTTCTCACAGTTGCATAAAGAAAATATATCATATTAGAGCACCTATTCAATGCTGAGCTATCAAATAATTCTAAACCATGAGTAGCTGAAAAAAAAAGGAAAAAAAAAGGACCCGAGGCGAAACTCTGACTAAAGCGTGAAGTGTGAAATTTTGATTCGGGAAGATCACACATTGCACCGTGGGCCACTTCAACAAATGGAGAAATTGCTCTCTGAATTTAAAAACCCAACATGAAGGGATTTCCTCTAATGTTTTTTTTTTTTCCTCTTCTCTAAACAGAGCTCGCATACAAGCTTAATGCATATGAAATACACATCGAAATAAATAACAAAGCCCAAAGACAAAGGCTTCAGTTTAAACTAAATTGTCATGTGCTAAAATGGTGGCAAAAAAAGGTGGCAACCTAAGGCACACCACCAATAACCAAATTAAAGTGGACAATCATCTATGAAGGAGGGCCAATGGCATCCAATCAGACGACAGGATGGAGCCCCGGGTGACAAAGCAACCCAGTGAACCGATAATGATTCGGAGGGATAATTTAATCTAAATGAACTATGTGTCACTTATCAATAGCGGGTGCTTGGTGTAATTAATTTTCATTTGCAGGGCAAACAGACGGTCTTTGGGTGAAACGGGCATATCTGTGATTTCTCTTCGCTAATCCGCCCCGAATTCATCACCCTCCCGAAGACATGTGCTAATGATTAGTATTATTGCTCCAGGTGTGTTTACTGTAAATATGGGAGTCCTGGCATCTGGCTTTGGGTGTGAGTTTGACGCTGATGGAGATGATGATGACGAGACGACCTTCAAAACAGCCTGATAAACACCGCGGTGCGCCTGATGCTATGTAATTTAACTTTCTGCTGTAATTATCACATTTTGTATGCAGTGAGTTAGTAAAATGTTAATTGGCATTGAGGACGGCAAACCGAGAGGGTAGTCATTTTATAAACAGAGCGTAAAAAAACAAACGCAACTAGGAGTGTAATTAGAAGAAGTCTAAAATATATAAAGCTCAATTTACCATTAAAAAAAAAAAGTGGAATGAATCATGTTTATCGGATAGTTTGCATGTGGAGAGTAAGAAGAGATGGAGGGAGTAAGAGAGAGAATTCATGAGTCACTATGAATAGCTCATCTTGGAGAAAGAACAACCAGCTCAGTCATGACCGCCCATATTTGAGATAATTACCCATTAACTTGTTGAACTGAGCCCATGAACATGACATTACTCACACACCGGTCCTGCTCTTCAACAAGACCTTTCTCAGACTGTGCTTACAGAGGAGAAAAAAAAGAAATGAAACAATCTGCAAAATGTACATTATGCAGCATAAATAGTTTTTTTTTAATAAGAGCTCATCATGTTGAGCTTTTGATATGTTTTTGGTCATGTCAAAATCAATACATTTTCACACAGCTGAAATTATAAACAGAAGTAAATCAATATAAATCTGAAAACATACAGCTATTAAAAACTGAATAGACCACTTCTAATCAAAATATTCATATTTGTTTTAACCAAAGATCTAACTTTTTTATTATTATTTTAAATGTTGTAAATTTGTATTTATTGTAAAACAAAATGAAAATTGGTCAGAGTAACTAATGTTTTCCTTTGTTTTGAATGAAGATTTTACAACATTGATATTGTCTTAATTGAGCATGGCATTTTCTGTTATTTTATGCAACAGCAAAAGAAAATTCATTTTAAAATTTTAAGATATGCAATTAGTTATAAAAACTAAATGTTTTTTTAACACAACTATAACTTGTTAATCCCAATTTTTTTATTTTATTTTTCCATACTGTATCTGTATACAAACTGTAAAACCCAAAAAGTTAAGGTAACTCAAACCATTTGAGGAAACCGATTGCAACAAACCATTTAAGTTAAAAAAAAAAATCCTTATAAGTACTGTGAACTTAATCCATTTGAGTAAACGAAGCAATTTGAGCACAGTAAGCCCAATAAATGAAGAGAACTCAAACCAACTGAGTACTGTAAAACCCAATAAGTTAAGGCAACTCAAATTATTTGAGGAAAGCGATTGCTACAAACCATTTGAGTTAAAAAACAAATCTATACGAGTACTGTGAACTTACTCCATTTAAACTGAAGTGGCGAGGTATTTAATTAACTCATTACCTTCAACACGGAGTTTAAATTTTTTTTCAAAAGAGTAGAATTAACTTTCAGACAATATTGAGTTAACTACACTCCTTTCATTTGATAAACTTGACTGTTGGGTTTTGCACTGCAGTGTTCAAATTATACACTGATGTACAGGAGAGCTTCTTCAGTTCTTTATGTAATACATAATTATACTTCAGTGAACCACATAAATATATTTAATGCAATTATCTAATTTAATAATCAAAACTTCTTTTTAACTGACATTTGACTCTCAAAGACAACCTATTTTTGATATTACAGCGGATTTGCAAATTTGCATCCTTTGTCATTATGAATGATGATAATGAAATATCCTGTTTACTGTTTTACTGTTTAACTTACATGTAGGCTCTTAGACATCTATTAAAATACACACTATGAGTGACGGGTGATATGTTTTACTTTATTTTGAATATACAGTCAAGCTTGAGTAAATGTACAAACACTCATTTTAGCAAAAAAGTATCTTTTGAACACTTAATCTGGTAATCACAGCCAACTGTACACATTCCTGCATCCCTGCTAGATGTGGACATGGACTGACAATACTAATTATGAGGATATTATATTTATATTAACTTACTATTTTTTTAATACCTTACTATTTGCTGTAGAAGAGGCACCATGGCTGTATAACAATATGGTGGTAATGTGGCAATGTATAAAAAGATGTATAGGTACACTACTGTAATAAAAAGTGATATATAAAATATTACAAATTGTATATAATAATACTTTTATATAAAAGGCTTTTTTGGTGATGGCAGCTTAAAGATGTCTCTCATATGGAGAATAAAGTCACATGCATTGCTCAGGTGAGATTTTTTCACAGACTTCAACAATGTAAAAATCTTGATGTTTCTGTGGGTTTCGTCGATCCAAACTGATCTTTATTTTGTATTTTGTATTGGATTCAATTCAGGTGATTGGCTGGGCCATTCTACAGCTTGATTTTCTTTTTCTAAAACCATTTGCGAGTTTCCTTGGCTGTGTTTTGGATCGTTGTCTTGCTGAAATGTCCACCCTGGTTTCATCTTCATCATCCTGGTAATGTAGATGTTGTACTGAAGCAGCGAATATTAATTTACATTGACGAAGGGCAGAGGGTTGCTGACGAACTACTGAGAAATGTAAGCTGCTGTCTGGGCTTTCACTGCCTTTCCATACCTCCCTTTCTTCATCTGTTCAATAGTTTTTTTCTGTGATGTTTCATTTTATTACACATAACTTCATTTGTAAAATAATTCGATTATATGAGATTTATATTTATATGAGAAATATGTTTTCTGAGAAAAATGGTGACGTGTTCAATACTTATTTCCCCCTCTGTATATATTAAGATAATATACTGTATAGCTTCTGCATACCAAGGCTGCATTTACTTGATCAAAAACTAAATATAAAAATATCTATAATATTTAAAATATGTTATTTAATCATGTCATACAGAGTTGTTTTTAATTCATCTATCAGCCCCAAGTTCTAGATGATTTCCTCTAATTTAATTTAACCACACACATTCTAAAACTATGATTATTAGTTTTACCTCTCTTATCTGTCTTCTCTCATTTCTCCTTGCCTAGAGGACAACTTGAGTAAAAACTGGCATCGCTTCCCCCTCCTTCTCTTCCCATTCTATTTTTAGTTTTTGTTTCTTTCAAGTTTGCGCTCAGATAAGATGCTGAAAGCTATAAAACTTTCGCTGCATTAATTTCAAAGGCATTTGGCGTTGCTTTAGAGTGACTCCATTATAAAATATTCCCTGTCTGAAACTGCATGAGCTAATCGTGGAGCCGGTGACCCCTGCGTGTTTGTGGTCAGAGTTGAGACCGAGCAAACAGGCTGGGTTTCTCACTCCAACTCTGAGGCATGTTTTAGCCTTGGTCACCACTCACTTAAATAATTTCTGTCCATCCATCACACAGTGCCTGTGACACACACTAATAACAGGGTGTTTGAGACGCAACATCTGCAGGGACGTCTTTTGCCCTCTGAAACCCCACATGCATTAAATAGGGCACCCAAACTTCTTGAAATTTCTATAAGCTGTTTATTGACAGTGTTTATTAAAAATACTGAGGATATCACTGACTTAAGAAATATTCATGACATTGATCAGATCCAATAATGCCCTACTTTAAACAGTGACCAAATTGGTAACACTTTAAAATAATGGTCCATTAGTAATTCATTTATTTATTTAACTTGAACAAACTATTAGTAATACATTTGCTAAGGTATTTATTCATGTTTGTTAATGTTAGTTAAATTAAGTTAAATAACATTAGTATATATTAGGTCATGTCAACTCACAGTGCATTAACTAATGTTAACAAGCACAACTTGGAATTCTAATAATGCATTAGTTAATGTTAAACTTTGATTAATAATTGCTTTACAAGATTATTCATACTTGGTTAATGCTAGTAAATACATTAACTAACATTAACTGATGGACCATTATTCTAAAGCAGAGATGTTCAAACCATGCCAAAGTTGGCCCATGGTAACCTGTGATTGGGCTCACCATCCCATCTGAGAAGAAAAGTGAGAAGAAAGTGAGAATAATGGGGAGGGTTGGGGGGAATGCCTTTAACAGAGATCGTAATTGTAGCAAAGTTACAAATAATTTAACTTTTTTCTTTGTTTGTTTGTTTGTTTTTCTTGCTGAGCTACCAAAAAGGAAACTGAAAATAAATATTTTAATCAAATGTTGTAAATGAATCAGTTTTAAATATAAATACTGTCACATGATGCAGAAGACATCGGTGAGCAAATAAAGGTACAGCTTGACTAGTGTAACTTCTGCTATAAATAGGATTGTGTTTGTTTTACTGTAATAAGTTCAATATAAAATAAAAAAATAATATATACTGCATTAGTTAATATAAAGCAGTGTTTTCTAGTTAGTTTTAAAGATTAAATATATCACTAGTGGCAAGTTTAATGTAATAGAGTTTGATATATTTACCTTCGGCCCATCACCCTCAATCAAGTTTGGTTTTTGACTCTTTATAAGAAAAAATTATGGCCCACCGTTCTAAAAAGTTACCACAAAATTCTATAAAGTCTATAAAAT
The DNA here is from genome assembly GCA_903798195.1 of Danio kyathit. NCBI lineage: Eukaryota > Metazoa > Chordata > Actinopteri > Cypriniformes > Danionidae > Danio > Danio kyathit. The sequence continues at coordinate 39,824,656 of LR812531.1, read as the reverse complement.
GTGTGTAATATTTGTTCAAATCTAAAACTTCTGATAGCATTTCTTCCCATTTTCAAATATAAATGTCACTTGAAATGTTTTTCCTTTCTTTCCTCCTCAGAAAATGATAACTGCTAAAATACAGTATAACAAATGTTTTCTTTAATGGTGACTGAAAATCAGACTAATTCCACCAAACTCTTAAGAAGTTAAAACGCAGGCATTGATTCTTTAAAATGAAATAGAAGTCTGAAAATGACACTATTTTGTTATTTTATGCCAAAAAAGGCTCAAAACGGCAAACGTGTCAATCTGTGTCTATATGTTTTTCCTTTTAAAGTGTCATCGCTAATGAATTGACTTTACAATAAGATTTGAATGCTAGTTAACGTATTTACTAACAGCATTTATTAATCATAGTTCAACATTCACTAATGCATTATTAAAATCCAAATTCATGCTTGTTAACCTTAGTTAATGCACAGTGAGTTAACATGAACTAACAATGAACAACTGTAATTTTATTAACTAACATTAACAAACATGAACAAATACTGTAATAAATGTATTGTTCATTGTTTGTTCATGTTAGTAAATGTATTACCTAACATTTACTAATACAACCCTACTGTAAAGTATTACCTAATAATCAATCATGAGATGTTGTCAAATCACAGCTATATGTAACTACTGCTTATCAATAATGCACTACCATTATTAATTCACCTCAGTTACCTATAGCAGTGAGTTCTTGAGCACTAAAAGCACAACTCCACAAAGGCTATGTTGACAATGTTCAGCGCTAGACAGAGAAATAAACATGTTTGCAAACACTAAAACATCAGAGCTCAGTCTAACAAGACGTCGTGACCACAACAGACTCAGAAGCACAATTATTGAACAATCCGGCACAAACAAACAAAAAGCAGCACAAAAAAAAAAAACAGCACGTGAGCCTGGATCCTCAGAGTACTGTAGTTACAGTGAATTGCAACGCCCGAGCATAATGTATTATTTAGAGCTTAAGTTGAGGTTTTATCTTAAAGAAAATGGTAATAAAAGCCAAAACAGAACAATAAATGACATGGAAAGGATTTTGAACTGTCAATCTTCGGTCGCCTCGGGGAGAAAAACAAAAAGCAAAGAGAGAGTGGGTGATTTCAGACGAGATCGGTTGAGCGCGAGTCTCTCTTTTCCTCCTCCGTTCTCCTCCATCCCTTCGTTTTCTCATCTGTCTTAAACGTTCCTCGGGGACTGTAACTTTTCCCAGGCAGTCCTTTTTCGGTTTTAACAATTAATGCGCAGGGGCTGCACAGTGACAGCCGATGCTAAATACTGCACAGTTTTGTTTACGTAGAAGCACATTAATAAAGATGAGACCCTGCTGGGTTTGAGGAGAAGAGACGAAGAAGAAAGAAAAGAGGAGGATAAAAATCAGTTTCCTCCTCCATTTCTGCAAGTAGCCCACAACATGCTGGAAAGCCAAGAGCCGCTCATGAAGTGTTAATTGAAGAGAATTTTTTAAGAGATTTTCTGTTTATTTTCAATTTATGGTAGCATATGCGATGCATAAAAGTATTATAATCAGTCATATATTAAAAAATACATGTAAACACTTGCAGCTTGTAAACCAGACACTTTCTTACAATCACTCCATATCCCTAGAATAAATAAAACATTGTGCTTTTTTGAGTGTGCTTCACACAGGTGAGTGGGCTTGACAAACCACACGTAGAAACGCTTTTCTCTCTACAGTATATGCACCAGATACTTTACTTAAACTCCACCTTACAAGAACTCAATAGGAAAAAGAATGTTTACTTAATCATGTTGCACTACTTGTATTTCTTCAACCTTGAATACCTCTATTGCACTACATATTGCAAGATATTGTTCTTTCTTATGTAAAAGTACTTGTAATGTCAGTCTAAGCAAAGACTAGAATACACAAGACATGTCACTTGTATAGTTTTGAATGGCTGATGTTTCTCCAGGGGGGAAACTTGGATGAGACATGTGTTTTTACGACAGGTTTTTGTGGTCAATAAATGCACAAATCTCAGCGAATACTTGCTTCACAAACATAAAGAATAGATCAACATAAAGCTTGAAATCTTTACTTTAAAATGAAACAACTATGGTTTTGTAATCTGTATGAAACGAACGCAAGGTCCTGTCAAATGCACATCATGCACATCACAGCATTATTATGTTTAATTATGTAGCACTGTAGTCCTGCGAGACATGATATTTCATTCCACTCTACAGTATGTCCACACATGTAACAGACTGACAACAAAGCTCAACTTGACCAATTTCTTTCTCTTTAGTAAACACTCACACAACAGATTTCACCTTGAACAACACCTGAGAAAAGAGTAAACTGGTGTACTTCAAGACCATGAGTGTGTGCTTAATGTTAGCTGATATATCAAAGTCGGTGAAGTGTCCTTGGTCAAACTTTGAGTACTCACTAAGGCTACACAAACATGCTTCGTTTTTTTTTTTTAAGATGAAAACAAGAAAGGGCAAAATATAACTGCACACACAAATATGGATCTGCTGTTGTGTGATGGTTCAATAATTCATAACAATGCTTCATCTAATGTTTCCATTCTGTTGATTAGCTGGAGTATTTATGGCCACATTGCAAAAGTGTTTTGAAGTGATATTCAAGCACCATCAAGCGTTGCATTAATATTTGATATTTTTGCAAATGATCTTTGTCCTTTTATGAATGCGTGGAGAGAGGAAAAAAGGGCTCTTTTAGGGATGTAATGATTATACAAGTACAGGGAGGATTTTGTATAAAAGGAAATTTATGCAGAAACTCTAGGCAAAACACTCCATAAAAAATGAAATCACTCACATTGTGTAAACCTTTACTTTTGAAAGAACAATGTTTAAAGGAACATTACTGTTTAATAACAGGTTTTCTACAATCTTTGAATTTTAACATAATTATGAATATAAAAGAGACCAATTGACAAATATTCACAATTTCAAAATTATTAAATTATTAAATAAATCATCGCTTTAGTGTGAACTTGGCATGTTAAAATATATAAATGTATAAACGGCTCAAATAATACACTGGTTTTAAAATGTAAAGAAATGTGTCTTTTAAGTCTTTCAGAAAATCTACCCTTTTAACTTTAGACCAACAATCTAAAATATTACTGGGTTTTTGTAACGCAACATTGAGTCAAATATGGACAAACACAAGCAGTGGGTTTAAAAGAATCATTTAAAATAAATAGCAAAAATTTACTCAACATTGGTCCACATTTGACCCAACATTGACCTACAACAGCATTACAGCTGAATGAGATTAACTTGTGAGCAATTCCAGCTTTATGGATGTGACATTTGCAGTAAAAACGTAAACCATAAATTCACATAGAAAGTATATGTTAACTTTATATTGAAACATCTGTATTTTCCAAAACAACTAACCACAGAGTTATGGAATCAAAAAATATCACTCTGTAAAAACCAAGCGGCAACATCCCGCTCTCCCTTATGAAGCTAATACGGAAGTAACTGAAACATGCAATTCATTGGAAATATTTCTTACAATTATCAGATAATATGGCATGCTGTGCACTTAATTGTGCTCACAAACCATTCAAGTGGCCTCCATTTCCCAGGTGAATGAAATTCTTATATACTTATATACTGTACCATATCTATTAATGTATTTGTTTTATTTATTTAAGATAATTTATCGTTTATATTTTTATATATACTCCAGAATCTGACAGATTGATTAGCTGTAGGCTACAGAAAAGTCATCTAAAACGTTGTCATACAGTTTTATGCCTGGATTGCATTAACTAACACAGACTATATTTGAAGTATTTACAAGTAATCCACATTTTCCTCCTGTAAAAAATGTCATAAGAACAATGTTTAGCGGCTCAATGTATTTTAACAGTGTTTTTAAAAGACTAAATACTTTATTGATATAGTGTACAACCAAGCACATGTGGTCAGAACACAAACGAGTTGCAAGTAATGAAGTATTAAGCGTTTCTCCCAAAGAAAAGCCTGTCTAAGCAAAATGCTAGCAGGCATCTGTAGCTCCGCTCACACTCCGCTTCTTTTCCCTTTTACGGTTACCCCCGGTTGGCACGATGACATGCGAACAAAATGGCAACGATTGGCCACACCCACTTGTTGCTTCATTTGCGCTCTTGACAAACCTATGGGTGACATCACAGATACTAAGTCCATATCTTTTACAGTCTATGGTAAAAACTTTTTATATTTTAAATGAGGAAAATAAACATGTTATGGATGTGATCAAAAAAGTTTGTGAGTTTACAATATACAACATAATTTGTTGTCCAAACTCTGTGAATTAAACTGCACAACCCAAAATAAATAATGCTTAATTTTTTTTTTTTTTTTTTTTTACATTTTTGCATTTATGAGGAAAACGCTTTATTTGCATGGAATTGCTGTTGTACTAAACCTAAAAATACATTTTATAAAAACTAAACTATACACAGGTCTTAACATGTCATACAGATATCAAGTTACTATGTAATACAATTGTACAAGCTCTTAGTATACCTTTTCATATGACTTTACTGAACTGGACCAAACCTCAAAATAAAAGACTATTGTCCTAAATAAATCACTGGTTTCATTGTCAGATTGAGGTAGCGCATGCAGTTTTATTTAGTGCCATTTTTCCGCTATGGTGAGGATAATTACTGTCATTTATTAATAATCCCAGGGCCGGTCTTTAGTAATGTGTGCCACATGTGACAGCCTGATCCTACAAGTGTCCCATTTGCCTCTGAGATACACAAGTCTTGGTTTCATCTCAGCAAGAAGAAAGAGGCCTGCTGATCACTAATAGCGGCCAATTTTCTTGTCTTTGCCAGGAGAGAATCGAATGATGGGAACAGGAATCCAAAAGGGCACTTTTTTAGATGTCATGTCCCATTGGCTTCAAGTAAAGTATGCGAATGGCCAGCTAGGTTTTTAGCTCATTACTTACAGGCACTTTCCTGAGGCTGATGGTAGGTTGTTTTTTCTTGCCGTTCAGAGTCTCTGTCCAAACACAAGGAAGCATTTTATCCCTTAGGCTTTGTTTTTCCTCCCCTCCCTTTTGCGTTTAATTTCGACATTAGCTAAGGCAATATAATTTGCCATCCGGTGACCTTGACAGATTGTAGCGGGGATGCAAGCCAGCACCGATGCCTTTGAGGAATGAGAACTTGATGAGTGGAGGAGTTTAGCTTGCTAGGTACATCTTTTAACTGAATTCCCCTTCCAGAGCTTTCAGGACACACTTCCTGACCACACAAATCCTGCCATTTATTTGTCCAATTTTTCTTTTAATCAACAGCGGAGGGCTTTGAGATGCAAACAGGTAAAGAAAACATGCTGAAGACAAACAAAGATCTAATTAAATGTTATCTTTTCACCATCTGGGATGGGGACAATGGTCTTTCTGCTCATCTTTCCAGATTGGATTTATTCATGAATTAAGGTAAACAGGAAAAGGGCACTTAAACAGTGGCTCCGCCTTACAAAACCCACAATGGCTTTACTTTAACAGCACCACATTCTAATATTTAGCAATATGACATTGCATGTTTGATAAACCATAAAATTCTCAACGTATATTAGCAGGAAGCAGCATAACTAAGGATAATACTGCTCAACAGATATAGAACGGTAAGTTTTAAGATTGTTTTTAAGTCTCTCGTCACCAAAGATTCATTTATTTGCCACAATAAAGCAAAAACAGTAATAATGTGAAATGTTACCCATTTAAAATGGTATTTTATTTGAATAAATTATAAAATGATGTTTACTCCTATGCTGGCAAAACTGGATTGTGAGCATTACTACTCCAGTCTTCAGTGTGACATGACATTTACAATTATTATTCAGAAATAATGTTTTTTTATTTTTTATTTTATGTGGTAAATTTCAAATAGTTTCTATATTTTATATAAAATAAAGTTTAAACATATTTAATTGCAATAAATAATGATAATAATTATACTACTGATGATAATGATGATGATGATAGTACTGCTACTACCACTACTAATAATAATAATAATTAATAATAATAATAAATATTATTATTATTATTATTATTATTATTATTGTTGTTGTTGTTGTTGTTGTTGTTGTTGCTGTTATTATTATTATTAGCAAGTTTAGAATAATTATGTTATAGCAAAATGCATTTTTGCTGAAAAATTAACATTATATTTAATATATACCTAATACAAATATAATATTTAATTTAATAAAATAAAGTTTAAACATTTAATAGCAATAAATAATGATAATAATGATACTACTGATTGATGATGGTGATGATGATACTACTGCTGCTGCTGCTTCTACTACTACTACTAATAATAATAATAATAATAATAATTATTATTATTATTATTATTATTATTATTATTATTGTTGTTGTTGTTGTTGTTGTTGTTATTATCAAGTTTAGAATAATTATTTTATAGCAAAACAATGCATTTTTGCAGAAAAATTTCCATTATATTTAATATATACCTAATATAGTTTTATTTTAAAGTGAAATATACTACTGCAACTGGTAAGGGTACTGCTGCTGAGCTGCTAATACTACTACTCAGACCCCCTAGTTTTTTGCGATCACTGAATCCAACAGATATCACCTGCACCCTCACGATCATTACATTAAATGGAAGGGGGAACACGAATGACACGCGAGTGATTTCCTGTGGTGCAAATCAAGTGAATAACAGGGCACGAATTGTGCGTTTTACATGCTTCAGACTGTTAAAAAAAGTGGGTGCAAACATCTAACAAACAGAGCAATGGAACAGACAGAAAAGCAAGCAGCTTACAATGATGGAGGTTGGATTAAGAATGACGCCCGCTGTACGTGACCAATAGAAGAACATTATTTATGCTTTACATTTATGGCTGGTATTATGATGTGCGTCAAATCTGTAAATAATTTCGTTTAACTCTTTCCCTGCCGTTGACGAGAGAAAAGGCTTCCCTGCCATTGACAAGGTGTTTTAGATGTATTATGGTAGAGGAAGCCCTAACACATGTCCTGAGTGAGGCACATGATGCTCCGGTAGTGAAATCTGAGAAAGAGAAAGTAAGATCGTGGATAAAACTTAGAGATATACAACCTTCTTTTGCCTTAATCCCTATCTGTTTTAAATCTCGTCTTGACAAGAGAACAAAATAGAGAAGGTTTATTTTTATGATTTGTGTCATTGTGTCAGATTGACCGCCTAACATAGTAGGCTACCTAACATGGTAAATAAGACATCACGAAATCAGTCAATTTAAAAAAAAAATAATAATAATTCTTTAAAAAATTGTGAAAAACTAGGGGGTCTGACTACTACTACTACTACTAATAATAATAATAATAATAATATTAAATGAAAATAATAATAATAACAATAATTCATATTATACTTATTTAACAGTTTATAGTCTATCATTGATTATTTATTCCGCCTGACATATGATTTGCTAATAAAACACAACTAGTCTCACTGCCAGCCTATAAAAATAACCTATAGCCGAGACCTGTCATGGGCTACATGCAACATCAAAAGCAAACAGCAACACAATGCTAATAAATTGGAATGAATTTCTGTCTGTGGCGTCTGCTCTTCATCACCAGAGACTTCACAGCCTCGGTCTGCGAGGCAGTCTCAGGTCAACTGAAACTGGAGGAAGGAACGCAGGAAGGAAGCGAAGAAAAGCGAAAGCGTGAGATAAAGTGGCCTCGCACACTGTAAAATCTCTGTTCTCCTCAATTCCAGAGGGAAGAAAAAAGCCCTGCAGGTAAAACTCCAGAAAAAAGGTCGAGGTAGGAAAGCGCCCTCTCTCCACCAGAAGAGAGGGACACGCTTTCTTCAGAGCAGATTGGAGGGAAAAGGCGCTCGTGTTCTGGCAAATTATGGAAGCATAAAAAGCTCATGCTGGAAAAAATTTGACTGCGCCAAGATATAAAAGGTAAAAGGACCATCTGTGCCATTTGCATCCCGCTCCCTGGTCGTCTCCGTGGCACAGTAGAGCAAACAGTCTCGTAGCAGATGCCGTCAGAACGCAAACATACAAGTTAGTGAGGCTGCGAGAGCTTGTGTGTCCAATCACGAGTAGCCTGAGAGATGATAAATATGCATTATAATGTGCTGCAAGTTGCAAGTATAACCATGGCAACTGTCCCGGCCTTTTTTGTCTATGCAGTGTTGTTAGTGGTGAGCTTCCTTCCTCCGCTTCCGTAAAGACGATGCCATAATGAAGTTGTTTTCTGAGACTAGAATACATTAGTAAACTCATCTGACGCAAGAACTCAAGGTGGGGGGAGTGGGGTGATGATTCATTGGAGCATTACAATTCTCTGTCGAATGATTCTAGCTTGATCCTCAAATGACATTATAGATGCATCTGCTTCTTGAAAGCTAAAACAAGGATACAGATGAGTGTGGTTTGCAAAGCTATAACAAAATGGCAAGAACATGAAGCATCAAAAATAATATTAGAATTAGATGCATTGAATTATATAATTAAAATAACAATGGGAAATGTAAATATTTCCAACCCTAAGAAGGGTGACTATTATTTACTTGATTGACACATTCACAGAGAGTATGTTTACATGAAAACCAATAATCCAATTTTAATTTGATTAAGACAATACTCTGATTAAGATTCTACCATGTAAACAGCGATTTTTGATTACTTTAATCCGACTAAAGTCATAATTGAACTAAACAGAACTCGAATTAAGAAGTGGAGTATACCTACTTTAGTCGCATTATTGAAGTGCAGTACAGACATGTAAACATCGCAATTAAACTAATTCTGTCATGTAGGACTTTTCGCTGTGTTTTGCGACAGAATAGTCCATACACACATGGCTATTTGACACTGTTCTCTGCAGTGTCAGTTAAGGACCGCAGACACTCACATCGTGAAATTCAGAGGGTTTTATTTGTTTATTTGGCATGCTGTATCAAATTCTATTAAAACACCAGTCATTACTTTATACCAGGGCTATTCAATTGGCGGCCCGCGGGCCGAACCCGGCCCCCGAGGCAATTTGTTCCGGCCCTCCAAATAGTGTGACCAAGACATCAAAAATAAATTTAGTTCAGTCGAAAAACGGCCGCTATAGTTATGAAGTGAGGTGCGCCTGTTCAATACAGCATGAGCTGCAAGCTGCACAGAGCGTGAGTCACCTGACATTCAGGGAGTAGCGCGGGCAACCAAAATATTTGGATATGTTTGTAGAAAAGGCCTTTTGTACTATGCACTGATATCGTCAATAGGGATGCAACGATTAGCCGATTTCACTATTAACTGCCCTTTAATTCGTCACAATTAATCGTAAAGGCTTCTCTAAGCCGCATTTCTGTTGCACGGAACAAAACGAAACTGCTGCAGTTAAACAAAGTTATGCCAAGTTGCCAACTGTGCCCTAGTTTAAAGTTCCAAGTATGTACACTGAGGCTAATACGCCTGCACACCGGATTAACGCAGCGGCTGTTCCCATATCACGTCTTTTCCGCTTGCAAGTTTGTTGTTTCTAATGTAAGAATATATGACAATATGCGCGCACAAATTTTGCGGGCGCACGCAGTAGAAAACATCTCACGGTTGTGCGTGCCTTTCAGTGCAGTGTAAACAAAAGATATGTTAGACGAATTAATATTAAGATGATTATGTATGCATGAATGCAGATGGCAACAACAGGTCATCTAAATAGCTCAACTAATATAAAGCTTGAATTTACATTAGACCTGATAACCGTCAAACCATGATTATTCTTCAGACTTTATAATCGTACAACCAAAATCTATAATTGTTGCATCCCTAATTGTTGTGATGTTTTATAACAAATTTCGGGAGGAGCATGCGCAGACGTTTCAGAATTTCATTACGTCATTGACAATCATTCTATTATCCAATTAGTATTTGACCAAAACCCTATAAATACCAAAATTGTCCTACCTGCATCATCTCACGACTTTAGCATCCCTCCACCACCCCAACACCTCACTTCTTAAACATTATCTATCCGGGGGGAGAGTTCTGGGGCCGGGCTAGACACTTCGCTCGAACCCCAAGTCCTCTCTGTTCCCCGATACGGGGAATAACACGAGTTGGGGGTGTCTTCCCCGAGCTCAGAGCCCTCTCCCTGGACAGCATGCCAAATATGCTTTAATTCTTAAACTTCTGTAAGTGCGAACTCATGAAATGCAGTTCTAAAAATAACATATGAATGTGTCTGAATGTAGAAGAAGCCTACTTCAGCAATGCACTGCTTTTGTTGTGCTCTGAAATACAACATTTGAAAGTTTGTAAAAAAAAAAAAAAAAAAAGTCTATTGTACAATGCAGTGATGTTATGTAGTTTCAAAATACAATATATTAACATTTTAATGTAGAAAAAGCCAACATGGGTGTCTTAAGGAGCAAAAATACAACGTATATGGGCTCTTATATTGCTGTTGTGTTATCACTCATGTAGCAACTCATATCTCTCCGGCCCTTCGTTTGGGATGCTTTTCATGAACCGGTCCCCATGACAAACTAATTGAATAGCCCTGCTTTATACTCTCATCCCATACCTTAGTTTGTCACGGGGGCATGAATGACATGTTCCAGAATGAAAATGAAACTGCCAAACTGCCATTAAAGTTGAAATTTTAAAAATGAAATACCTGAAACTCTGGAGGAAACGTGGATAGCGTGGTGATGCAATTATGTAAATCAATTTATGCCTATACAGTAACATGTAAAACGGGAACAGAACATTCATAAAGCATCTCATGTAATCACCTTAATCATATTGTTGTCTTATTCAGATTAAGGCAACTAATTTGATTAATGATGTCCATATAAACATAGTCATTGATAAACTTCCAACAAAAGCATAATTATGTTTTTCAAATTTAGACAGTTTCATTCTTTATTCAAGACAGCAGGAACAAAAAATATAAAAGTTAAATATTAAAAAGAAGCTCACAAAAGAATAATAATAATAATAATAATAATAATAATAATAATAATTAATAATAATACTAATTCCTTACATTTTACATAGCACTTTTCTGAACACTCAAAGTGCTTTACACATTGGGGGAATCTCCTCATCCACCACCAGTGTGCAGCATCCACCTGGAAGAAGTGACGGCAGCCATATTGCGCCAGACCACATACCATCAGATTGATGGAGAGGAGACAGATTAACAAAGCCAATAATGATATGGGGATGGTTAGGAGGCCATGATGGACAGAGGCCAGTGGACAAATTTGGCCAGGATGCCGAGGTTAAACCCCTACTCTTTTTTTGAAGGACATCCTGGGACATCCACAGAGAGTCAGGACCTCGGTTTAACATCTCATCTGAAAGACAGTACTCACTGGACAGTATAGAGTCCACATCAATATACTGGGGCGTTAGTACCCACACAGACCTAGTCTCTTAACACCACTTTCAGCAGCAACCTAGCTTTCCCATGTGGTCTCCCCATCCAGGTACTAAATGGGTGCAGCCCTGATTAGCTTCAGGGGGTGACCATGTGAAAGTTGCAGAAAGCTAGCTGAAAAAAGGCTTACTGTACACTTTCTGATTGTATTTAAAGCTTAGCATCCTTATTTTACTATAAATTTACCTTTCTATTATACTGATACAAGTTACTGAGCCCAGTGTTTGTTCCGATATTAATTTAGAACAATTTGGTTTGGCTTTTTCATGTTAAAATGTCTGATTTGGCTGTTTGATCATATAATTTTTTTGGTTTATTTTGAGCAATAAAAAATTCTGATAGTGTGTTGGACAACCACTTGATGTCCACTATTAAGCCTTTGTCCTTAAGCAAAACCAGCCAGAACCAATAGCCTACAATTATTTATGCTAATGCAGCAGCAACTTCACTTGGCGACACAGCGTGGCTTATTTGTATTGTCAGAATTTCTTTAAACTACAAACAATGTGTGAAATACACTTTCCATGCTGAATGAAGGCGCTCAACATATTCAAACATCTCAAAAAATAAATAAATCATGTGAAAACACAGACAGACTGAGAATGGGTGTGTGGGTGGAAATTAGCCACAGAAGAGTAAACTCTTAACACAAGAGAACTGAACGACGGGTAGAGTATACAAGGAGACACAGGGAGAGCACAAAGATTTCCAGTAGATGTCAGCTTTGACAGGGAAATAATGAAGAGACCTGATGTTGATGCGGAAAGAGACAAAATGCAGCGGACTCGTTTGATGTTTTTAGGACTGATGAATCTCCTACGGGCTGAAGAGGAGACGTACAGTATGCTCCCCTAGCTCGAGATTCTGCCTCTCCACTAATGAATCACATCATCCAGCCATAGAGGATTCGATAAGCCTATAAAAAGCTTTAGCCCAGGCATCACTGTCTGAAAGATTGCTTCAAGGTTGCTGGATGCTGTTACATCCAATTCAATTGTTTTAGCTCAGAAGTGACATAACATTAAATCAAGGACAGTAGAGAAAGCCACGGAGCTTCTCGTTTAGTCAATAGCAGCTCCTTGTTAGAAAAGACAGGTGGTAGAATACAAAACATCTAAAATTGTTCAAGATATTTAAGCTGCCCAGCACTGCGGCGGCTGAAAAATAAGACAATGAATAGCAATACAAATAATTGAGTCATGACTGGACAGTGATATCCCTGATTAAAAACAAGGTAGAGTAAGCACAAATACATTGAACATCCACAAATGTCTATAGATTCATTTTTAAAGTCAAATGGTTCAAGCTATCAGACTAATAAACACAATATATAAAAGGACACAATCGTACTTGACTTAGTAGACAGACCGTAGGTTACCCAGGCTAGGGGACTAGTTTGAATTAAATAAGATCAGTTAACCATATTGCTGGTTGAAGCTAGGATACCAGCTTGTCAACCAACTTACTGTAACAGACAGAGATACATGTTGGCTAAATCACCTGAAACCAGTAAACCACACTGTTTAAGAGCACTAGTCAGCTGGTACTGTAATACTGGGAGACAGGCTGGTTGAGCAACTGAACCAGCTTTATCAAGGCTGGAAGACAAGCTTATGCTAAGAATTCAATTAAGAGTGCTAATTATCTGGTAGACACAGTCTGCAACACTAATCTGGATGACCAATTAAAGCTCAAAATAAACCAGACTAAAAGACATACAATTTTTAGAAGAACTAGTCAGCTGGTTTGGCTGGAGGTCTGGCTAGCTGACCTACAAATCAGTTAAACCAGGTTATAAGAATAGCTAATTTAACTAAAAACCAGCAAACAACATCAGATAAGAGCTCAAGTCAGCTGTAAGACTAGGACAACAGTTCGTCACTTTAGAATTATAAGGTTCTATCTGACATTTTTGTCAAAATTGAGTTATTGACATTCTTATTAAATGACAACTTATTTACATTATGGGATGTTTTTTTATAAGTTGTTTACATTTTAGGATGTTTTATTTAAAAAACAAAAACAAATGTTACACACACACTGTTTGCTATGGAATGCAAAAACTTTGAAGCTCAATATCTCAAAATCATTCAGAACGCATATAGAACCTTATAATTCCAAGGTGACGAGTTGGCTGACCATATTTACCAGACCGAAAGTTAAGCTCAAACTAAAAGCAACAAACCATATCATTTAAGGGTACAGTCAACTGGCAATGTGGGTTAACTGGTCAATTAGCCAAGAACAGCAACCCACGTTATTTTAAAGCAAGTAAACCACAACACCACAAACTTAGTCCTGGAGGGCCGGTGTCCTGCAGAGATTTGCTCCAACACTAATCAAACACACCTGAACATGCTAATCAGGGTCTTCAAGATCACTATAAATCTAAAAGCAGGCGTGTTTGATTAGGGTTGAAGCTAAACTCTGCAGGACACCGGCCCTCCAGTCTGCCCATACCTGGCTTAAACAGATTAGTGACCAAGTAAAGCTAGGCAATTGGTTTATTGGTATCTGTAACAGATACCAATAAACCTCATTGTTTAAGAGAATTAGTCAGCTGTTAATACTGGGAGACCAGCTGATTGACAAACTGAACCAGCTTCAACAAGGCTGGAAGACAAGTTAAAGCTAAGAGCAACAAATCAATTAATTTAGAGTACTAGTTAGTTGCAAGAGCTGCAACACAAGCTGGGTAACCCACTAAAGCTTAACCAGGCTAGAGGACTAGCTAAATTTGCCAAAACCAGTAAGACATATATTTTAGAAAAACTAGACCACATTTAACAGGCTGGAAGTTAAGATAATTAACTAAAAGCAAAAAATAAAATAAAATTTAAGAGCAAAGTCAATTGGCAATGCTGGTGATCTAGTTAAATTAGCCAGGAACAACAAACTACATCAATCTAAACCACTGGTCAGTTAGTCAGTTCAACTGAAGCTGATAAGACCAAGAGATCAGCTGGCTGACAAGCTAAATTGGTTGAACCAGTCTGGGAGATGAGCAAATTTAACAAAGATCAGCAAACCATAACATTTATGACCAGCTGGCTGACCAACTAAACCAATTGACTAATTACCTACCAAACTAAACAGTAGCTTAACGACCCTGAAAGGACAGCAAAACCAGCTTAAACAAACTGCATACTGGAATGTGATGGGTTCGGTAGGGCAATGATCTTATTTATCTACATCAGACCACCTCAGGAGAAGTCCATAGATTAGAGTCCGCTAATGTTTTAAGCACATCTCCACCACAGCGGGCGGACAGCATAAGACAGCTCCCGCATTGGAAGTCCCGCAACGCCGCCTCGTAGTGCCGCCGTCTTCCAGCCACTAGCAGCGTGACGCTCATCATCACTCACATGAGTCAGAGAATGCCATAAGCTAATGGAATAAATCAAGGATGAAATATCAATCAAATTACAAACTAATAGTTCCCTTAATGTCTTTGTTGGAGTACAGATGGCCCCTTCAGCCAGCCAAGCACACCACAGCAAGTCATCATGATAATCAGCGCACTAATAATACCACTCCATTAATCACACATACACGCTCCAAGTGCATCACTGCAAACAACGGGTGCTCTGCCGCATGGAACAGCCCAAAGTTGAAGCATGGTAGACTGTTAATTAACTCTTCTCTAAAAGTCAAGCCTATTGTTTTAAGAAACTACTAAGTAAATTAAGGGGTTCATGAGCACTGCATATGGAGGTCTTCAGTTTCCAGGAAAAAACAAAAAAAATAAGAGCAACATGTGGGCACTTACATTTAGCGGGGAGGTCGTAGCCGCAGGTGATCTTGGCTTTTCCTGTGTCACAGCCATTTAACGAGTGGCACTCTTCATACAGGAGATGACCCGCGGCTCTGTGTATGCAGCCATCCACTGAAACACACAAAAGGCACAGATGTGAAAACAGAAATGTTTGTTGAAATTTTTCAACATTTTTTTTTACTAAAATCTTTAATTTATTCCCAGTTATATTGTTTCGTGGTGCTGATTTGGCTTTTTTTAACCGTTACTTCGGAGTGTATGATATTCTTCTTTTTGTGCAAATACATGTTTGGAGAGACATTAAGAACCTTCAAATTTTAGCTACATTTAAATGACAATGACATAGCTAAAAACTAAAATGTTTTTCCCTTGCATTTGGAAAAATTTCACATCTACACAACGTTTTCAAAATGATTGGTGTTTACCAATGCTGCGGAAAGTTACTTTTGAAAGTAATCATTATAATAGTGAGAATCAACTAGTTGCGTTACTTTGTTACTTTTTATGATAAGTAATTCGTTACGTTACTTTTGACTTTTGCATTACTTATTCTTAGCTGGCTAAGGTTTGATATGAAAAATGTTAAAAAAAAAAAATAAAAAAACATAAAAAAATAATAATGTATGATAATGTTATCTTCTGAGAACTGCCGTATATACAGATTAATGAAAGTTTAAAGCAATGTATTTGCTACTTTTGTACTTTTTGTCTTATTAGTAAAGTAAAATCATAATCCACTGAGACCATTTGTTTTGAATGAGAAAACCATCGCAGAAATGTAAATGTAACCATCTTGGTTTCTGTCTGTTTCCGCAGGGAGCTCATTCTTTCATTGAGTGCAGGATAAAACATGATTATGCTATTTTAACTCAGCAATTTACCTTTTAAAAAGCTAGTTCATTCAAACTAAAAAGTAAATTGCATTACATTTTCGGAAAAAAAATTTCAAATATCATTACTTGTTTGTTTAAGTAATGCGTTACTTTACTCGTTACATAGAAAATATTATTACATAACTTGCATTACTTGTAATGCATTACCCCCAACACTGATGTTTACACATATCCACAAAACAGGCAAAAATGCTGTATTACATATGCCAGGCCAGTATTTTGCACTGTCACCTTGTAACAGTACCTGTAGGGAAGACAAGGCGTGCCAACTGAAGCTTGGAGCTTTTTAGTATTAACAATTTGCATTGTGTTTAAGATGCGTCTCCACTTTTGGTTGTAATATGAAGTAACTTCACCTCTGTTGTTGTTGTTTATGTTTGTTTGTGCTTGCCTTTAATCTAAACTCACCTAAACACAGCGTGACTTCTTTTTCTAAAAGATTTTTTAGATTTTTGTGTTTACACAGACACAGCTTCCAAAAAAGCCCACTTCAAAATTATCAATTTTTGCCCAAAAACATTGTCGACCCTATAATTATGGGGTGAAGTTTGTGTATTAAAATAGCAACAGAATTCATTCAAACATCAACAAAATAAAACACAAATGGCTCTGAAAAGATGTGATCAATCCTAATGGCAAAAAGTGGTGTTAACCTTGAAATAAAACATGCTAAATCACTTCATATCCCTGATCAGTCAGATTTGGAAAAACGACTTTTATCTTGTGTGTTGTTTTGCTCTCCCTGGGTTGTCCCCACCTCCCGATGTTTTAATTTCACATGGTTAAGCCCAGGATGCCTTTGACTGATGGTATAGCTTACATGAGTAGGCAGAGAAATAGAAATCCAAATAGTCTTCCTTCTTCTAAAAGCCCATGACACACCTTCAGCAGCCCATTATCAATCACAGAGGAACATCATAAAGGTACAGTCATAAAAAAAATAAATGAATCCACAAAAGCAACTCAAAAGTAGAAATGTGAAAGAGGCAGAGTCGCTGTACTTTTCTCAAAGAGTACATTTCATTATGAAGAGAACGAAAAAGGTAAACTGACCGCATTAACAATATGTACAAATCATTCTAAAGGGGGAAAAAAGGGTTTTATAATTCATTCACTCATTCATTTTCTTTTCGGCTTAGTCCCTTTATTATTCCGGGGTCGCCACAGTGGAATGAACCGCCAACTTATCCAGCACATGTTTTACACAGCGGATGCCCTTCCAGCTGCAACCCATCTCTGGGAAACATCCACACACACTCATTCACACTCATACACTATGGACAGTTTAGCCTACCCAATTCACCTGTACCACATATCTTTGGACTGTGGGGGAAACCGGAGCACCCGGAGGAAACCCACGCAAATGCAGGGAGAACATGCAAACTCCACACAGAAAATGCCAACTGACCCAGCCGAGGCTCGAACCAGCGACCTTCTTGCAGTGAGGCGACAGCACTACCTACTGCGCCACTGCGTCAAAATGTCTGTTGTGCTGACGTATCAATGAAAGACTGACATTTGAGAAACATTTTAAGCAATTACATAACAGTCCACCTTTCACAACCCAAACAAATAAAATCTTCCGTTATTATATTTGTGTATAGATCTTCAATACTCCTGTTTCAGGAAAATAATTATTTCCTGCACTAAACGCATTATGTTTGAACATCAACGACAATGTCAAATCACATGTATATCCAAAGAGAGCTGTGCTATTATTATCTTTCTAAGCTATTAGACTTTTACATTTAAGACATCATGGGAAATAAAATAGCAAGCCATCTCATATTAAAGATTAGTGTCTCTATAAAACAATAATAATGTAGTTACATAATTAATATTTCACACCAAAATGACATATTGACATTAGATGTGCCCAAACTGCATCCATGTTTATTTGAAACAAATTAAGACAAATCACTCCTGCATAAAAAACAGCTTCACAACCTGTGATTGATTCAACGCCCCAGCCAACAGGTCATGATACATGTGACCTAAATGTATGGTTTAGCTGCTGCCACTGATCTGGTTTGCACAGAGATGAACAGCATGTCATGAAGGAGATCAGTCTCGGTACGCTAATGACACAAGCAGATGAGAGGCAATAAAGATGACAGACAGCCCGCTGTTACAGAGTAGAGGCTGAGCTCCAGCTAAATTTCATGATCGACCTGAACCACTCGCTCATTCACTGTGCGATGACATGAGTGAGAACAGCATTGCAAAGAAAATAAAAAATAAAATCAGAAAATCTACCTAAGTTGCCAAAAAACCTACATAACGTTTTTTCGTCATGATTTTGTGAAGACGACACCAGCTGGAGGGAAGATTTCTCCACTGTGATCAATCATCTTTAATGGTCTGAGCGACAGCAAGTCGACAGATACAGATTCCGATGGCTTTTGAGAAAGCACTCAGTTCGAAAGGATGAAGACCGTGACAGAGCTTGCGATGAGAGAATCGGTTCCTCAGACAGCCTGACAATTACCACATCAAATGCCGTCGGAACGCAATGGACATGTTGACAGAGCTGCGTAGGCGTACTTCTTTACGTCCTGTAGTTATGTGAAGATTGCATGTTTCTTTAATATATACAGTATGCAGTTCCTGAAAAATTCCGCATTGATCATGTGGAGTGATTACTACAGATCAACAAACCGCTAGAAGTTAATATTTAGAAATGTTAGAGACTACATAATTCAGTTTATTGTTATGTCAATGTCAAAACATTATTGACCGCTGCAATTGTTCGTTTTTCTATTCCTGAATGAATTGTTCTAAATCAGGGGTGGGCAATTATTAATTATCCAAGGGGCCACATTAGACTCTGGGGTGGTTTTAGAGGGCTAGACCAACACAGTTTTTAAACACAGTATTTTAAAGTAAACACAAACACAGTATTTTAAAGACCAGCATCACAATGTCAACTTCATACAAATGCTATGCTGTTGTTTGTTTGATTGCTTCACCTTAGTTAATTTTTATTAATTATTTAATTAATTCATTCATTCATTCATTCATTCATTCATATTTTATGTTCAGTGAGAGAATTCTATCATCGCTGATCACAATCTGTATCTAGATATGTTAAATCGTTAATCTAAAGTAATTAGTCTACCTTTATTACTGTGTAATTACATACGTGTGAAGCTACATGGTTTCTGTCAAGTCTCGTGGTTCACTCGCGACACTCTGAAATGTTTAGATTTTTTTAACTTGCGGCGCATAGAAAATGTGACAAATCGCATGTGCATCCCTTCCTATTTGCGCACTGAACAGGTGCGTCTCCATTTAAAATAACGAAACCGAGCGAACAAAAGATGATATATGTGAAAGTCCCCTTTTGCTGACTCGCAATATCAGATCTGCGCATTGCAAGGCCCCGTTTAATTTAAATTTAAAAAAACTTCTTCATGGGTGCCAATCAAAGTCATCCAGTGGGCCGCATGTGGGCCGTAAAATGCCCAAGTGTAATGTAAAGGAACGCTGACAATGGAGTGCGGATTCAAACGCAGGTTTATTATGAGAATGGTCAGGCAAGCAAGAGTCAACACAGGGGTAAACAGATGTATACAGGAAATCCAGAGTCGTGGTCAATAAACAGGCGGATGGTCAAAGGCAGACAGCGGACTGGAATAAACAATAAAACAAAGCAAGGGTCTAACACGCTAAGGCAAGGAAAATGGGTCAATGTTCACAGTAAAAACAAGACTCAGCACTGATGCTTTATACGAGATATGTAGTCCATATTAGAGTGGATTTGTAGTTCTTTAGCTATCTGCAAGTTTACCAGCGATCTGCAGCCGCTAGCTAGATTGCTGGTGATCATAACACCAGGTCTGTTCTAAATATTAAATTATTCGCTGAATCAATTCATTTACCTACTCATTACAGAAAAACCACATGAGATTCTCATGTGCAGTTATGCTAAAATGTGCTATGAAGCACACATGAAGCAGTTTGACTACTAACCGAGACTAAAAAGCATGAGCATATTACTCCAGTCCTAGCCTCGCTTCACTGGCTCCATGTTCGTTTTATAAACAATTTTAAGATTTTGCAAATTGTTGTTTCGACGTCATCCTAGATGTTTCGAAGGCAAGGTTGAAAAATAAATGTGATTTATGGAAATTTATGGAACAGTTTGACCCCTCATACTGTATAAGAAGTGCTCAAACTGTTTATCTTTTTAAATCAATGCTTAAGACACACCTGTATACTTTGGCGTTCATTTCAAGTTGAGTTTTTTTAATGGCAACGACGGTTGTTTTGGCCAGAGGAGAAAAGGTCGCACCCAACCTAGCCTGGACCTCTCGAGGTTTTTTCCTTCACGTTTGTCAATTGGTGAAGTTTTTTCCTCACCACTGGCTTGCTTGGTTTGGGACTTCTGGAGCTGCGCATCGATGGATTTGAACTTCTATATTAAGCTGCTTTGACACAATCTACATTATAAAAGTGCTATAGAAATAAACATGAATTGAATTGAATTTGAAATGTCCTATATACAAAAAAAAAATCGATTGAATTAACACATATGAGAAGTTGTAAAGTGGGTGAGCTTAAAATGGGACATTCTACTGTCTCATAGACCTAAAAAGCATGCACACATTGTAAGTTTCCATTAAAACTCATGAAGTAGGCCATTTGGGACAGGGCCGATAACACGGCGCGTACTGTTAACAAATTAATCCTTGTTTTGAACAAACTGGTTCACTGAATGATTCAGTGAATCAAAAAAAGAATCATGTGATGCTAATTATTGATGCAGCAATGTAACCTGGAGAAAGAATTCACACAGTGGCAGTGATGTTAAACTCTCTGCAAATCAAATTTGAGGGCCAAAACTAACTACTGTATAATTCTGAACACAGAATGACTCCAAAATATGACCTACAGTATATAACAAACCCCTGTAAATGAAGTTCAATATGTATAAAACCTCTTTCTCAGCAAATGGCATCACAGTAAAAACAGCATATTTTCCTGCATGTAAAGTACATTATTACAGCTCTTATGCGTTAGCATTAAAAGTCAGTTGGCTGTGAATCACGCCTCTCGTGAATACGCCTGGTCAAGCACACCAGTCTCTGAGAGATGAGTGTTACAGGAAGTGGAGCATGTTATTGCAGATTGCGAGCACAGTTAAAAGGCTATAAATCTATGTAGTATGTTGAATAGGTAATCAACATGCGTGTGTGAATGTTTGGGCTCCAGCAGGAGGGAAGCATTTATGCAGGAAATAAACCCTCAGTAATGGCACTGTATTTGCAGAAGCTCACGATGTGTTTACTGAAAAGTAATAATTAATAACTCTTCACAAAACGGTTGATTTTCATTACGGATGGCTGAAAGAAAGACTCATGATGTTATGGAATGCTCTACTGCAGTCTGTTCACTGATGGCAGTTTTCGAGCAACCCAATGACTAGTTGATTAAAAAAAAAAGAACAACTGTATATACGCTGTTCACATGATGCAATGAAGCAATAAAGACTTGGCTACGTACTGTAGGCTATCGCAGACTTAGCCTATGTAAACTCACCTAGAGGTGAGCACAAGTATTATCTCTCCCACTAATTATGTCAGAGGTCAAATCCTGACCTGCCCTGGTTTCTGTTTGTACAGAGTTGCCGAGTAAAATATAGAGCTGGAGGCCAAGGAGCGAACGGAGATTGGGGTAATACAAGTCAATCAGCACATGATGAAAATCTAGATTTCCTCACAGCCTGTCAATCTCATTATTATCTGACCTGATGCTGCTAGTGAACACATCAAATGTGTTTCAGCATTTGTGAAGCCTTCTCTCGCATGTCTGATTATTTGATGCTTATGCAGCTCTCGTATCCTTGCCCTCTGCATGTGTCAGGCTGGTCAAAGAAACATCACAAATGCTGATTTATTCTCCATCCTCACAATCCCACGCCTAACATACACCATACTGGACTGATAGCTTTCATCTTCACTCAGATCTGCCTAAAACAGTGCTTTTACATTTTTCTGCATGGATTATGTTTACCACTGACAAGGCCAGTGACTTCTTTGAGTGGTTTCTTCTAGCTTTCTCGCAGACCCCAAACAGGCCATCAGGGTTAAAGCAGACAAAACAATTTCAGCGATGCAAAATGCATACTGCATTGTAAAATGAGCAGCTCTACGGGGAGCACTGCAAAATAAGACTTAGCTGATTTAAGTACTGATGACTTGAGACTAAAAACAGCCTGTGTATGTGCGCGCATTTAGTTTTCATCCTTAAATTCTTTTTTTAAATAAATCAGGCATTTAAATCTAAGTAAAGTACATGCTACCAGTCAAAGGTCTGGTATCCGTAACCAAGAAAATTAATACTTTGGATGAATATTTCAAATTAATACTTTACATCAGGAAAATGCAGTAGAAATGGGTAAAATGGCCAAAAAAAAAAAAAGAGTCAGTGGGGGGCAGAGTTCAAAAGGAGACAGTTCTGGGGAAAAGCTGTCTCCCTTTTGAACTCTGCCCTTCAATGACTCCTTTGCCCCCTCATACACCCCCACACTCTCCTCATAACTTATACTCTCCATAATCACTGCACTATTTAATACTTGCACATTTAAAAATTGCACATATATTCATTGCACTACATTGCACATTCATTCAATTCACAGATTCATTCAATTAATTTTGAATTGTACATACCCACTGTACATTTATATTTGTAATTATGTTCATATCTATCTGCACACTTCTGATTATTAACAGCAACCTGTACACATATTAATCTATTGTTAATCTCTGTTTATAGCTAATACAACCTGTATATAACATTCAGAGTACTTCCATCTGTAAATACATGTATCACCATAGTTTTTCTGTAATTGCACTGTATAACTTATACCTGTATCCTGCTATTGCACTCCTGGTTAGACCTAAACTGCATTTTGTTGCCTTGTACTTGTACATGTGTAATGACAATAAAGTTAAAGCTAATAAAAAATAAAACAAATTCACTATATTTCTACCATATCTTATACTGTGGTCCCTCCCTATAACGTGGTTCACTTTTCGCTGCCTCGCAATTTCACCGTTTTTTTTTTTTTTTCGTGCAATTTGACATGCTTTTTTTTCTACAGCGCATTGTGTTCTGTGTCTGATTTGCGCATTGTGTTCTGCGTCCTGACTGGCTGTAGACCATTGTCAATCAATCTCCCCCGTGTCTCCTGTACAGTACAGAATGATTTACAGAAACCTTTGATCACTAGCAGTGTTAGGGCGTACTCACACTATGCTATCCGAACCGTGCCCAGGCCCGTTTCCCGGATCGTTTGAAAAATGTGAGTGCTCTGAATCGGGCTCAGGCACGGTTCACTTGGGCAGCCCTGGCCCGGTTGGAAGAGGTGTGCCAGAGCGCGGTTCACTTGGTCTTGTGTGCCTGAGCCCAAAACTGAAAGCGAGATGTGACTTTTAAGGGACTGTTTGATATGGATTAATTAATCATTCATACTGTTCAATGAACGCAAACTGTCATAGATTATTAAAGACACAAACCCCTCACTGCACAACAGCTGCACCTTCAGCAAACCTCCTAATTCCTGCAGCACGAGGACTTTATGATTGTTTATGAGCGTCAAAAGTGGCTGATCTGTTCGGCAAAATATTGGACTGCGTGTCACCGCATATCAAACGACTTAAACAATATAACTAAAGAAATCTCCACTGTGCTGACCGAGAGCGCTTACTGAACAGCGCATCAGATGACGTAAGCATGCCCAGGCCCGAATGTAATGTGAATGCGGGCCGTTGGGGGAAACGGGAGGGGGGACAAGCATGCTTTGGCCAGGTTCAAAGCAACTGTATCTAGTGTGAGTACGCCCTTACTCTGAAGTGCTGTACTGTATGTTTGCAAGTTTTCTCCCCACAATGTTGATGAAACGTTTTGCACCTGCGGTAGCACCCAAAAGGCAGAGGAAGATGCTAACCATGACACAAAAAGTGGAACTTCTGGACATGATAAGAGAAGGTAGAAGTTACGTGGATGTAGGGCACCATTACGAAATAAATAAATGAGGATGAAATGGTTTTAATCTTTGGTTGATTCTATAATACTTGATCTATTTTTCTACGAAGGTTTGAACATTGAGAGTGTTTAAACAACAGAGAAAAGTGTGAAAATGCCTGTCTGAGAAAAGTTTATAAAGTGTGAAGTGAGGGGTTTTACAGCCCTAAAACATCTATATTAACTGTAAAAAAAAATTAAGTGAACTACAGTACTTTGGGGATTTCACCTATTGCAGGTCATTTTTAGAATGCAACTCCAGCAAATAACGAGGGACCACTGTAATAGTTAATGTGGAATGATAAATGTTTTTATTTTTCTTGATAAAATTTTTACTAAATACTCACTACAAACTATAAAATGAATAAAACGTTAACATTTAAGCCCCTGCTTTTAAAATACTAATGTAGATTTATCTATATTAACATCATTACAGTTATTTTTTTTAAAAAAGACCCGTGAAATATTAGATATGAGACATGAAAGTTGAAGAAGACTCTCAGACAGGAATGGTGGTAGATCGAGAGTGCTTGTGGGAGAGTTTTTTCAGAGTTCTTCTTCACAGAGTTTCAGATCACCTCCAGCAGGTGCGAGCTGAACTCTTCCCATGAGAGAAGAGAGCCAGACCGGGTGAGAGATGTCTTCAGGTGCCCTGGAGCCTTCACCAGCTGCTGCAGAATCCTCTTCCTCCGCCTCATCATCATCTCTCTGGGCTCAGGTCCCTGGACTCTCGTCTTTTGTCCGCCTGCATGGGATTATCTATCACCCACATGCACACCGACACTCACATTAGGAGTGTTTTCAGACTCTCATCAATATTCTAGGCGAGAGGCTGGCGGACTGCAGGGTCTAAAGCGAGTTGCCGATTACAAAATATCCGCAAAACAAGAGCAACAGAGCAGCGTTTCTTTGGGTCTCTATCACTTCGCAACCGAATCGTCTGCTTGGCACCAGCCTACGTGCCTTCCTGAGGATATTTAACTGATTGCATTGTTGTACGACGCAAGTAATGATTTTCAGAAGTAATCTGGGAGTTCAGCTCGCTGTGACAGTAAATCCTGTTAGATGCGTTGAGAGGCTTCGGCTGATTTCTGTGGCCTTGCATCATAGTGGCTCAGGTTTAATTTCGCTCCATTAGTTTGGAGAAGAGTTCAGCGGGCAGATGCCATATCAGGTGATGCCAGCATCAGTGTGAGTGGCAGCGTGTGCTCCCCGTTTCAAGGTATCAAAATGCACCGGCTTTCATACATCTCTAAAGACAGGCAATCTGAAATCGCTTTGGGTGCTAAAACTGAAATCGTCTGCTGGCTCAATACCATAATCTCGCTAACCCTCCTACCTCCCCTGCCGCAGGTATATTTAGAGATGAATTCCGATAAAAAAAATGGCTTTCAAGATGAGAAAGCAGGGCCAAGAGCCTATTCTCACCATCCAGCCCAGGTAATGAGCCCAGGGGCCAGGGCCTGGATCCCGAGCGCAATCATGTCCAGTCAGCCGATTCCTCGACTTTCTAGTCAGACACAACAACGCGAGGCACAAAACAATGTAATTCTTTGCAGGAATCAATAACCGTGGCTTTCTAACCAGGGGAATTTGTGTCGGGCCTCCGAATGCAGGACTTACTGTTCCCAATCGTTCCCTAGCGACTCCCATGATTTCTGTTCATGACAAATGAATTAACAACACAGAAAGCAGGTCTCAGCCGAGCCGCCGCAGAAGCGTGACCCAGATGCGAGCCGGGGTGTCAATTTATTTTCTAATCTGGGGAGGATTTAAGGAGAATTCCCTGCTGATTGCGAAGCTAGCGAACTTACAAGGGCAGCGTCTGATCGTCATTAGCTAAGTGTGGTGTTTATTGTCACCTCTGAACAGAGGAAGTGTCATTAAGAGATATCGTGTGCTATTTGCAATTTTCTGGTGCAATACTAACAATTAATGGTACACTTAAGCCACACATTTCTTTCTTTATTCAGCAGTGTCAATTACAACATGTTGAGCATCTGCTAGTTCCGATCATCTTCTTTTTTTCCTCATTATGCAAATTAAACTATGACATCACAACCCAAGCCATCAAATAAAGCACCACTATATCAGTTAATACAGTCAAGTTGATGTTGAGTATAAACGCTGATTGCTTGGCTATTAAAGAAGCTTGCAGTCACTGGCTTCAAAACAGCTGCCAAGGCTCTAAAAACAGCACTTTCCGTCTGTAGTAATCCTGCAAGTATGCCGCCCAGTGTAATATTTCACTCCTCTTCTAAAGCCGTGATGCCCCCGCTGGACCTTTCAACAGCAGATCTGTCATTTATCTGCTCCCTGACTATGCAGCGCAGCATCTGGTGTTGTCCACCACCGCCAATCCAAGTCTCCTCCACCATTACCGCTAATGTTGCATCGATCCGCTCGAGGCGTGTGGCTGTAGGATGTGTGACTCAGTGCCAATTGAGTTATTCATTCTGAAGGTGTTCTCCATTGATTTTGTCAGCAAAAATGAAGACACTGTGAAAAATTTGAATGTTGACTATAATTCTAAAACGAGAACACTGCAAGGCATTAAAGTTTGGAAACATTACGATTTTAAGTCTCTTTTGCTTCCCAAGGGTTTGATATTATTTTAATTTAATTCATTATTTTATACATAATTAAAATAAAATTCCTTTATGAGAAATATTAGATTTATTACAGTACGCTAAATTATTTTTAAAGTAAATCATGAGATATTTCACTTTTCAGAATTCTTTAAATGGTAAATTGGTCAAAACTACAGCATTTATTTGAAATACAATATTTTGATTGTCTATAAATTAGGGATGTCCCAATCTGGTTTTCTTGCCCTCAAGTCAGAGTCCGAGTCATTTGATTTTGAGTATCTGCCGATACCGAAACCTGATCCGATACTTCTGTAATACATAAAAAAGAATAAAGAAGAGCGAAGAAACAGATCCAGGATGTTCCTTGCTTTATATTTAATTCACCTTATTTTACATTCAACAACTCTGTTAACAAGCAGAGCACTTCTGTGAGGTAGTTTCAACAATCAAGTAATAACTAACATAATTCTTCACTTTTGGACTTTAGTGCAACAGTAAATATATTTAAAAAAAAAAAAAAGTAATATAAAAACAAACAGCATCTCAACTTAAAATACCCCGGCAGGCAATCCCAAGTTTACATATCTCACAGTTTGCTATGGCAATGTTGTCATCATTAATTTTATAATACCTCCAGACCACATACATAGGCTTGCGTTCTCGTGAAAACCGGTCTTGCCAGGTTACCCCTGAAGAACGAACTCGGGAGACCCCAAGAACAGAGAACACTTGCTCTGAGAAATGAGATACTAAGTTCTTCCTGATGGTCACATGACCTTCATGCATTTTTAACAGAAAATTATTTAAACATTACAGCATTCATACCATGATTTATTGTTGTCCCCCTTTTCAATTTTTATAACATGCAAAAAAGCCTTACAAATATACTTTGTACAATACAGATACAACTAATTTTAATAAAAATTTCAGCAAATAAACACCCTTAATGTGTTCATGCCATTATTAAGATTTTCATTATTAAAGCTTACTTTCACCATCTCATTTAGGGAAACTCCTGAGATAAATTATTTATAACTCTGAACTTTATTATTAAACATTCATAAAGGCTGTACTTCCCACCCACTTTTTTCAGAATCAGCCACAATGACTTCTGGGACTTCTCGAGCAAGTTTTGTGCTCAAGTCTGCATCAACGCATTCTCGATATCAAGAACACATCCGGGAACTTCCATGTGTCCTCCGTTCTTGCAGTCTTACGTTTGAACTGAACTTTGGCAATTGAAGAACACAAGGATGCAAGATCGCTGAAGAAAGTATATTGAGAAACAGCCATACTCGCGCTTTCCGGTTCAAGCTGCTTCCGTGTTCTACTTTGCCGCCATTTAATTCATAGCAACCCTGCAACAAAGTGATGTTATGCCGCACACGTTGCTGTTTTTGTGTGAAGTCAAGAAAGAGGTCTAACTCTGTGCTATCACACAACTATAGATGTGTTCAAAAATAATGAGAATTTGAGTCCTAATCGGGAGGTAACATCCGATTCCGACTGAGTCTGAAACTGCGTGATCGGGCCCGATTTCCGATCACGCGATTGGATCTGGACATCCCTACTATAAATGTCTACTCTACATTTTTTGATCAATTTAACATGCTCTTAATGAATAAACGTACAAATTGCAAATAAAATATTCCCATAACTAAAAATAGCTGTCATTGTATTTGGTGTTAAACTGAATAAATGTAAAGGATGCTTCATTAAAAACTTCTCTCAGATTGTTGCAACCTCGATATCCTTCTCTTTCTCCTGGAGAGGTGCGGACGGTGCCTTGAGAAAAGTCAGGCACCTGTTGGGCCTGAGCATAAGTTTCAGTGTTTTCCCACAAGTGCTGCGGCGAGACTGTAATGCCTCACTAACCCCCCGAAGGCCTTTTTCTTGCAAAGTCTTTCTGTCTCTCTCTGACTCCTTTCCTTTCAATTTTTCCCTCTGACACAAAGATCCTTGCTCTGCTTTCATTACAATACCCTGCTTTTCAGAAATGGTGTCAGGCGCAATTTTCCCTCCCTAATTATTTTCCGTCCCCAGTGAGGTTTGGAGTTCAGGCCTGGGGAGCAGCTGCCATTAAGTGCAGGCCGGGGTGGGTTAGGGTGGTTTGGGTGAGAAACACAAAACTCTGGAGGTGAAAAGAAAGAAGAAGAACTCCGTAAATTGTCCTAAATGAACTGCAGGGAGAGGAACCCATCAGTGCCAAAACGAGTTGGCAAACATTTAGTGGTCCCGTGCCATTCTGTTGGGCCGCAAGTCAACTTTATGATTAGGTAACTGAATGTGTTGATTTCAAACTCTAAGCCTTATTTCCCAGCTCCTCCCTCCACCCCTCCTGTTTCCAGCCCCTGTGATTTACCACACAATTTTCTACCCAGCTAATTCTACTGGAGGAGATAATGGCATGAATTAAGCCCTAATCAAGTGCCAATCAGAGATCCTTAGAACTCTAAATGTCAGATATTAGACGTCTCGTCACCCGTCGCTAGTTTCAGAGCTCCAACGAATTGTTATATTAGCTAATCACACTCACTGTTCAGACAGTGGGAATAAAATAAAAAAGAATGACATTATTCAAGTTCACTCGAAAATGGTGATGGAAATTATACATATCTCACCTTTCTCAAAGTTAATATCAGATGTGACTGGGAAGCTGCAGATAAGAATTGAGGCTTTTATCTTTGAGTTTAGGATGAGTCTACACAGATATGTCTGCATTTTGGCCTCTCATCTGCATGTAAAGGCTGTTTTATACAGCCTTCTAAAGCAAAGACTGTTTAAAATGCCATTTGCTATAATGCCTGTGTTTTTTTTCATACTTTTTACCTTCTCTTGCACCGCTTGCACTTTTAGACAGGCTCGTAAAACAACAACAGGACACAACAGATTTTGTTCTTCTTGGCTTTGTGGCTGTTCATCAAGACAACGACAAGGTTTGTTTTAGCTCGGGTCGACCATGGCTTGTTATTATATGTACAGTATATATTATTTACGGTGTAATGTCTCGGCTGCATTTTTAAAAATGGCGCTTCCTTTGTTTTCATTCTCCTGCTTCTGCGAGTGACGTATCTCTGTAAACTAATAGCGTTCAGCTGCGCGTCTAGCTCTGCCTTATGGTCCCCTTTGGGCCTGTTGGTACCCTTTGCAAAGGGTGACCAAAAAGTGGCATGGTACGGTTCGCTTTTAGGTACCCTTTGACAGTGGAAACGGCCATAAAAGCGTACCGAACCGTACCATACCACTCAGTGGAAACAGGCAGTAAGATTGCTTCTCTTAAATCTAATGCAAACGCTGTTGACGAACGCATGCTAACACTTGAAGCGACCTGCACCTCCCTGTCTGACAGTAACACTAAGCTGCTAACGAAAGTCACGGATCTTGAATCACAGAGCCGCCGAAATCGGAACATCCACCTAATCGCACTACCAGAATCGACAGAGGGATCACGACCATCTACCTTCTTCTCACACCTCCTATTTGATTCTCTGGAAAAGAATATTCTTTCTTCTCCACTGGAGATTGACCGAGCCCACAGGAAATCTACGACCAGTGAAAAGCCACGTGCTGTCATCATCCGGTTACACTGTTATCAACAAAAAAAAAAATGATAATCCGTGAAGCGAGAGCTAAAAGAGACAAGCTTATATTCCAGGGCCACTTAATTGCCATATATGCGCCTATGGTGAAGGCACAACACTCTAAATATCGACGGGTGATGGAGAACTTGGCTCTGACCAGCTTTGCTTTTTCGTGCGAGACTGTCCATTAGTTCGCTATAAGCGCAGAATGCTAAATAAACAAATATTCAAACATGTCATTAAACATGTCAAACATGGCATTAAATTGATGAACAATATTATGTTTTTTATGTTATTTCTATCAAATAAATGCTTTCAAATATTTTCAACCAAATATTTAAATATTTCATTTCTTTACATGTTTATAAAACTTTTTAGAAATCTTTTGAACATTTAATAATTAATTTAACATTAAAAAAATTCTACTGAAATATATAGTATATAGAGTATAACATTGTTATACTGTGTATTCATAGTCTGAATTTAGAGCTTTTTACACATCCTGGTTTTAAATGATAAGAGAAATGATGGATATTTCAGGGTGGAGTAGATCTCACTTTCAAACATATTTCATGATGGAGGAGTACAAAGAAGGAAACAAATGCTCGAAAGGGTCACGCACAACACAAATCAAAGCAATTCATTATCACTCTTTCGTTTTTGGATTGTTACCGTGAACAGTTCTGCCATTCTACACACTTTTATAGGTGAAAAAATGGAAAAAGTGCTCTCACATTTACAAACAAATAAGCAGGAAAAGCACAATCCATTCTTTGATCTGTCTTTGTTGTGACTAAATTCTTTCAGCCAAGCAAAGAGCTCATAAAAGCTTTTCACAAAGGCGGAACAGACACTCCGAACATTTCCATTTATTTAGTCCTAGGTCTCTCACAGCGATTAAACTGCTTTTCTATGCACTCACATATCACCACCATTAGACCAGACCTGTGAAAATACACCCAAAACTCCTCATAAAGCAAAAGAAAGAAACAAAGCCCATTCCCTACATTCTTATTGAATTAGAAGACCCACAGACACACCAAAATGCATTTTTTATACAATTTTGGCCACAATTTTTTTTTTTTTTTAAAGTAGCACTGGAACAACACTAGTGTCTAGCACCCAGGGGGTCGAGTCAGGCATTTCAAAGAAAACACAAGATTGTTCCCAGCCTCATAAAGCGTCCTGGGCCAGGTTAGGTTACCAAAGCTCATCTGGTGCTGGCGTTTTGCAGCAAAGATCTCTGACAGCTGCGGACGGCCCGGTGCCAGACCCTGTCGGAGCCGGATTCCTGGGGACACCATAGCCCTGACACTTGCTGGTCATTCTGAATGTTTTCTGCAGTTTTGTTAGACTTGTGCTCTGGAGGAAGCGGAGACTGTCAAATAAGGCCAACAGACGGTCTGCATTCTCTACAAATTATAGCCACACTTCAAGGCTGAAGTCCTGAGGGTTGCGATTTCCTTCACACACACACACACACACACACACGACACACAAACTCGCACCTTCTTTTCTCTCCAAACAATATAACTGTGATTCTTTCACCTTTGGCTTCTCATACAGTGTCTTATTACAAAGAAAACTCTCTGCTGATATGACCATTATCACCTGCACCCTCAGGTCAGATTGCCGTCGGCAGCTCTTCATACAGTCGCTATTACTCATCTTCAGCAAAAACAAAGCAACACATGTACACGGTGTTATTCACTCATTCATTCATTCCCTTACAAATATGGAGAGCATATATTGTGATACATATGAAGCGGGTAAAGGGTTTTGTATAGTCAAAGACTTGCAGAATTTCATTTACTGTTATTTTGACATACAGTTGAAGTCAGAATTATTAGCCCTGCTGAATTATTAGCCCACTTGTATATTTTTTTCCCAATTTCTGTTTAATGGATGTGTTTTTTCAACACATTTCTAAACATAATAGTTTAAATAACTAATACTTCCTAATAAAGGATTATATAATAACTGTTATCTTTGCCATGATGACAGTGCATAATATTTTACTATATATTTTTCAAGATAATAGTAGCTACTGTAGATGCATTAGCTTAAAAAGCAATTTAAAGGCTTAACTAGGGTAATTAGGCAAATCATTGTATAAATCATTGACTAATAATTTTGACCTTAAAAAGGTTTAAAAAACTAA
Source organism: Danio kyathit (assembly GCA_903798195.1). NCBI lineage: Eukaryota > Metazoa > Chordata > Actinopteri > Cypriniformes > Danionidae > Danio > Danio kyathit. The sequence goes on along the minus strand of LR812531.1, from coordinate 39,792,160 downwards.
AAACAGCTTTTATTCTAGCCTAAATAAAACAAATAAGACTTTCTCCATTAGAAAAAATATTCTAGGAAATACTGTGAAAATTTCCTTGCTCTGTTAAACATCATTTGAGGTAAAAAATATTTACAGGAAGGCAAATAATTTAGTTTTAACTGTATATCAGAACATGCACAAACACAAATCTATCAGTGAATAAAATGTACAATTATTACACGAAATATGCTTATGCACACATTTATATTAATAATGAGGAGAAATGCAAAAATAGATAAATATATATGTATTAGCAGAGATTAAAGTCATGTCATGTGCTATAATGTGTATGTGTAATATAAATTATATACATTTGGGTGAGGGGGTAATGTATAGACATCAATATTATCAAATTGTCAAACATACAAAGTCCAAATTATTATTATTTTTTAATATTAACTTTTTAAAATAGTTCCCAAGTGCTGTTTAACAGAGAATATATTTTTCCAACATGTTTAAAAAGATTTAACAAATAATTTCTAATAACCAATTTTTATTAACTACATTATTTTTTCTGTCATGATGAGAGTATCTAATACACAACACAGAATATTTTTCTTGCTATTTTGCAAGATGATAGTATTCAGCTTCAAGTGCATTTTAAAGGCTTAACTATAGGTTTATTAAAGTAACTAGGCAAGTTAGAGTAATTAGGCAATTTTGGGGTTTCTTTTTTTTCTGTACCAATCAAAATATTATCTGCTATCTATATATTCTATCTATTATCTATATATTTCTTAACTCGCTACTGCACGCATTATGATAGATCTATAAAAAAACAAAAAAAAATGACTGTTTTTCTTTTCTTAATATGGCTTAACTTTAAGACATTTATTTTTTTAAGGTACTTTATGATAAGTTGCCATATGGCAACAACGTCCAACAGTGAATCCAACTTAGAAATTTCAAATGTACACTTTCCCTTATAATTAATAATAATGACACCGTATACATACTTTCCAACAACTGATATTCCCACAGCTTTCATTTATTCCATTATTATTAAAAACAAACATAATATTGTATTATCATGCATACAACATACAGTGAATAAATATTTTCTCCAGTAAATATTACAACAAATAAATAACAAGTCTAGTATATCCAGATTCATCAGAATAATGTACTGTAGCTATTAGCTAACAATTTTTATATATTATACTATATACTTTATTACGCCTGTCTTATCTGCCTCAGAGCTAACTTCTTTGAACTGTCTCCATCACTGTTCTTATCAAATGTCCAAACTGCATCATTCTCATGGTCACTAAAACCCATCTCATCCTCATTTTCATCTGCAGGAAGAGCCAGTTCTGTCCTTTTCTACTTTCACTTACCATAGAACATGGTGGTGCTCACTAATACACTGTTCCCTGTGTTCATAGCTATTCAAAAGTAGTATTGCCATTAAAACTAGATCTTATCCATAATGCAAATGTCATTACCATATGACTAATCAACATTATATTACTAGTAGGGGTGTAACGATACTTCGAACCGAACCGAAATATCGCAATACACCAACCACGATACGTATCGCGAAACTCTCGTGGGGTACCGCGATACTCTCACGCCCCCTGCTGCCCATTGTTGAGGTTGACGTCACTTGTCTCTAACTAATTAAACCAAATTTAAGCACATATTTATTTGATCACATTTGATTAAATTGTATTAGTAATGAGGTTTTGTTCTAAATATTATATTCTAAAGTTAGTATTTTGCAAGTGCATGTCATGTCATGCGAGTGCGCGATCACTCGATTACTGCATGGTTTCTGCTACATTCATTCTTCCATGGCAGGGCGCCACACCAACATTCACCCCGCCACTGACTGATGCTTGCGCGCCGATTTTCTCTGTTGGTGCACGGGATTCTTGCGTGCCCTCGTGTATACTCTGCTCAAATGCGCTTTCAAAAACACGCAGCTGAATTGCGATTTAGTGTGTTTACGCATCACGCATCAGTAACTGACTGACAGGTGCATGCAGCGTGTGAGGCTGGCAAATACGACCGCTTTCAGTTAAGATGAACACAGTTTCCATAATTATACTTTATAGATAATAGATAATGCTTTATAATACTTTAAAATGTATAGATGAGGTTATCTTGATGGAGTTTTAGCCGTTTCACTTTACTTCAGGGAGCATTTATGGCGCTCGGGTCTATTGGAGACATTCATAAATATTTCTAGCAAATCTAATGAAGGTTGGAGACATACATGTTACATAAACACACTAAGGAGCACTTGAGCGGAGTTGCCTATATATGGGGGCACGCAGGAGTTTTGTGCATGGACGGAGAGAATAGGCGCGCAGGCAATATATTGACATTGCAGTTTTCAGCGCCGTGCACCGCATTCTTCCCTATACTGAACTGTAGAATAAAATAAATACAAATATGACGTTCACCTCTTACCTGATATCTTTAACAATAGCTTACATTTTCTATGTGTTTGCAAAATGGAAGTCATAAGACATGTGAACTTGAGGAGGTATAGCTCAATGTAACGGGAAATAGCCAACAATAGCTGAGCCAAAAACTAACAAACAAATCAATCAAAATAAAAATGTACAAAAATCACAAAAATATCTCAGAGTGGGCAAAAGTAATGCTAAATAATTTTGCCCAAACGAAAGTTAAGCAAAAACAACGAAAATCATAATCATGTTGACAAAATACACGAAAAACGAGATCAAAGGAATATGCGCTCTTCTCCGCTTTTCCTGACGGGCTTTTTATATCCCTGCGCCATGACGCCCAGTGATGATAGATCGGTCTCCTGACCAATCAGCTGTCGTGAAGGTGGACATACAGAAATAACAGGCACGGAGAGAGATAGAGAGTGAGAGATAGAGAGAGAGAGAGAGCGAGAGCGAACGGGAGGCTAAAATACAACCAGCTAGAACCGTAACATTAGTTTCAGACAAAACTGCAGTGTATTCTCTTTGCTTGCGCGCCGATTTCCTCTGTTCGTGCGCAAAACTTCTTGCACGCCCTCAAATATACACGCTCAAGTGCAGATCTTTATGTGGGCTTTCAAATAACCGCTGCTGAAGTGCGATTTAGTGCGTTTTTGTGCGTTTTGCGACATGAACGCGTCCTGGGGTGGAGTGAGGCGGCTATAGACTCCAGCAAGATAAAGTCATTGTATGCAGAGCCATTGACATTTATCAGTTAAGTATAATTATGGAAACTGTGTTCATCTTAACTGAAATTAACTGAAATATTTCATATGTTCTTAGAGAGGACAAGCCTGTTTATCTTTCACTATAGTCTACACTGCAGTTATTTATTTAATTTGAGTTTACTTTCTTAAGATGGCTGCACTAAAGAGAATTGTTTTTTCTGACTAGTCTATATTGGAGGTATTTATTTCATTTTTGTTGCTTACTCCGGTATCCTGACTGTACTAAAATGTGATGGCAAAATTAATAAAGAAAAAGTTTAGTTGTTCTTGTTATTAAGTGAATCTATTGTTCCTTAGCATTACTGTTAAGATGACATCAACCCTAACCCCACAGCAAACAGAAACCGAACCGAACCGTGGCTCCAAAACCGTGAACCGAACCGAATCGTGCCTTTGGTGTATCGTTACACCCCTAATTACTAGCATTCATGTTGTTATTGTTACAACTTAAAAGTTCACAGCTGACCTTGCTAGCCATCTAACCCAACTGCAATATCGCACATTCTACTACTGCACAGTGTTGCCATTTGGCAACACATACATTTGATTAATTTACGTAAAAAATAATTTGATAAAAAAGATGAGTTGTGAATATGTCATGATAACTTACTGGAGGTGATGTTTCAGATTTTTTTGTGGATCTGACATAATTTGATCCTTTGTTTTTATTGACGTTTACATTTGCATTCAGCAGCAGCTCACAATAAACGCCAGTCTGTCAGAAATCGCGCTACAGAAAAACACTGCATGTCATGTGACTTAACCAAAGCACATCATTGGCTACACAAAGGTCTTCTCTTTCCAACAAAAAAAAAATTCAATGTTGGTCTTAAAGAAACAGTGGCAGGGAAATTAACATAAATATCATGTTGCCATATGGCAACACAATGCGGTAGAGGGTTAAGGCTGCTAATAATAATAAACTTTATAATTGTTAAAAAAAAATATGTAAAAATGCTTTTATTTCAGCCAAACTAAAAGAAATAAGTCTTACTCCAGAAGAAAAAAGAAAAAACATTATAGGGAATCCTGTGAAAATGTCCTTGCTCTGTTAAACATCACTTTGGAAATATTTGAAAAAGAAATACAATTTCACGAGAAGACTAATAATTTTGTCTCTATATATTTTCTTATTAAGTTATACATACTTCTACATATTATTATATTAAAATACTTACACATAATAGTGTAGATCCCTTTAAGTGCATTAAGAAATTTGTATATTAAACGTAACATCAGCACTGTAACGCTCCCTAGCAGTTCAGCTCTCTAGAATTAAAAGCGTTCTACCATAAATAGTGTGTTTTTATTATAATACCCTGAAATCAGGCAAGAAAACAAGCTAGTAAACAACCATCACAATCTCTGCATGTCCAGCTGTCAGGTACGGCCAATGAATAAAAACACACAATGAAAACCCCTCAGTGATCACAGCAAGACATAAAATGTGTCCCATTGTACTTGTGTTTGAGTCAGTTAAGCAGCTGTGTCTCGAGCTGCACAAGGACACCAGTAAAGTGAATTGTGTCCTAAGTTCAGCCTGGTGCCGTGAAGGTAAATACACGGCCAGTCAGAGGTGAGTCCCGGGACAGAGGGCCTCTGTTCACTTGTTATTTTTGGGAAAATGACAACAGCACTGACCGCCAAACCAGAGCAATTACAGGCAAAAAAAAAGTGAAATGGAGTCTGTCCATCAGAAAGAAAGAGTGAGAGAAAACACTATTCTGTCTCTCGACGTTCCTGGCTCTCACATGGACTTTTCCACCGAAGCGTAATTACGGAAATAAAGAGAGATGGATCCAGACAAACAAAAGCCACAAATTCAGATTAAAATGCATGAACATCTGCTTGTGTTGTGGGAACATTCACCTAAGTCTAGCAGCCAGTGTGTACAGAGACACTACTGTGCCAAAATCAAATGAACTTAAACGAAAACGGAAAAAAGCAATCATCCATACCGGGTCGAAGGTCATGGGCCTGAAGTGAGGGGAATGAGTAATTGGACCGGAGCATAAAAAAGAGACGCACCTGTAGAGCAGCTCTATGCTTGAAGGTCAAAGAAAATGTGATGGCCTGAAAAATATAAGTTGCCAAGGCAGCTGAGAGTTGAAAATAAAAATCGATATACAGCAGACAGCAGGAAAAGATACTAAGTGAAGAAAGCAGATCTTTTTAAATGCTTCATCCAAGTGTCTATTTGAGATTTATTTATTGAATCAAGTTTCTTTATTAAAATGCAGCAATAATATTTATAGACAGCTACTTGTAAAAAAAAAAAAAGAATTGTAAAAAATGTGGCTATTAATTAACAGCAATTCACAGGTGTTTTTAGGTTATTCATGTTTTTCAATTGCCTTGATATCTGTTCTGTCACATTTCTGTTTGGAGTTTGCATGTTCTCCCCATGTTGGCGTCGGTTTCCTCCGGGTGCTCTGGTTTCACCCACAGTCCAAACACATGCGCTATAGGTGAATTGAATAAAACTAAATTGGCCATAGTGTATGTGTGTGAATAAGTGCGAATGGATGTTTCCCAGTACCAAGTTGTAAAACGTATGCTGGATAAGTTGGCGGTTCATTACGCTGTGGCGACCCCTGATGAATAAATGGACTACGCCGAAGGAAAATGAATGAATGAATATTGTGCAAGAAAAAAGTATACATACATAGACAATGCAAGAAATAAGCTCAATGCCTGATCAATTGGACCATCCCAGTCTATAAAATCCCAAATAGCAAAAATATTTATATTTAATAACATTGTTAAATTTTCTACATCAAAAGTAGTCAGAACAAAGATCAAAGTGCTATAAAGCAATTTTATAACAAAAATAAACAGAAAGTACCAGTATTAGTAATGGTAGTAGTACTATTATCATTGTTGTTATTGCTATTATTGTTTGTTTATTATTATTATTATTATTACTAAGTGGACTTAACTTATACTGTATGTGCTTTCACTGAAATTAACAATTCGTTACAATCAGGGCTTTACATTAACACCCGCCAACCCGCCAAATGCGGGTAGATTTCAGTGGTGGCGGGTAAGACAGACACTCCCACTAGCCACATTGGCTGGTTGAAAATAATTTTCCCGGATAATAATTCATAAAAGCAGGGTTCAACAATAAGGATGGTCCAATATGCATGCAAAGGCGATCTTAGAATTGAGAAGCAACATGACTGACAAAAATAATTGCGTTCGCGTGAGCAATAAAAAAGCAGATGAATACCGAATGAAAGGATGATCACTCGCGCTAACAGCTGAGGTGATGCGCGCGACTGTTAAAAACGAGTGCGCGCTCCTGCTTCCTTGCGTGAAGCAACTGTGTCTAGAAACACAGCTGATGTGATCGGTTCTCTTTCAAATAGACTAGACAAAAAGTGATGAACATGCACCCACAGTCTTGCTGCTTTCAAGAGCTCCAGATTTGTATTTTTGTAAGCAAAGTTGCTTTCACTTCAACCATTATTTGAACAGATTATTTATGGGTCTAACATTAACCGCGTGCGTTATAATCCTTTCATTATCACACGGTATGTTTATTACCTACTTTCTTTTGCGTAATGTGGTTTAATTATCATTTTTTACAAAAACATTGATTTAATGTGAGATTACTCCCCATTTATGTGTAATAAACTGGTGATCTGGGTCCTTTAGCCAGGACAGATTACTGTGCATATGTTTTGTTAAATAAAAAGTATAGTAAACAGCTATATTTTGCTTGCTTTGACACATTTAAAATTTGTGGCTAAGAAATAATTAATTGTTTATGTTTGGTGTGGTCAGAGATAAATTTGGTAAATCCTTCATTTTAAGCTCTAAAAATTATGTGAAATAAAAACTTATTGTAATACTATAAAACCATGACCCATTTGCTCATGAACATTTAGCAAGCTCATACACGACACACAAAAAGTGAAATGAATGAGGCATGCGGAGATAACGCAAAATCTAAATCAAGTAATTTTACCATGTCAAAGTCATATTTATGTGTATAAAATATATTTTCCCAACAATAAAATTGTGGCTAGTGAAAATGGTGAGTGGCTAGTAATGTTGGAAAACTACTAGCCACAATGGCTGGTGATCGAAAAGGTTAATGTCAAGCCCTGGTTACAATGTACTTATTGTGTAAATGCATGTTTTTCCATTGTACTTATGCTTGATTAAATTCCTGCATGTAAATACATATGTGATTAATTTCTATAATTACATTTCTAACTATGTTGACCATTCCTTACACCTTAACTCATCCTTTAACCTACCAGTACCACCAAACCTTTCCCTAACCTTATATCCCACCTCAAGAGCACCAGAAATGTTCTGCAACACATTATGAACACATTAAGTACATGTCAAGGGTTCAAATGCAAAAAAAACTATATACCATCTGAAATGATCTCCTAAAATGAGCATTTGTCTCAGCCTCCCTTGTTTATGTTCAGTTATTTCACTTTAAAAGCAATGAAAAGAACGTATTCAATGCTATAAACAGAAAATTATTGAGATTACAGACAGGAGTTGGAGAAAAATGCTAACTTTAAAAGAAAATATCAAAGACATTTAGAGGTTTTTGCCTCTAAACTATTTGTGTATTTATATTGTGATGTAAGACCACTAAATATACAGTGTAAAGTAAAATATTGGTGTCAATTTTTCTTTTTTTTTAAAATACAAGCAAGCTTATTCTGAAAAGCTGTAATGAAGATGATATTTTTTGTGTGATATGACAATGTACATTACGATAAATATCTTTTAAAAACCAGCAGAAAACAGAAAATGGGACATAATTCAACTAGTAACATTGACAATTCCTCCAACTGCGTTCGTCTGACAGAAAAAGACTCATATACACCAAGGATGGCTTAAGGGTGAGTAAATTGTGGGGTACTTTTCATTTTAGGGTGAACTATCCTTTAAGCAATAATCACAGCTGCCCATTTCTGACATTCCACTGTGATTCAGGTTAACTAGCAAACATCGAACTCTGTACTTTGACAGATCCTACCTGTTAGGCTTAATATTTCTGATAACTCCAATAGCTCAGAAGAAGTGAAAAACTAAAAGAACCCCGACACTGATCAGGGTTAGGCTTTTGCAGCCTGGCATCACTACTTAACCAAGAAAAAAAGGATTAAGTAACATCGTGTAGGCTGATCTAGCAGAGAATATTTGTGTGGAAATCGGATGAGACGGCCTTCGAAAGTCAAGCTGACAGAGAAGATCTCAAATCAGTCAAGACATCTGTAACATTACGAGCCAAATGTGACACTGAAATAATATCCATGCGGTACACGCTTGCTTTGTTTTCAACACTGTGTTTAGCGAAAGTTTAATTGATTTTTATGTGTTAATCTCATTAAGAGCGCAGTAGCTGCTGAGAGTGTAAACATCAATAGGGCCCATGCCTAAAATAAACATTCTGTTGCAGTGGTAAACATTAAGCCTGAATCAATGTGTCTCATACTGTGGCATATTTTTGTGAATTTAATGTAGCAGGAGCTTTTCCGCAAAACTATTCAAATGAAAACCGGTCTCGCCAAGCTACTCTGTGGATTTATAAAGACCCTGTGAAATCATAAAAGTGATGGTTATTCTATATCTATTAGTTCTAAAGTCAGTTAAAAGCAATAGTATGCTTGTAAAAGTTGATGAAAACAAACCTTTAGGCCGTTTCACCACAAATTCAAGTACGCAGGAAATAAAACCGCACTCGCCAAACCATTTCATGTCATCTTTAAAATAACTATATCAATTCCTCTCCAAGATGTCTACTGTGAACTCTAACAATAATGCATGCGTACATAAGCCAGAGCTGGGAAAGCCCTTTAAGTGGCGACTACACAAATTAATCTACATTCCTGCTGTTTATACATTAGCGACTATTAGTGTAATCCTGCTATTTTTCTTTCCTATCGTCCTAATCTTCGAGCTGCTCTCGATCATAATTAGTGAAGGCTAAGTATATTATGCTACAGAATCCAGGTTTTTAGCTTATAAATGATCAGTCGGTGTGGAGAATGAATATGAGATCAGGAATGTCCTTGTGAGACAGGAAGTCGTACTTAGCCATGCATAGCTCATTTTAATGTTGAGTTTATGTCTAAAATAAGGCTTTAGAAAAATCATCTTTGAAACAAATGAAGATGTTCTTTTTTTAATAAATCTGAAAAGTTTGTGTTCCTCAATCCAGATGCTTCAAGTTGCTTTCTAAAATCCCAAAAAGGTTGAAAACCCCTGGTAGAGAGTGATCGTGTCTCTTAAGCAGAACTGGATTAAAGTTCTCCATTCACAAGAAATAATTTTCAATCTCTTTACAAATTTTGAAGCATCAGTTTTAAAACTTGTAAAGGAGTGACAGAAATCTGAGATTTTATTTAAAAATCATCTTTATTTGTTTAAGTCTTGTGTTTAGAATGACATGAGCAAATAAAAATGACATCCATTCATCTTCTTAAAAACACCTCAAACTAAGCATACATTATACCTCAGATTAAAATTTAAACATCATTCGGTTACGCTCAAACTTTCAGAAAAGGATATTAAGAAACTGACAGTGACATACTGTAGTGTTTTCAATACAATGGGTTACACATTTCAGTTCCTCACTGGGTCGGAAAACAAGGGGCAACCCAGAGAACACATGCAAACAAAAACTTTTTTTTTTTTTTTTTTTTGACTGGCCTTTATTTTTCTTTCTTTCAAACCCCCCTTCTTGCGACTGGCCACATGGGCACACAAAGACGGAGGCGGCTGAGGCCAGAGTCAGTAAATGACAGAGAGGAATCCTGTCCAGTGATTTATCTGACGGGCCCTGACAACTTTCCAGCAGACTTCCAGAGAACACTATCAATTAATTCAGCCGGTGTCAGCATGGGAGAGATTAAGCATTAGCAGCTGCCCACTAAAACACCCAGTGCTCCCCTACACACCTCCCTCCCGCCCTCTGCAGACCCAGCTGTACTGCACAAATCACTGGTCCTACGCTGACCGGCACTGGCCTAGAGCAAAGAGCACCTACAGGGTGAAGCTAAAACACCAGTGCCACACGAGTAGTGTAAACCTTTAGAGGAAGACGTCTGTCTGAAATTACTAACTGCTTCTTCAGATGAGTTTTTATTAAATACTGTAATACTCCTGAATGGAACTAATGATGTCTTTTTGATGATCTAATGGTCTGCATTCTTGGGAGAAACTAAAACTGAAATAAAACCAAGTAAAATTACAATAACGAGTCGGTCACTTCAGGATGTTATATTTATAGTTATTATGATTTATTTTAAAAGCATAAACGTTGTTTAAACTAGGGGTGTTGTTCAAACGAGCGCAAGTATTTACTATGCTCCAACTACTTAAAACAAAGAAGCTATGCACAATTTCACTGTGTGTGTGTTTGCTGGACAGTCTTTCAGACACTTACAGTAGAAGCCCCTATTTCACTGCGATTGAGAGACTGAAAGTAAACTCCATTTCTCTCTCTCACTTTGGCCCATTTGACCTGCTGGCGTGATTTTTTCGAGCACGCGAGTTTTCTCCACCACGTCAAGGTTTCCGCTACATTCATTCTTCCGTGGCGAGCCGCCACACCATAATTCATCCCGCCACCGATACATTACAACGCATTTAAAACATTCAGTCGTGTTTTTTTATAGCGGGTTATAATCTCACCAAAACATATTGAAAGGTAAGTAAATTAAACAGCACAAACTATTCTGTAACCGTAGTGCTGTGCGCTATTTGTTCAACCCTTTAATGTGACATGCTGACTGACTGACAGCTGTGTGATGCGTGAGGCCAGCAAACACGGCGTAGCTTTCAGTTAAGTTGAACACAGTTTCCATATAAGTATACTTTATTGATAAAGGTCATTGGCTCTGCATACAATGACTTTATCTTGCTGGAGTTTATAGCCGTTTCAATTTACTTCAGGACGCATTAATGTCGCAAAACACACAAAAACACACTAAATCGCACTTCAGCAGTGTTTATTTGACAGCGCACATAAAGATCTGCACTTGAGCAGAGTATATTTGAGGGCGTGCAAGACGTTTTGTGCACAAACAGAGGAAATCGGGGCGCAAGCAAAGAGATTTGCATGCTCGTATTACATGAATGCGATCTCGACTTGATACTGTGTGTAATATTTGTCTTTAAAATAGTTGGCAGATCTGTTTAAAAAAAAAAAGCCTGCCGCCACAGCTGGAAAAAATCCTAGAGGAAACACTGCACGTCTATCATGGATCAGTTGTGATCGACGCTGCAGTGCTGCCAGATGTAGCTAACTGATTCCAGCCCAAAAACTATCCAAAACTTGTCGAAATGCCTATCCAAAACCGCCCAATCTGTCAACACAGCGCCGCTGCCGTTTATCAGTGTCACTCATCGGTGAACAGTGCCTGTAAAGTAAAATATAAAATTGTATATGGAAAGCATCGTCAATACACCGAGATATCGAATTGAACCGAATCGATGGCATGATAATTGTAACCGAACCGTGAGACCAGAGTAAGTTCACAAATCTAGTTCAAACCAGTAATATTTCCCCCTTTTTTAGGCCTGACAGTATATGCTCACCAAAACACCAAAAAAAGCTGTAAAAAGTGTAACTTTACTATTTAACATAATTTTAAGATTAAAAACTGTTTACCATGTAGATATTAATATTTAGCTTGTTGTTTTTTTTTGTTTTTTTTTTTTTGTTTTATAGACAATTGTAAATAGTAGAATAAAAACCAAATATAAATAGTACGTATTTGAAAGTGACAGCAAGGTTACAATTAGGGTTGCGCGATATTGGAAAAGAAACTGACATTGCAATATTCTGTTATTCTGCTACTGTATATATATTGTGATATGAATATAATTTCACAAAAGATAACCTAAATAAGTCTACTTGGAAAGAGAGTGTATACATCTGCATAAAACAGAACAATCAATTTGCAAGCATAGATGAATACAATAGAACAAAGATGACATTTTATGGATTTCTGTGAAGTCTAACAGCATTTAAATACATAAAGTCAACATTAATCAAACAGCATTATATTGCCTTCATTGTACAAATTAAATACTATTTAATCTTTGTTAAATCTCTAAACTTTAGAATTGTTTTGGTTTTAAAGTCACTTAAAACCTTAGTCATAGTTTCTTAAAACATTCAAATACAAATATTTCACTCTATTAAGGTAAAACTTTGCGATGACTACACAAATCACCTTCTGAAATGTGGTTCCTGCTCAATCACATTTTAATGCAGATCAAGCAATGTAGCTATTGCAAATTCACATATTGCTATGTCGATGCTGAAACGATATAATGTTCAGTGCTAGTTGCAATGTTTTTATTTAAAAAATAAAGAATAGAAAATGCAACTGAAAGTGTTAAGAGAAAAAAAGATACAACAAAGAGTGTTATATATTGGTTTTAAGTAATAGTCTTCAATAAAACAAACCATTATTTAGTTCAGTTCAGTTGACTTTATTGGTAGGTTCTTTCTGCAGCAGTTTGGCTTTTGACGCAAACAATTAAATCACACATATATACCCACATATACACATACAAAAGTACATTATAAAATATTACAATTTATTTAGAGAGACAATAGATGATGGGACAAAGCTATTCCTGTAACGTTTTGTCCTACTATAAAGCATCTGAAACCTTCAACCCGAAGGAAGTAGGTTAAACTCCTCAGACAGTTTCCGTTGCATTAAGTTTTAGATTTGACTCCTCACACCACTGAACAAAATGATCCACTATGGGACCATGACTATTTTCATCTCCTTGGAGGAGGCTTACAATCACAATCATTATAAACTTTAAAAAAAAAAAAAAAAAAAAAAAAAAACAATCAAAACAAAAGCTAAATTACAGTAAAGCATTAAAACATATCAGTTTAATTTAGAATTGTTAATTATTTAACATAATTTTTTGTTATATTTTTTAAAAGGATTGTCTAGTGATATTATACCCAGTTAATGAAACAGAGCTGCAACCTGTAACTCTAGATGAAGAAAGCTGATTTATAAAAATTACAGATGCCTTCGGAGGCAAGATTGTGTTTCCAGGGTTTTGCCATCCTAAGCCCAAAAGCTAAAGAGCAGCGCATTAGCACGAGCAGGCCTTTAATAATTATACCATCTTGATCCCAGTCTGTTCCTGCTGGTCTTCTTAATTAACACCATCATTTTTCTGTGGGGAAGGGGGGAGCGAAGAGCACTAGTATACTCGCAGGGCTGTTTCACACCAAAATATTAAAAACTCTATTCAAACCCTCAGGACGTACATTTTAAAGAGTCGAGATTGAAAATAAAACTACCTAAACAGTGTGTCACAAGCGAATAAAACAAATGCTGCGCATCCAAAGAGATGTTTTCTGATATCATGATCCATCCAGAAAGGTTGAGGGTCTTCTCTCTGGAGATCATCTGTTAAGGCAATTGTGTGAAGTGTCGGTCTGGCTTATGATTGACAGGAAGGATCCACATAATGGTCAGCACGCTTGGTCGCCTTCTCATTCAGTCGTGTTCCTCCACGCCTGACTCATCACTTTTTCTTTACCCTTCTCAGCACAAGCACTCATGCAGGACTTCCTGTTATAAAACTGCCTTTAGTGTACAAGCGCCACTGAAGAGTGACTGAAGAGAAACAGCAGCCATTATCCTGAAACCCTGTGGCAGTCGCTCTCTGAATTCCAATTAACACGGCTTGGATCTTAAAACAATATATATCACAATTCAACAAATTAATTGCTCACAGCACCAAAAGCTGATATGAAACCACATTAGGAAGAGAGAGAGAGGGAAAAAAAACTTATCTCAGCGGGATAAATATATTTTGAGCCAAAAACAGAAACGAGCATGGAAAAGCATAATTAGAACTCTTTCGATAAGCTTCAAAACATTTCTATTTTTCTCTTTTGATTCATTTTTGATGCGTCATTGTGGCAGAAAGCCCGGCAGCAAATCAAAAAACACGGTTTGAATTTAAAAGGCCCAACTGAGTTTGTGTTCTCGAGGGCTGAGCGCATACGACTTTTAAATGCCCTTTAAGCGCACAGAGAAAGCTTTACTTTGTGGCAGTATTTCAATGAGAGGGATAATCAGTTGTGTTAAAGGTTATGACATTTAAATGAGGTAATGAGGTGAAATCAGATGAGGCATTCATAATCTGGTTGGATCATCTTGCACATATTCATAACAACGCTCTCTGGTGATGAGAATAAAAGTGAAATCCGTGAGTATTATTTCGCTGATATTATATATTGGATTTTTATTTAACCTAATATACAGGGCAGAATGTCATATTGTTATTAACAGTGTCCTTTAAATAAATACTTGAAAAATTCCACATCTATCTCTTAGTGTGAAATACTAAAAATGGCAGCATTCCTATCCATACTTATCAAGGATTGACTGAGCTGGCAGACAGAGACAGTTGGTTTGGCTGAGGCAGAGATATGTGTCTTTACCGGTGCCAGATTTGCCCATGAGCACCGAGGGCAGCTCTAGTGCTTGCTGTCAGCCCAACAGTGGACGAATATTCAGCAGCGAATTCCCTGAGGTTCATTTAAGAGACAGAACATGTCCAGCATGTCGGTTGGAAATGGCATGTGGTGGATTTTGACACAATTTTTTTTTTCTATGAATATGTGCGCATTTTGGTGATGTGTGTGCACTGAGTGAAACCTTCAAGGACTTGGTCACATTTCTGCTGCCCTCTAAGCAGAACTCACAGATTGAATCGGCCATTTGAAGTACTGCTTCTGACGAGAAGGCGTATCATAAAGGTCACCAGAGGGGCTACGCATCAGTCCGAAGAACCACATTTTGTTTAAAACAAACATGCTGACTGAGATACTTGACCTTTAAGGGCCGTGGTTGTTGAATTTACTGTAGCTGGGCCATGGCTACTGGAAAAAGAACAAACTCTTCTGCAATATCTCCAAAGTTTACTATAAAATACTTAAACTTTAAAAATCAAAAGTAACTTCCTCTTAATCATACAGAATTTCTCTTAGTAATATTAATTATTCTTATTAATCTTATATTATGAATTCTTTGAGTTTTTGTGAGAAAGAAATATTTGGAAAACAACATTAAAAATCTATTAAACAGTCAAATAGGGTATATGCCGAAGTATGCTAATAGGACTTTTAAGTTGCCAGTAACCTGGGTTAAGCGTTTTCGGTGAACTGTATGCCATTGCAAAATTGGCGCGTTAAGGTCTGTTTTCTTTAAAAATCAGCGATCTCCACTGGCTGAGTGATATCCGATATAAGGTGAGTCTCAGATTGGAAGCACTGCATTAAATTACATTTTCCCCCGCAATGTCTTTATAATACGAGCATTTATTTTACCCCAGTATATTCAATGGAGCTTCTGTGCTAGCCTGCCAATTCTGGCAGGCGCATGCGAGTAAACGGCTTTTTGTCTCATTTTACGCTTGAGCAACTAAATAAATGCCAAAGTCTATTTAACTGACTGTATTTTAATTACATTACAACATCGATGCTGTAAAAGTAATCGTATAAAATGGAAAAAAAACTCACAATAACAGGTCACCGGAAGTTTATCAGTATGGGAACAACACTAGCTCAGCATATACCCTATTAGTTACACTAAATGAACCAACAATTATTTAATAGGCACAAATTCAATTTAATAACTGTTGTATCTATGATTAAACAAACAAACAAACAAACAAACAAGAGTCACTAATTTTATCCTAATGACAAACATTGTTTGTATACTCGACCATAGGAATGGGCCGAATCCAAGTTAAGTATAAGATTCTGACAATATGATAACCTTGGTTAAAAATATCACGGTATTGTGATTACAGCTTTATATGTTCATTTTTATATGTCTGGGTAAAAAACAAAAACTTTTTCCTCTTTAAACACAATATATTTTATTTTGAAAAATATTGAAATATTTTGGAGCAGTAAACGTCAGGCTAAATAATGAAAATGAATCATTGACTTCTGCTGTCTTCATTAGTTTCAAAAACACAGATTATTTTACAATTTAAAATGGCATCTTTGGATATCTTTTTCGCTAAAGATACTGCTGTTCTAAAAACAAACAAAAACGTAAAATAAAAAAAATAAAAAAATGTTACATATACTGTAGGAATGGTATAATAGAAAATGTTGGCGGTTTTAAAATCTTGACGTTTCCAAACCATGGTATACCTTGAAAATGGTTATCGTTCCATGCCTACTCGACTGCCCATTGTGATATGAACATCCATCCAAATAATTATACTCATTTAAGTCTTATAAACTCACTATAGCGCAGTAAATTTCAAGATTTGTGTGGTTGAAAAACTAAAAAGAACTAACTAAAAAAAAAGAGTCATTCATTAGAATCAAACTACAGAGGTTTATCTACATGGTTTGCTTTACTAAAAAAGCTTCCTCAAAACAGTCAATCATTTAAGCATTAGACTTAAATGATTCCAATAGTGTGATCTGCCATAAAGAACTAAACATTCTGTAATCACCATAGTTCAACGATCATGTTATACAAGTAAAAAATAAAATACTGGCTTATTCACTCTTGGTAGATTTGGTTTCCACTGAAATATTGTATAAATACAACATAGACCAATTCTCCAAATAGCATGTGAGGTTGGCCTTTAGTTCAATACAGAAATAGGAAATGCATCTCTTTGCAAAAGATCTTCGTTTGTGTTTGTGATAGAGGAATTCCTGGTGCTGTTTGGATGCCTTTACACATTTATAAGCTCTTCACAGGTTCTCGACTGATAAAAATACCATCACATGCACACTCATACAACCAGTGCATTCAACCAAGCACTCAGAATTGCTTTGGATGTTCAGAAAAGTCTGTCAAAACATACACAATAAAACACTTTGTGTGAGAGTGTGTGTGTGTGTGTGTGTGTGTGTGTGTGTGTGTGTGTGTGTGTGTGTGTGTGTGTGTGTGTGTGTGTGTGTGTGTGTGTGTGTGTGTGTGTGTGTGTGTGTGTGTGTGTGTGTGTGTGTGTGTGGTGTGTGTGTGTGTGTGTGTGTGTACCTTGTATTCCTTATGTTGTGAGGACCAACTGTCTCCATAAATATTGCAATACCAGCTAATGTTGACCTTCTGGGGACTTTTTCCCCATTAGGAAAGCAGCTCAAAGCACTAGGAAGAAGTATTTTGAAGATATTTTGTAAAAATTCAGATTGTTTCCTGTGAGGGTTGGGTTTATGGATTTGGGTTTAGGTTTGGGGTAGGGGGACACAGAATGTACAGAATAAAAATCATTACGTATATGAGTCCCCATGAACATAGACGTACAAGTGTTTGTGTGTGTGTTTGTATACATTTGTGTGACATTTGGACTACCAGGACTAAACGTTTCATTTTCTTTCTTTGTCCAGACTAAACCAACTAAAAAAAAAACTGAACAACAACTTTGAACAATGTTTTCTACAACAGACTGTCCGTTTAATTTTAATGATCCAAACATCAAGAAGAGTTTTTGGCTCCAGTTTCCCAAACCCAAGTATCTTCTAATGTGCAACAGATAAAACTGATCCATTTTAGCCATTTAAATCACTTAGTGTATGGCTTTTGCCTACCTCTGCTCATTAAAATCCTCATTTGAAACTTTCCTATAGCACAGTAATCACAGCTCCATTTAACCAGACATGTAAAACAACACCTTTACATCATTTTAAAAATGCCTCTGTTAGAGCGCGGTTCATACACACAGCTTGAAATAAATGATTTCCTCTCGCTCTATCTATTGGCCGCCAGAGTGAACACACACACACACACATAGACTGGGCCAAGAGCTTCAGAGCTGTTCCCGCTGTCACTCAAAGCTCCTGCACCAGTAGCTCAGTCTCACCTCATTGTCTGGGTTATCTGCAATTCTAATCAGGGAGGCACAACCTGGCAGTCCGGCAGGGCTCGTTTTCAGCCGACTCAAAGATTATCTCACCTCTCACCGTCTACCTCTCTTTCTCTATCGTTCTCGCTCGCTCTCAAGCCATTTGTCTCTGTCAGAACACATAAACCTCCTTGTCCTCAGCTAAGAGGTCTTGGATGAACCTGCATAGACAAGAGACAGCCAATCAGCGGCCTCGTTGGACAGCGGTGCCCCATCGCTATTAGCCAAATGGACTTGAGCGCGGATGAATTATGGCGAGTGTGGCGATGAGGGAAAGCCTGGAGAGAATTGATTTATTTAGCACGGTCATGGGCACACCTGAGCTCTAATGGGTTTGTGCCTCTCATTGACTAGAGCTGGATGGAGCCCACCTACCGTTTGCGCTAGGAGACAAAAGCGACGAGACAAAGCATCGACATAGCATTCAGATTTACACATAGCTGATAATGGCTCTTTGTCTTGTGCGATCCATCTGCCTACAAAACAAAAGCAACACAAAAATCGTCTAGCCGTGTTATTTGGTAAATACACTGTTAAAGGTCTATACTGTTTCCATGGCAGCAGGGAGAAGTCTCTGTTTGCAGTCGGCCATTGATCAATGGGTTTAAACTTTCATCAGATAGAGTGGAGAAGGTGGATTAGTCTATCGAATTGTTGCGCACGGGTCAAATTTGATAAAAACTATAGAAAATGTTACCTTGGAGGACTTAAGGTCCGGATTAATTACGAGTTACACCTAATAGACTCGTAAGCACATTTATTCTGGGCTTAAGCATGAACGTTCATGTCCAGTAGCCGCGTTCCCCTAATGATGCGATGGAAAGCAAACCCAACTCTCGAGGGTTCAGACGCAGCATATTTCTCAACAACACTTAAGCCGTTTAATAACCTATTTAATTGATAAATATAATGTTTGAGTATATTTCTAACAGGACTGGAGGGCAGACATAATGAATGGGTTTTTCTGAAGTCATTTAGAACGGGTTGGAAACTAGTTTAGTTTAATTAGATCCTCCAGAGATGGGGGAGGAGGTGTCCCAGTTCTATTAGAAACTATCCTTTCATAACATGTTTGCTAAACGCCAGGCCATTTCATTAAAAGAATGATAATTGTGTCTAAGAAAGAACACAGACACTGGGGGCCAAGCTGGAGTCTCTAGATTTACATTGGCTCAAATAAGCCCTGAAAGATGAACCAGACCAGACTTCCTTAATATCATCTGATAGAAAGAAAAAAAAAACACTGTTGTGTCATCTAAACCTCAGTGGATTAGGCTGACAGAGTGAGTTGTTCAAAAATGTAATGTGAGCACTTGTGAGCAGTCATTGCCTATGCAGAAAATAGTAGAACTTGAGGGTGGTTGCCATGGAGTGGCTATGCAGGTGCTATGGTGTTCTTAACTGTTGTTGCCAGTGAGTATGCAGTATCTGTTGCTAGCTGGTTGCTAGTGTGTCTTGTGCAGTTTCCAGGGAAGTGGTATGTAGAAGCTAAGGTGTAACTGTTCAAATGAGCAATATCACATGAGTAGCAGTGCACTGTGGTTGTATATTGGCACTGGTGGGAGGCGTGCGTTGCCTTAGGGTCCCACCAGTGACGTAATACACCCACTTCGCACTGCTACTCGTGCGATATTGCATTTATACAACAGTTCAAGGGCATAATCGTGTATATAAAAAAGAAAATTAAACACAGAGTCTAAATATCCTTTTGTATGAGGAACTACTTTCTTCTGCCACTCATTCACATCTGCAGCTGACGTCAGAACAGCAGAAACCATTGCTACTTCACCAACGTCACTTTAGAGCTAGTATTTGAATGATTCTCTAGAGTAATATCTAAAGTGATGACAAACAGGTAATTTTGCTCACATTTTAAGATTATAAGGCTGAACGGCATGAAATGCCATCAATCTACAGGGATGCCTCCCAGTATATCTCTGTTGCAATCGGGAGAATACAATAATTAAACCCAAAAAAGCAGCGCAATCACTACCAGATCACGGTTGTTTGTGATAAGGAAAAACGCTAAACACATGCGGGCATTTCTTCTTTCTTTCTGTTTACCGAACTAGTCTGCAGTAACGAAAACAGGAGACTCATTAGAAACAAACAGATGGCCAACCAAAAAGTAACTCAGGGTTATACAAAGAGTTGCCAACACAAATTACACACATTCCTGATATGCGAGTCCCTTCTCACACTCAATACACTACATGTATATGGTATAAACACAGCACTACAACATACAAAAGAGAGAGAGAGATTGACTTAGAATATCACATACCAGTTTAATAATGATTTGATCAGCTGTAGTTAGAAATTATGCTGTTTTTATCTTCTAAAGGTTTATTATGCGGTTTCTATCGCCATCTTGTGGATGGAAAACATCTATGCTCTGTTCAATGACAGGCTAATGGTCGCCGACATGCTGTCTCAGAAATTATAGATATTTAAAATAGGCACTATCCTTATAAATAAACAGCATTGTTGCAATCTAAACAACTACATTCTCACCCAAAAAAGCCTCAAAGGTACATTATGTTGTCCAACAGCAGCTATATTTGTCAAACTGTAGAGTGTCCTCTGCTTGTCGCTGTTTGTGGGTGGAGTAATACACAAGGGTGAAGGGTTAAGAGGCTGGACGAGTGCTATTATTTGCAGAATATCACACGGCTATCAGCCAATTAGATTCAAGAAACCAGACAGATCTGTTGTATAAATGTTGTTAGATGGTTGCTTAGGTCTTCTTAAAGCTTGCATAATACTTATGTTATTGGGTGTTTACCAGGGAAGTTGTATGAAATTGCTCTTAATTGCTAGGTGGTTGCCAGGGTGTTGCTATGCATTATCTTAACTACAATTCTATTCAAAACAATTCAAGTTTACTTATATAAAGCTTTTCAAAATAATTATCCCAAATAAGCTTTACAAAATATGTACATTATAGCTAAGGAGTACACAGTGGACATTAAGTGTTGCTAAGTGTTGATAAATGTTTTATTTCCAAGTGTTAATTGTTGCTAAATGATTTTAGTATGATCAGGATAATTGCCAGGTAATTAAAATGAAGTTGCTAAACTGTTCTAAATAGTTACTAAGTGGTTGCCAGGGTGTTGGTAACCAGTTGGTAAATCAACAATTATTATGATGCCAGAAAGTGCATGTTCAGTGTTGTAAATGGTTGTGTTAGCAGATGATCGCTAGCCTGCTTTGGGTGGTTGCCAGAAAGTTGGTATACAGCAGTGTTTCTCAACCACATTCCTGGAGGACCACTAACACTGCATGTTTTGGATGACTCCTTTGTCTGTCACACCCATTACAAGTCTTTCAGTCTCTGCTAATGAGCTGATGGAAAATGTGCAGAGCTGGTGGTCCTCCAGGAACATGGTTGAGAAACACTAGTATACAGTATCTCAAGTGTACTTCATGTACTAGATGGCTGTTGTTGTGATGTGGGTGGTTGCCAGAGAATTGGTATGAGGTTGGCAAGATGTTCTTAATGGTTATTATGCTGCTGGGTGGTTGCTGTGGAGTACCTATGCAGCTTGCTATGCTGTAAGTCATTGCTATGCTACTAGATTATAACTAAAGTGTATTATGGGTGTTGAGGGAATTAGTATTCTGAAGCCATAAACAAGTGTTTGCAGGTAGATGTTTTTATAGTGGTTGCCAGAGTGTTAGAATACAGATGCAAAGGTGCCTGAGTGGTTATGTTGCTAGGAATTGGTATGCAGTTGCTAAGGTGCTTTGGATGGTTGTTAGATGCAGTGTTGATAATGGTGGTTGTCAGCATGTTGCTAGATAATTGCTAGAGTAAAATCATATATCTAATCATTTTTATAAAGTATTTAGCACCCCTCTCTTCATTAAGCCGCACTGTTTGAGGTTTCATTTATGTCTGCATCACAAACGGTACAGGGGGAGTTGCATAGTGACGCCAAATAACAGGATGTCATGTTCTTGGAAGAGCAAACACAAAAGGTACATCACAAAGTGACAGAGAGCCTGTCTGCTGACTAAGTGAGTCACTTTCACACTTGAAACTGAGTTTTTGTGTGCATCGCATTCGTGACAAGGTGGCCGTTTCCTTTCTTTCCGCTCGTTAAACACGCTTGCTAACACAAGAGGCACAAACATTCTCCCGGCGGCCTTGATTTTTACACTCAAGGTGCAATAAAACACGTTATTTCAGCATTCCCTGTCAGAAACACAGACCTCCCCTCTAAACACTTACATGTGCTACACAGTTCTCACAGCGCAAGTGACAGTCATGCCTCTTTTATAATCTCTAATATAAGACTGGTGGTGTCTAGACGGGAGCTCACACACACCTGAGAGACGCAAACAATTACTGCAAAATCATCACCAATAGAAGGAAAAGTGTGAGCAATGTTAGCTTGCCAAGTGATGGCAAGCTGACGGTAACAATTTTCAAGGTGAGAGAAGAGAGGCTAAAGCACTCGCAGTTCATACTCAAACTGTCTGATTAAGTGGTTCACATTCTTCTGCATTTTATAAACCTCAAATGCAGCACCCAAAAAAGGACATAAATGCAGAAAATGGGTTTTCAATAAGTTAAAGGTATTCTGTTTTACCGTTTTGTTCAGTGTAAACATCTGAAGGAAACTTTGATTGTAAACAAAATATTCAAAGGATGTTACTTCGGTTACTTCTCACATAAATAAAAAAATGTAAATACAAATATAAAATATAAATATTTGAATAAAAAAATAAGAATTAAATACAAGCTAAGTATTGTAAATTGGGATATATTTTCCAACTAACAAACTTGATAAATCAATTTAAAAAAAAAAAAATGCCAAATACAAACACTTTATAATAGAAAATGACTAAAACACTTAACATTTGTAAACTTAAATAAAAGCTAATTTCATATATTTCTGAATTTTAAACAAAATCCTTAGACCTCAGGGTTTAAGATTTGACAATAATGTAACTGGTAATTAACTGCTCCCTTGGATAAAATCCTTTTTTTTTTTTTGGCCTAGAACTTCCTTTTCATCATCCAGATGCAATAATTACTAGCGTCCCATCTCGATTATGAACTGTATCACTGGGCCTGGGGTTCCACCTGACCTTGGAGTCAGAGGTTGACAAATACCGCCCTGATTAACCCCCTGACAAATGACCCGGTTGGAACATTTAACATGATTAATACTCTCTAGTCAAGCAGAACTATTCAGGAAGACGCTTTGGGGAGGTCATGTCCTGTATTGAGAAAAAAAGGTGGTTCATTAAAAATAACAGAAAAAGCACTTGCCATCAATCAAGCAAAAGTGGCTTACGACATTTAAAAGTTTCTCTCTGCATTTCATTTTCGATAATATTTTTTTAGTATTAAACATGGAAAAACTGTCACTTTCAATTAGAATTGCAACTACAATTTAAACTGTGAATTAAATGTTTATTGTTTGTTTTTAGTCACAAACACCTGATTTTGTTAGACTCAAATTAGACTAAGTTACAATTAGCCAAAGCCTCTGCAAAAAACAATGACTATTTACACTACCTGACAAAAGTTAATTTTTGTTGTTCCTAAAACTTGGATAGACGACAAGTCTATCCAAGTTTTAGCAACCACAAAAAATAACTTGACTTCTAGTTATCATTTGGTATCAGAAATGGCTTAAATGAAAGGCAAAGGCCTCCAGATTGATATTTAATTCTTTAATTAGGACAGTAGGGTCTGATTTTGCTTAGACAAAAGTCTTGTCATGGTGCAGCGGAAAAAATAATTAATATTGTGTATGACTCCATGATTTTGGACTACTGCATTCATGCATCACTGCAATGACTCAAATCACTTATTAATAAAGTCATTTGGAATGGCAAAAAAGTGGTCTTGCAGGACTCCCAGAGGTCATCAAGATTCTTTGGATTCATCTTCAATGCCTCCTCCATCTTACCTCAGACATGCTCAATAACGTTCATGTCTGGTGACTGTGCTGGACAATCCTGGAGCACCTTGACCTTCTTTGCTTTCAGGAACTTTGATGTGGAGGCTAAAGTATGAGGAGCGCCATCCTGCTGAAGAATGTGCCTCTTCTGTTGTTTGTAATCTAATTGGCAGCACAATTGTCTTGATACCTCAGGCTGTTGATGTTGCCATCCACTCTGCAGATCTCTCGCACACCCCCATACTGAATGTCAAACCATGATTTTTCTTTCACCAAACTTGACTGATTTCTGTGAGAATCTTGGGTCCATGCAGGTTCCAATAGGTCTTATGCAGTATTTGTGATGATTGGGATTCAGTTCAACAGATGATTCATTGGAAAAATCTACCTTCTACCACTACAAGTCAAGTTATTATTTGTTGCTCTTACAACTGGGATTGATGACAAGACTTTTGTCAGGTAGTGTATAAGTGTTTACCAGCCAGAGAAAACTGAAAAGTTTCCATTTCTCAAAACAAACATTACAGTATGTTGGCCTGATTTTTTTTTTTTCAAACACACACATCATATGTTTTCATCTTAAAGGGTTCTTATAAATGTTTTCGCAATTGTACGCTTAGTAGTTTTTTTTTATTTTTCTACCTTATACAGTTTCATTCAATATCAAAAGTATGATCAAAATAAATGAGGGTGCATTATTTTTCTATATTGCTACAATGAATGTCTAAAATTCACTAAAATGCTGGACTGTGAATGACAAAAACCATGCAAAACAGAAAAAACATCTGTAGGCACTCCATTAATGACTTCTTGTACTTTTATACACAAGCAAGGTTTTATGCTGTACCTTTTTGATTGAATCTGCCATGTATTGATTACATAAAAGACATGCAAACTATCTTGTTTTCGACTAAAATACTTCAATATGTTCTAGTTAGATCTAAAGGCCAAAGCCTTCTTGATTTACAAGAGCTTTTCTTTCTTTTTTCCGTGCAAGTTTTTCATGAAAATCATGAGCTGACCTCTTGAGGACGGTGGAATCGTTTATTTTATAGATTTTCTGTTTCTACTATAAAAGACTAGCCTCTTAACCCCGCCTTCCTCCTTTCCTTTTTGCCTTAATTATTGACTTCTTGTTTTTCATAACGTCTAGTAACATTAATAGGCCATCAAGAAAGTAAAAAGCAGTGGGAGTATATCATCCATGTTTTTCAATGCAATGAAAATGAATGGAAATTGTAACTTTCGAACTTCAAAATGAAAAAACGAAAAGCATAAAAGCAGTTAACTCGCTGTGCAAAGCTATTGTCTGGCTTCTAGCCCTTTAAATAACACAATTAATGGCTTCATATCCTACAATTGTTTCGTCAACATTGCAATGGAGTAGAAGAAGTCCAAAAAAGGCACATAAAGTGGTTTCTCAAGGGTCAGGTTAGGGATTTTCATTGGGCCATGTCTAATATCATTATCGTTCATGGTGCTTAGCCAGAGATGTGCCAGAGGTATTGTTTCTGTCACACCGCCACAGTTTGGCCATTTTTAACATCAGTCAGTCGGCACTTTGATGCTGCTTGCCTATCTCTTTTTCCTTTTTTAAACAAACTAATTTTTTCAAGAGGGTCTCTCTGAAGAGGCTGATGAAGAGGCAACATCTGCTTTCAAAGGGTTTGTTCATTATTCACCAAAGAGAGGGAAAGAGAGAGAGGATGAGTGAGCAAGAGAGAAGAGGAAGAGGGAAAAACAAGGGAAGGAGAGGCACCTGAGTAAACAAAGTGCCACTGAACACATCAATTAAAGGAACAGTTCACCCAATCATGACAATTCTGTCATCATTTCATGTCATTCTAAACCTGACATGACTTTCTTTCGAATGTGAAATGCAAAATAGGATTTTATTCTAAATATCTCTCTCAGCTTAAAAAAAAAACACACCATAAAACAAAGTCCAGGTCTCCTGAGGCTATAAGGCAGATTTGTGAAAGACGAAAGCTTCATTTAAGATGAAAAATGTTGGTGAGTGTACTCATGAGAGTTTATAAAGCTGTCTGATTTCTGATTCATTTTAAGAATGAATTAAATGATTCATTCATTGAAAGGTTCATTCATTACTGAAACCAGTACAAATGAACTATTGAATGAATCTACTGGATCTTCAGTTCATATTTATTGTTTAATCCTGTTTACAGAGTGACATTTGCAGTCTACCAAAATTCTATGCAGTGTGTAGAAAACAAACTAAATAACTTAAAGGTCCCGTAAAATTAAAATAAAGTTTTTTAGAAGTTATTTTAAGTATTATAATCGTTTTTAGGATATCTTTAAGCTAGTGTGCTTCAAAAACACTGACAAAATTCACATTTAGAAGATACAAAATGACATAATCATGTAAAGCTTGTAGTTTGTCACTTCCGCCCAAATGAACCAATGGTTTTATTCACATCAACTCACACCACACTTTCTCATCACATCATAACCAATCAAATGCTCTCTAGTATCTGACATGCCCCACTCCCTTCAAGACGCTTCTCATTTGCTTTTCATTTGATGCACTTGAGCTCAACCACTCTCACTGGCAAAGCTGTGATAAAACAAAACATTATTGGCTGTTTTTTTTTTTTTTTTTTTAAAGGGGAGGAGCTACTCTATGTCCCACCCTCTCAACGCGTTTCAGTTGAGATTACATCAAACATCGAATAAAAATTGCGTATTCCAAAGCACTTCACGGGAC
Organism: Danio kyathit; assembly: GCA_903798195.1. Taxonomy (NCBI): domain Eukaryota; kingdom Metazoa; phylum Chordata; class Actinopteri; order Cypriniformes; family Danionidae; genus Danio; species Danio kyathit. Next base: position 39,765,390 of record LR812531.1, on the reverse strand, counting down.
CCTTAAGTGACATTTTAATAAGATTAGTTTCTCTCCAAAATAAACATGCATTATATTGAAAACAATATTACCATTTTGTCACATGTATCTGCCCACTCTAACTTAATTCATGAGTCAATCCTAACAACAAACATGACACGTATAATAAGTGGACATGACAACACTGCAGGAGAAAACTGTGAAGAGGCTTTCTGAGAATAAATAATGATCATTCTGTCATCCATGGTTGGGATTAATTTTCAGAAAACAAAGATTTGGTGCTTGATCCACACAAAAAAAAAAGCATTGTCAATCCTCACAATTTCTGAAGTAAGTGTTATTCTGTACACATACAAAACAATAATCAATCAATAGGGGATTCACTTCATATTTATTTGTGGTTATTATTCCCACACTCAAAAACTCATTGGATGAACTCAGTTTTATTGAGGGCAGGATTTCCATCCAATAAATTTGTTTCCAACTAAAAGAAAAACTATTTACACAATTAAATGCAATTGAGTTGGTCCAACATGATTTTATCAAAAAGTTGACATTGTATTTTATTTAACTTAAACTCAAAGGTCTGATAACATCATGTAACTATTATGTGTTGTACATTTCAAAATCTCTTAAAGTTATCCTAAATGAACTACAAGACATTAAGCTTATTTCATGAGTTACATATACAGTACAGTTGATTGAGACTGATCTCAGAACTAATTTTAGGACAGTTATTGCTCAACAAAGCATTTTGCTAATTAATCTGCCAACACCCAAAGCATGGCTGCTTCTGCAAGGTGGTAATCTCAAAACTCAAAGCATAGAAATCTTTTAAATCTTTAAACTAAAGTGAAGATTAAACTCTAACAAGTCTTTCTATTTACTTTAAAAACCTACAATAACTTTTATTGTCAACATTTCTCTCTCTTAATTCAATCCCACTCAAAGCATACTGGGAACTACAAATCCCCTAACCAAGTAGCTGGACCAACACAATTCCTTTATGCTGTCCCAACACAAAATGCTTAAGTTAACTTAATGGTTTACAAATTTAAGTGAACTAAACATAAAACAAAGAAATTGTCCAAAGAAATTACAAGAATTGTGTTGTTTCAGCTCATTTTAAACGGGTAGTTTGAACAAGCAGCAGTAATGTTTTTTTTTTTTTTGTCTGTGCATTATTCAAGAGTTCAGCTCTCTCAATGAGTCAAAACATTGACACCTCAATGACTGGAAGATTATCAGTGGAATTTCTTAAATTGAAACTCAATCTGTATTTCTTTTATTCTGTTTAGCATTGTTTTTGAAGCTAGACAGCCACCATTTTCATAGTTAAGCTTTTGTGTTCTATGGAAGAAAGCTCTATGGATATTAAAAAAGCAGAGCAAACATGCAATATATAACAATTCTTTATATAACACACTGAATCTTTTTTTTCCCCTACAATGGAGTCCATAAGAAAATAATCGAAAATCACTGCACGCTCAAGTTCAAGGCTTGAAACCAATGATCCCAACATAACAGCCATGCGCATACACAGTAAACAATAAACAACCCAAAGGGAAAAATAGCATATCAGAGCTTTTATTGTGTGTAGGATCACAGTGCATTGCAAGAAAAAAGTTCTCTCTTCTTTTTTTTTTTTTTTTTGTTGCAAAAACACTCAGTCGGCCAAAATGAGCTCTGCCTTCATTTTTGTGCAGCAGTGTCCTTCCCAGGGTAATGGTATTTTGTATAATGCTATTAGTAAGCTGAAAGCATGAAATCGCAGCACTGAGACCCACTTTTGTGGAGGCTGATAAAGGAAAGCGGGGGAATAATGCCCTTGTAGGCGAGGTTTTTTTGAGTCTGCACTCTAAATTCTGGTGAGAGGAGCTTAACGCACTGAACGGCCGGCACATCTCTCCGTAGCTATGCATTCTAAACGAGAAAAAAAAACACATCACCCTTAAAACAGAGGGCTGTCGTCTGCCAAAAAGACATTGCCTGGATGTCCGCTGACAATCCGAGAATGACCGACATCATGGACTGTCAACCTCTTGTGACAGCTCACTTATCTGGAGGTGCTAAAGTGTAGACAGCAGAAATACTGTAGAAATAAGAGAGATGGGCTCTTAAAGCATGGGTCAATTGCAATCCAGAATAATATGATGCAAAAAAAGAATAAAAAAAGAGTTTACATCTCTAAAATTGGTGCTCATAAAAGACAATTATTGCCCTAATGCCCACCAGGGTGCCATCCCACAGTCTCCTGACCTTGTACCCAAGTACTCCCCCCCTGCCCCCAGGGTGAAATTTCAAGGGCTGAAAAACAATCTTTACGCTGGCAAACAGTGGTTCGGGCCACCTCAGAGGTCATGAGTTGATCTAGCGGCTCTGGGGACGAGAGGAAAAGGCCAGGAATGCAGAGGAGAAAGAAGAAAGAAAGAGGAAGACAGGATGATTTAATGTGTCCAGCAGCTCCAGAACGGCCCCAGAGTGTCTGTCTTGTTGGCCAGGTGGAGAGGTCATCATTACCATTGACCACTGGTAAGCAAACACACACTGACCCTCCATTCTCGCTTGGTTGAATTTTTCATGAATACAGTACTTTCTGACTTTGCAGCATTGCTATGCATTACTTCAAACAATTTAGCATTGAAAGTCATGCGAGTCTTGAGATATAATGTCATTATAATGTTCTACATTTCTTCTATAATATTAAAATAAAACCATTCTATCATATGCAGTTTTGTGTGTATAGTTCATGTGTTTTGAAATAATAATAGCAACTGTGTCAGAGTGAATGTGTTACCAACATTGAGCTAAAATAGATTTCTCAGAGACATAAGCTGAATAAGAATCAGCTTTGCCTGTTAAAAAAACATCCAATGCATTACAGCAAATAAAACATTCAATTCCAATACATGACAAGACTGCAGATATCCCCAAATGGGATGAAGCAACTTTGCACGGCACATCAGCAGAGAAGGATTCAGTTGCCTTTTTTTGTTCCCGCTGCATTTCCTTTGTCACCTTCTGCTCTACGGCCCATTAGTAACACAGCTCTGGCATACGGCTTTAAAAGGCTGTAGAATAATGAAGGTACAGTCATACACTGGCTAAAGTCTTTCATATTATTCATGCACCATTTTCAGTAATCAGAAAGCACATGCTTTTGGAGAGAGAATGAATCTCAAATCAAGTCCAAGTCAAGGCCATTTAGCGCTGAACCCAAAGCGCTGTAAAAGGTTTTTTGGGTAGTGCATTCAGTCACTTACAACTATAAATGTCAAAACAACTGCTGTTGTTTAGAGCTTTATTCATAAATGTGCAAAAATAATAACTATAACTATAGCAGCTTGTCAGATAAAGCCATTCCCAGTGGATAAAACAAACTTGCTCTGCGAGTTGTGAAAAATGACACATTCTTAAAATTGACAAAAGTGTACAGTACATTTAGACTGCATTTACACTGCAGATCTTGATGGTCAATTCCGATTTTGTGACTGTATCCAATTTTTTTTTTGACGACCTGCTTACATCATCTTTTAAAAGTGACTCTTATCCAATGTCTGCATTTACACTGCACACAATGACCAGGAAAAAAAAAAGAGTGGGCGCTGACTGATAACTGATAATAAAAGAGCACCCTTTTCTCCATTCCTGTATTAAACCTGTTCGCAAGATTTCATTTTTTTTAATATTCTTTTTTAGCAAGTTGTTTTACTATAGTTTACAACAGAAAAGTTCTGATTTGGCCATCTTCTTTTAATCTAAGCCTTTTTAAACCAGTTCAATCAGATCTACCAGCTTTCATTGCAGACACAAGGGCACAGATCTGATTCATATTGGATAAATTTCCACATATGAACAAGGCCCGAATATGATTTGAGTAAATCGGAATCCATGAGATTTTTTTTTCTGCTTACAGGTACTTAAGTTATATCTTATCTTATCGATCTGTGCCAAATTTGGAAAAAAAAAAAAAAAAAAAAAAAAAAGAAAAAAAAAAAAAAAAAAAAAAGAAAAAAAAACCTAATTGGGTCACTTGAACCATGCAGTGTGAATGCAGCATTACATCACACTATTTTCAACAAAACTGTGAACGTTTTTGTGCTTTGACCATTTATTTAGACAAAAATGCTACATTTATTTTTGCTAAAGCCCTGAAAACAAACTTTTGAAAATAAAATTATTAGTTAATTTGACATTTTCTGTGTTAACAACAAAAACATGACTTTGTAAAAACTGTGACATCATGCGCATGTATATTATTATTTGTTCTATAGGCACTTGAGCATTTGAAATCTAAAAAAAGAGTGGTTGATTTGGGAACATATGTGTACAGGCATGAACAGAGATTATTCTCACAATGTTATAAAAAAAAAAAAACATTTCCATTTTAGTACACCACCAAAATACACTCATTTTACTGTATAATTAGGCTTACTTTGATTCAAATTTACCCAACTGGACAAACATAAGTCATTTGTTCAAAAACAGCCTGACAAAGCACAACCACTGTTGTTTTAACCAAAACCAACTGATAAATAATTAACACGTTGATTGTCTACACAAACAACCACTGATATCCTATCTTCCTAGCCTAGTTGTTTTGATTCAATTTCCTGTAAAACTCCCAAACTAGTAACTGTGTCCTTGATTGTATGGGTATTTTGCTGATCATTAACTGCAGAGTCTCTTAAATCAAACCCATCCATTTGTGTGCAATAGAAGATCTGAATACAGATTCTCGTGCAGCAAACGGTTCCCAGCATTTCAGCCACAGAATAAAGCGATGGGGAGAGAGATGCATTCAGATCTGGCAGCCAAGAGAGCCATAGTTAAGATTCAATTTCAGATCGTTCCTTCAGAAGACGGATCCTTTTCCCCCATCGCCGGATGCACAAGAAGCACAAGAGAAATCTCAGAGCTGAAGGCTATCTCTGCTCTGTTGTGACAGCTCGAGAATTACAGAATTTTCTTTTTTAAAAACACCTCATTGACTGTCTCGGGGAAATTCCGGCCCATTCTTCACAGGCTGAATATAAAGAGCAGCGGTATTGTGCAACCAGTGGGAGTGTCTGATCTGTGACAGTGTCTCCCAACCTGGCATGTCTGCTAGCAGATCTCATCCACCTCTGCTGTTGATAAGTCCTATCTGCATAGACCAGATGATCCTTCCATCAATCTGCAACAATGTTGTGGAGGCCACAATATAGTTCATCTGAAACTCACACTGCAACATTACACAATTCAATCGACTCCCTAGGTCAAGCATCAGTAAGTTGTGTACAATATTTCGAGCAATGGTACATAGGACCGCAAGGAGCTTGGTTTACTAGACATTGAATTGATAACATCCTCATTGTACAACATCAAAACTGGAATTTATTATTAACAATTTAACATTGTTAAAAGTACATTACATTTAAATAATTTGATTGTTTAATATACCAGCAACATATTAATCATTTATTATATTAGCATAACATATATAATGTATTGTAAATGTTTCCTAGATTGTTCTGTATATGGTTAAAAAAATAGATGCCGGTTTAAAAAATAAAATCTTTGTTGTTTGGTGATTTGCTTCACATGATTCATAATTTACTCTTCAAAAATTGATCAAGGGAACATAGTGAGCATCAATGCTCCTTAACTTTCATGGTGCATTGTGGGACATTTCAATGAACGAACATTTCGAACAATACTTATTGGTGTGTTACTAAGTGGTTATAAATGTACGAGAACTTGACATTCAGTTACCAAGATGTGGACAGCCATGGGGTTCCTAGTAGCTTGTGGTGTTTTGCTATGTGTTGGCTAAGATAGTCTAAAAGTGTTGCCATTCAGTTGAGTATGGGTTGCTATAAAGTGTTGCTGAACTTTTGTAAACATGTTCGAGATGAGGTTGCAATGGGTACTATTATGGTTTCTTAGGGTGCTTTCACACTTGGTTCAATTGCCTGGTCCAAACCCAAGTTCGATTGTCCCCTTTGCTACCTTCTCGGCTGGTTTGTGTTTACACTGTCTTTTTTTCCTTCTGAACCCGCTTGCGTCATCAAGCTGCTGTTGTGTGAACAGCTGTTGCTAGGTGATGGCCACGAAAGCCAAAGCGCCAAAATTGAAAGACTTAAGGCTGATTTATACTTCTACGTCAAGTGGACGTGTAGGCTGGACGCATAGCCGTCGCTGACTCGCAGCTCTCAAAAAATGTAACTACATGTTGCAATGACGCGTAGCGCAAGCTCTGTGATTGGTCGGCTTGGTAGCGCTGACGAGTGTGGGTGTGACCAAGAGCCGCGCGAGTCTGTTGGAGCAAGTGTTTACAAGTGTTGAGTCCCATGAAGGAGCTCCAGATGGAAAGTTTGGTTTTGTGTTTACCTTATGGTTAAAGTTGTTGCACGTCCGCCGGTTCCTGCTTCAAAATGAGCGAGTTTGAGCCACTTGTACATTACCGAAGCATTCAGAAAAAACAATACACCAGCAAAGAAATTCGACACAGAGGAACATAAACACCTCACTGCCAGCTAGCGTTTCGGAAGTGTTATTGCAGAGGAACACAATCAGCACGCAGAAGTATAAATGCACGTCAACGCGCAGGCCATGCGCCGTGGGTCACGCCAATCACTCAACGCAGAAGTATGAACCAGGCTTTATGCACATCACGATTGATCTGCTGCAAAAATATTAAAAACATTCAGAACATCACGTGATGTCTGCAAAACTTGTTTTTAGAGGAGACAAGCAGACATTATCACTATGTTTGCACGGAGTCATAAACAAACATACATGCATAACGTTCATTCATGTGTGTTTGTTGTACAGTTGGCGGTTAATTTTCATTATTTGGTACGACTGCATTCCTATCAGAAGTGAACCGAACCAGAGTTCATGTGAACCGTACCCCAGACCACATCTTTCACGCATACTCGGGTACAGTTCACGGGTGCACACCAGAGTTTAGAAGACATCACTCAAACTAGCTAACGTATATATATATATATATATATATATATATATATATATATATATATATATATATATATATATATATGGTCCCTTTTACTGCCTGCTACAAAAGTCCAGTGCCTTACAAAAGTAACAGCACACCACCTCACAACAAGCCAATCAATATGAGTGATCATTTAAGTCCTCAGCACAAATGATGAGGGACCAGTTACCTACCAAAGCATACATGGTTCAAACCCTTAATCCACAGGATGAGTAATAGTAGGTTTAGGTATTACTAATTAAAAAGGTGAAGCACAGTTAATTGAAACTGTTTTTAGGCAGAAGCAGATTGTCCCCCCCTCCTCAAAACAGTCAATATGCCTGTAAAAGACATCTAATAGGACCTTTAATGATCCGTCGCTTATGTGAATTATAGCACTCCTAATTGCTATGGGTTTTACAGCAGTGTACAGACTGCAGTGAGAATGGCTTAGTTTTCTGCATTGTGGTTTTGGAAGGTTGCTGTGAAAGGCGTTTGCGTGTACGGAATCTTTGTTTGTTTATGGCTCTCACCTCCAGGTTTAACGGCTTGTGACAGGCCAAGCTTTATTAAAGTGGGCTTTGAGCATGCGCTGAGAGCCAGTAAAACTTTGCTTACTGCCGGTCAGGGATCAATTTTGACTGCTGCTCCTCAAATTAACAAAACTCGATAGCCTAAAGAGAACACCCTGCTAGGCTGTGTAACAGGGTTAAATAGAAGGGTTTAATACTTTAATAGTGGGCACTATATTTAAATTTAATCGTCGGATGAACAGAGAAAGACCTCTTCCTGTGCCTGATGTTTGCATTTTCTAATGGGGATAATGTCAACAGAAGGGTGTGTGCATGGATTAAGCGCTCTGCCTTGCCATGTCATGGATCTGCTGATATGCAACAAGCCCTCTTCGTTTCCTGTTTTTTTTTTTATTCTCTCATTTCCCACTTCACTGATGTCTGATGAGGTTTACCAGGAGGTCCCCCTATTGATCTCACCAACAAATATGCTCCAGGCTTCAAAGAGAAACAACACAGTAGCTGCTACGCATGTCTCTGTAATTGTGTACATCAGAGTTTCTTGACTCTTTTATGCCTTTCATTTTACCTGGGAAGCCTTCCATGTGTGCTGAAATCATCAAAAGCTTGTCTTTCCACCTCAGTCTGTTGGGTTTTAGCTGTCTGGTTTAGGGTTGGGGCTCAGGAGATATTTTGCAAAATTATGCCGTTAGCATGGTAAATTACTAGTACAGGGGTTCTTAATGTCTACATTAATTTTTATTAAGGTCAAAGGTCCAGAATAGTTGATAATATGTAACTTGTTTTTAATAAACATCCACAACATGCATCACAAGTCAACACTATTTTTTTTTTTGGGTCACAAAACCCCCCTGTCTCAGCAGGGTGTTTTCAGACCTCTAGTTTGGAAAAAGTCAGGAAAGTGGGTGTGTCCAGCTCTATTTAGGTGGGAGTGTCGAGGGAGGGAAAGAGGGAAGATTTTGCATAAAAACGGAGGTTTCCATTTGGGCACGCGCTGATTTTCACAGAGGCAAAAAAACACACAGACGCGGGGGTGACTGTGTTTACATGGACATCAGTAATTGAATTATTTGCCAAATTCTTAATATGTCGACTTTAACTGCAGTTTGGCACTTTCATTTTCATTCAGGAACATTTCATGCATGCTCCCCGTGACAAACGAGATATTAGATGCGAGGATGAACTGATGGAGAGTTTAGTTTTAATGGAATGTTTGATACCGCACGGCGAATGGGAGAAAAAAAAACCTCTGCATTTCTCTGTAACTTAGATGCACTTGGTAGGTAACATATTGTCAGAAAGCCGGGCGTGTATAGACTATTCTGTCACAAAATGCGGCAAAAATCCTACACGACAGTAATAGTTTGATTAAGGTGTTGACATTCAGAGAGCAGCATTTACAGCGGATCTTTCAGTCTATATTATTGTACTATAATATTGCAGTGATATTAACATACTGTAAACTGAGTAACTAAATCATTTTGACTAAGGTATGTCTTTAAAAACTGAAAGAGTACTGCTGATGATAAGAACTAACTTTGCCATCTGAATGAATAAACAAAGGGCACTGATCACACATTTACCAAATCTGCAGAGACAGGACAATCTACACCAACTGAAGCCCTGTGTTTTTTAAAAGGAAACGAGCGGCAAATCCGGATTTCATCATTTCCAGATGCAAATAGCTCTCGGGTAAAAAATGTTCCTTACAAACGCATTTCTGTCGCGTGCACTGTAGTCCACACATGAGTCCAGCTGTGCTCTCATAGCGGGAAAATGAAAATAAAATCTTCATTGCAGCACATGAATAAACGCAACACTGATGACCCATGTCTCCAAATTCTTGTTCTTCCACTTGTTTTGACAACACAACGTAGCATCTCTCTGTCGTCTGAACACTGTAACAGGTAAACAGTCTTCGAAGCTATCATGCATATTAATGAAGTTGCACTGCATACACAATAGAGTGTGCTGATTGGTTTGAGCCAAGTCTTTCTCATGAATTAATGCTGCACACTCAGAGACGTCATGATGTACTCGCAGGTACAGACATCCAGTCTCCACGCTGGAATACACACAAGTATCTAATCGCTGTGACGCAGCTTCAAAAATTCGTTTCAAACCGGAAGAACGAATTTGCTCGAAATAAGGCAAAACAACAACTGTTCACTTTTTAGTGAAATATATGTGTCCTAATAGTGTTTATAGCAGCGGGGGACACATATATGACTGTCAACATCTCAAAAAATGTGTTTTGGTGTTTCGTGACCCTTTAAATAAAGTGGCATTTGCATTCAAAACACATTAAATACAATGCAAATGTGGCAAAACCACTAATATAAGTGCATTTTTGTACAAAACACAACAAAAGGTAGGTCAATAGTATCTGGATGCAGCCATGATGATGAAAGCTGAGATTGCATATCTCAGAGATGAAATGTCAGACACAATGCACTCAATGGATCTAGTGACATCGCTGTGAGGGGTAGGGTTAGGTGTGGGATTTAAAAAGCATTGCATGCAGCTCAGACTGCAACTGCACCAGATCTGCATCCAGACCTCCCTTCAAAAATAAAACGTGAAAAATACAAAAGGTGTGTAATGAAAACTTTAAGTGTCATAGTTTTGCAGTTCTTATATCTGTATTTTGTGGATAATTCTGTTCAAAATGTCCATGTTTCGTTTCATAGTGGCGTATGACATTTCCAATCTTTACAGCTTCAATTGTCTCATTCTAAATCAAGCAAAATGGGTTTGTGCTGGCTTGTGGCAAAATAAATGCATACTTATCTGTCCATTCAACTTTGAACTTTCTATTCTCTTCATCAAGTTTTCTTTTCCGGACTTTGAGAAGCCCTGCACTAGCATATCAACCGCATAGAAACTATTTAGCAACTTACTGCTAACACAGAGAAAAACATTAAACAAGCACTGTATAGAAATACACTGGGAAACAGCCATAACACCTTAAGGTCCTGAAATGCTTCAAGCTAAATTAAGGAACAAACTTGTGTGCCATTTCTAACAAAACCAAGCTAAACTGAAGTTGATTTGGAGTCCATGTCTGGAGTTCTAGTTGTCTGGATTAACTCCAGCAAACATTCACATCACTAACATCAAATGTCTTTTTTTTTGACCTTCTCATTTTAGTTGTTTAGTTGCATAATGTTTATTTTGCTATTGAGAAGGTACATATTTGCATACTGCTCTCTAAACAACAAAGAGTTGTGTTTTTCAAATGGCTTTAATCTACAATAAGATAAATCAGAATAAACTAAATAAAAAATATAGAGATTTTTCTTCTTTTTTTTTAGAATTCATTTTTTTTATAGATGCTATACACTACTGAACAAAAGTCAGTAAGTATTTTTTTTTAGAAATGAATACTTTTATGCAGCAAGGATGCATACAATTGGTATACAGTAAAAATGTTGCTAAATATTTCCATTTCAAACATGTTTTAAGCTTCAGTTTATCAATGAATCCTGAAAATACATTTACTGACAATCACATTAGTATACTTGAATGATTTATGGATCATATGAATATGGGATCACATGACAATTATATAGGAACAATGACCCCAAAAAATTCAGCCTCTATAAAAATAATGAAAAATGTTTTCAGTGCATATTAAGCTTAACTAGAATTCTATGTCTTCAGAAAGATAGCAGATGTACATTTGGCCACATATAATCCTGAGTCAACTGTTTTATTTCACTGCAGATACAATGACTGGCTTTGCCAAGGTTTCTGCGGCTGATCCTTAATCTGCTAACAGTAAAACTGAGGCCTCTTTCATTTTTTGCCGTAATGAGAATTTTCAGCTCCTCTGTTTCCACCGGAGGAACATCCTTATAATTAGAATTTAATAACCTCCTCCCAGGATGTCAGTTAAACTCCTGTTCTTTTGAGCCTATCTTATTTACGATATAATAAGAAAAAAGGCTGCTAAGCTGCTCTCAGTTTTCATTTCGGATTCGTTTTTGTTTGGTTTTCAGAAACCGACAATAATTGATTGGAAATCCAGCACAGGTTTAAGACTCTCTAATCTAATTATTCCTAAGAATTAGCATAATAGGAGTATTACATTAGATTTCACTTAACAACACCCTGAAAGACAAGCAAGATATATTCCTTTTAGCTGTAAATTATTTGCATTGATACTTTTAATAAAGAAATAATAGATGAGTCATGCAGACATTCAACCTTTTTTTTTTGCACAGCAAATGAACAATGCAAAATAAACATTCAAACTTGTTAAAACTCATGGAAAAATGTAAATGGCCTAACACAGTAATTATTTTCGCTTTAAAAGCAAAGATATGATCAATTTGGCTGATTTGCCACTGAATGAACAGATGGGTAAACAAACAAAGACTCAGATAGACAGAGGTAGATATGTAGCTATATGCAATAAATGTCCATGTAGCATTAAACCCCCACACACTCATTAGCATATGAATCTTAACTAAATAAGACCCATGGTGACATAATGTAGGCTTTCTCCCCTCTCTTAATTGCATTTGGTGAATGCAGGTCAGGTGTGAAGGGCACCAGTGGGTGCTTATTAATACTCATTAGGCTAACTAGTCCTCACGGTGTCCTTTCTGCAGTCCAGTGGTTCGCTCCGCTGGACACTATTGTGAGGACTAACCTCTCTCAGAATGAACCTCAATTTGCTAAGTCAGGAACTTTGGACCTTTTTGCCCCATAATGCACTGCCCTTTGACCCAAGGCAGGCATCTATTGTTAAATGTGGAGGGTAAAAGGTGACACACACCATCCCCAACAACAAATGCGCTGATGCCGGTAAACATGTGTCCATGCGATGCTAAAGATTCATTCAACTGTGGTTTGGTGATGGATTCCAATCCAAAACATTAATCAACAGCAGATGCATCTGGGAAAGGAAAGCAAGTACAACAATAGACCATTGACTCATGATATATTAGACTTTATTCCACTGCGGCATCAGACAAGGGGAAGAAAGAGACAATCTCCACAGGGGATTTTCACAGATAATACTGCCGTGCAGAAATCTGGTGGACATGGAATGGTGGCTGCAATCCCAGTGCTGGGCAGAATCCAAAAGCACCCTATTTATTCTATGTAATAATGCTTTATAATATTCCAATGGTGACACATAGTTAACCAAACCACAGATGTGGTCTCCTATCACAAGGATGGTCTGCTCATATTCTGTCTGAGAATAAGAGGATAAACTCCTCTTATTCTCGCAGTAAATTAAAAGTTCAAGACAGCTAGACACAGATTGAAAACTAGGTCACGCTATGGTCTGCTCTTTGAAATACTCTTCTTTACTACTTTATTTTTGCAGAGCGTCACACAATTGTTTGTACAAAGTGTTGGATTTTAATTTGCATTTTTCCTCTTATCCCTACTCCCAGGTGGTCAGTTAGCACTAAGGCGAGCACAGGGCAGACATTATTAAAGTGATTTTTTTTCCTTTCCACGTTGTGACTAATCAAGTTGGGGTAATTAGGCCCGCACGCCTGTGCAGATTGACATGAAGATTAACGAGTATTTGCGGCACGCTTGAATGGAGGTGTGACATTCGCCGCTTGTTGTCTGAGCAGACCTGCGGAAACGGCGTGTTATAATCCGGCAAGAGTGTGCGCTACAGTAACTAAACACAGCTGTAAACGTGTGCTTTTCTCTTTCATGAAGCACACTTAAACACACTGGCCATGACCTTCTGCACAAAATAAGCAAACAAAGACTCACATTATTCTCCAATAAACTACTGCAGACAGGATCAAACACAGATTATAGGCAGTGTTATACATTCCCCCTCAGTTCAAAGCCCCGACAATCAGGCCTAATCAGATTCACACAGCCAGTCTATTGCTAGTCTTTGTTTTGTCAGGTTCAGGACTCGAAATGGGGAAGAGGTTTGAGCATGGAGGGAATTACAGACTAGATGAGTGATTCTGATAAGCATTTATGAAACATTTCTCTTCTTGTTGTTGCATGCTGAATGTTTCTAATCAGCACGCTGGCCTATTAAATGACTGCGATAAAAGGACCTGTAAATCTTCAAGCCACGTATAAGTTTTAAAAAAGGCTGTAAAAAATAAAACGGTAAATTTAATGGCCATCTGCTCTCTGCTGGAGAGGACTAGGGTGTAATGTGCTTTTTCTGCGATCAAAGAGACCATCCGCATCATGGCGGTTTACCTTCAGAGATCTCAGCACCTCCTACTGAGAGTTCACAGCCCTGTGTATTGAAAAACACTTTGACAAGAGACGCAACAAGTTAAGCCGTCTCTTCAAAACAACAAAGAAAAAATGAAGCGTCTTTCTTTGGAATGAATGTGCTGAATTTTTAACTGCATTGTCCAAGTGTTGTCTGCCCTGACACATTTTATAGACTTTAAACAACTTTTATGTGTGCCATGTGCCATTGAGGGTGTTTAGTTACAAGCCGAGGGGAGAGAAGGTGACTGGCCAATGACAAAGGAGGAAATATCTTACTCTGTCATTGCTCTTATCTCATTGGGGCTCAGTTCATAAAATATTAACAGCAGCACTGCAGTCAGTCAGGACTCATCTAGGGTCTGCTCTCCCCCCATGTGTGAATCGATTTAAACAGCCTACCATGGGTAGGACAGCTGCACTGACACAAAACCAAGGGTTCGACATGGAGTAGCCTTCAAAATGAACAAAAACAAACACTGAGAACAAATAAACCTTAAATGAATGCCCGATTCAAAACCTATTTCAGTTTCTTTCTTCTGTTAAAAGCAAAAGCAGATACTTTGAAAAATGCTGGTTACCATTGACTTGTATAGTATTTTTTTTTTGACTATGGAAGTTGATGAGTCCCAGCATTCTTTGGTTTCAACAGAAGAAAGAAACTCATAAAGGTTAAAAAACAAATGAAGGATAGTTAATGACTAGGTCAAATTCATTTTTGGGTGAACTTAAAGCCATGTTTATGTGCAAAAGTGTTTGTTAAGAGCCCCTATCACGAGTTTTTAAAAATGACCTTCCATGCAGTGTGTAACACAGCTCTAAGTGAAGTGAAATATCCAGCTAAGGCTTAAATTTGAAAGTGCACAGTTTTTAAAACTATTAATTCATCTATTAAAGAGTCGACTCACAGTGGTTAGAATGAATCGCCGCTGTAACGAGTCTTTAAAATGGCGATACGTAACTCAAGCCCACGGAACTCTGTGTTGCGGGCACAGACCTGGGAAAATTGAAATCCCCGGCCCAACCAACAAACACTGTAGAAAGAAAAAGAGGAAGACAAACACTATAGCAGATATCGGCTGAATCATGTCGCAAATATGCTGTGCTCTAAAGTATGAGGGAAAGTTAGTGTTATTTTCCCCTAAAAGATGAGGCTGTGAAGAGTCAGTGGTTAAAGTTTATTTTTTCAAAAATACCTCAGCATTATAGCCCCAGCCTTGTGCTGTGTTCCCGTCATTTTCTGATGAGTGCTTCTGCAATCTACATGCTTACAAGGGGGCATTCGTCGACCGTTTGTTAAAGGAAGGATCAGAAAAGACTATTGATGTATGACTTTGTCAGAGCTTGACAGGAACTTTACAGTGCACAGTTCATGGATCAGTTTCTTCTTCCATTTCACAAGTGTAAGTAAGTGCAATTAAAATGGTTGCCTCCTTGTTTTCTCTAGCTTGCAAACTATGTATTTATTTGTGTTTTGTTACTTGTAACCACTTGCACTGTATCTGGTAAAATTTTTGTAATCCCATATCGCGTCTAAAACCACGTTGAAAACGCAATGAGAGCTGCTTTGTTTACGGATTTAAATGTGTTTGTGAGCTCGCAATCTACTGTCATTTGTCGTTGCTATAGCCACCATCAGCCGTTACTACACACGTGTGGCGGTCAAGTTTCAAAATAGTTCAGCTTTTGCCACAGTGTGGATTAATACTGAATGCGTGTCGCTGTTTTATGGTTAAGAATAGAGCAATATGCTAGTGTTAAACTGCATTGCTTTTAAGCACTCCTGCATTTCTCTCAGTCTCACGCAGAAGGCAGTCGACCAGTCACAACAGACTGGGTCATCGGACCAATCAGCGCAGATTAGCATTGTGCTACAGAAAGTTTTGGGCACAAATTAATCACTGAATTAATCATATGGGAGTCGTTGGGATAATTAGGTAAAAATAAATGCATATTATAAGACAATGAAAGTGTTTTTTGACCTTGCATGCATATCAGACTGTTGTTGGAGACCCCTAAAACCAAAATATGACCTTTTATAATGCATAATAGGGGCTCTTTAATATAACTCTGGTAGTACTATTTAGTAAGATTCTCAATGAACACATAGAAAAAGTAAGCACTTGAGACTGGAAATGTACAGTTTTTAATCAGGCCAATAATACATGAAACACTAAAGAGGATATTTTGAAGAAAGCCTGTAACCACTGACTTCCATAATAGGAAACACAAATACTATGGGAGTCAATGGATTCAGGTTTCCAACATTTTACCTTTTTTTTTATTTCATTTTACAGAAGAAAAGAAACTCAAAGATTTGAAACAAGTAAAGGGCAAGTAAATGATGGCAATGTTAATTTATTGGTTGAACTATCCATTTAAGATCTACATTAAATGCAATTTCACAAATCAATTAAAAGCATACTCACCTCACACAAACATTCATTCAAAAAATGTCAGGATAGAAGGCTAGGATGAAAAGCTTTTCTAGAAATGTACAGTCAATTTAAGACAATTGTACAGAAAAACTACATATAAATAGCATAAGTACAAAATAATAATAATAAATTAACTAGTTTGATAGAAGCATTACATGTTTTCAGTTGCATATATTTTGGCTTGTATACATAGCAGTTGCATTTTGGTTGCATCTCTGCTTTGGGACACGTTCTCATCACTGGTCACCTCCTTACCAGCGTCCTGCAGGATCTCCTGAGAGCAAACAAACAATCGCTCAAACAGACTCTAGCAGACTTCAAACTCTCTGCAGTGTAAACAGCTCCTCTGCAGTCTATCAGGGGGCACAGGCAAAGCACTTTGAAGAGTGTTTCGGGGCCACAAAAAAAACACCACGCCACTTCAAACAACACTAAAGGGACGGCGGCAGTTGATCCCTTGCTTTTAAGGTTACAGAGCTGTGCAAACGTATACAAGTCCACACTACAAATACAGCGAGACACTTGGGTCGCAGGAGTAAGACCACCGTGGCCGCACCGCCCACCTCATAAACACTGATCTCCTCTTAAGCCTGTCTCCAGCTGGAGTTTCTAGTCCACAGGGGCCCGTCGAGGACCCAGGTGTAAGTGCAGATTTCAAACAGGCATGGTGGCCCACCTCTGGAGTTCATTTAGCCACACGGTAGGCATGAAAGCGAGATGCGGGACGAAACCAGGCGCAGCTAACCTTCTATTCACACAGCAGTATGCGGAACTAGTATTTTTATAATGCAAAAGCTTCCCTGTGCAATTCCGCTGATGGTACTTTTATACTTGCACGACTGGGATAATAGTCGCAATTATTGGGTGTTTTATTTCGTATTGTAACTAAAGACTGGGTTTAGCTTTTGAAGAAAATACCGGTGTTTAAAATGCTGCAAAATGTTATAAATTTTATGGTAGGAATTGAGCTGTGTGTAAATCAGTTATTGCATTAAAGACAGTTAGCACACAGAAGGCTTTTCTTCAGCAGCTGCATATCAGAATCTGTGTAGTAAAGGAGTCAAAATGGTTAAAGGTGCTGTATGTAAGTTTTTGACTCTTTTAAAGCATAAAAATACCATATTGTGTTTGTAGATATTTAAGAAACATGCTAAGTGAACGTACTTGTTTATCTGAAAATAAAAAGTTAAAGTCAGATATTGTGCTTTGAAAATGTGCGTTACGTGCCAGAACGGCTGTCTTTATTTTGGTTCTTTTAACCCACCTACTGCCAGTTTAGCCAAATATATTTCAGTAACCAGGGTTGCCTTGGTGGAAAACAGCACATTTAATAGTTCAGTCAGGAAGGCTCTCAAAGCATGCGTCCGTGACCGAAATATGACCTCTGGTGGACTGTAACAGCCTCCGAAATGAGACGCAGATTTAGAGTTCCACATGAGGTTATTAATTAACAAATAATATAATTATTACAAATGTAAACATTAGGTGAGTAGGTTACATTGTAACCCTGTGTCATAACAACCCACTATGTGACTAGATTTGCAGTGATAAGCAATTTGGCTGTTTGCACCAGACGAAACACCCCAGAAATTTAAATACAGCCATTCAGAAGCACAGAATAGTGCACTCACTGCACTCCAACGAAACTGTAAGGTTTATAATCTTATTAATTCATATTAAACCTCTTTAACAATAAACGTACATGCTGAATCACTGATATTTGTTGGTTTGCAAAGTTCATTTTCAAATGGTTTATTTTATTTTCAAGGTCTGAGGTAAACTATCTGCTGCTACTTTCAGTAGTATGGCAATAAATGTCATGTAAAAGGGCATTCAAACTCACATTGTTATTTAACACTGAATAAAGCACACAAGGAGTACCTGAGGTAAACATTGTCAGTTTGTTCTGTTGTTCAGTGACAAGAAATAGAAGCCGTTTCCAAAATAAGTTTCAGGTGTTGGTTAGAACAAAAAAATCCTTTCAATATGGAAAATATTCCTTCTAGTGCACGTCATTGCTTTTATTTAGAACACGGTTTAAATCAGGCTTTAGGCTTGATAGTTAGGCACACTTCTGTTGATGTCGTTAATCTGGCAACCTGCACTTGCGTGTTTTGAACCAGGCATGCAATAACTAGTTCAACCACTGGGTGTCAAACTTACATACTGCACCTTTAAATACAGTAGATAGCAGACCAAACTTATGCACAGAAAAAAAAAAAACCTTGATTGACTTATTCCTGCCTCAGAAAACCTTATGGAGATTGTGTGTGTGTGTGTGTGTGTGTGTTTTTAAAGCTCCATTGCAAAAAATTTTAAAAGGCAAAAATAGTGATGTATCATCTTTCACTTCAACAATGCGTTGTGTAATTTAAGGTCACCTAAAGCAAAATGAAAAGAAAAAAGTTATACAATTATAAGAACTAGTTGACAAGGTTTCTAATAGCATCATCCTCAAAGGGGAAAAAAGGAACTGGGAAAAAAGCAACAATTAAATTGGTTAAATTGGCAACAATTAAATTGGTTAGAAATTGTGCCAGTTCAATGTAAAAAGTTGAGCCTTTATATGATTCAGACTTATCAATTGACTTTGAAAATCATGTAAAAAAAAAAAAATACACTGAGGAAGAAACACATCTAAGCCCGCATTAGAAGTGTCATTATTCACCCAATTAATTACTTGCTCTACAAACACAAACTGCGGCAGCTGAAGGAACAGAAAACCTTGTCTTAATTAGTTCGTATTAATCTCATCTCCCCCTTTAAAACTGTTTTTTTTTTTTCTTATTTCAACTTTGTTCTCCTAAAAGAATCAAACAAATGGTCAGAAACTATTTTATTTTTCTTAGCTATGAGGAACATGAAGAGAAATTGGCTTTGTGTTTTGCTTGGCCATTGGGATCCAGACACCATTTGAAGGCCTTTAATGGTTTAAACGATAAGGTTCCTGGTGACTGACAAATTAAAACAGCCACTTTGGAAATGTAATGAATATAAATCTCATTTATGGGGAATATTTCAGTGAACACTCTCCCCGTGTCTTTCTCCATTTCGCAGTTCACAGAGCGGACTGTTTACAGATACCCAGAGATAAGAGCCAATTAGGACTAAGAGGTGTAGATAGTTTTGTTGAAGAAAATTTCTCTTCTGCTAATATCTCTTCCTCGGCTCATAAATCCCTTCACCTCCCAAAAACTGCCATCTTCTCCTCCCGACTGGCGGTCCCCACTTCATTCCTCTCAGTTTCTCGGGCCTACTTTTCCACCCTGCCTAACATAACATCCGCCAGAGTGAGCACAACATTATAACCAACTTCCTTACAGCCTCTTTCCTCTTTATCTTGCTTTTCCTGCCTCTTCTTCTCTTTTTATCCTCTTTACCATCTGCATCTTTCAGCATACTTCAATTACTCCTGAATGTGATGCAACCAAATCTGTAGATTACATATGGCGGATGCAGTGCACTGTAAAAAGTGCTTAGTAAACATGTTGTCTTAAATGCAGCAAGTTGACTTTACTTAAAGTGAGTAAACACACATTGTAACTTGGAGCTGTTAAGTTTACTAGTACTATAAGTATGTACAAAGTTCATTTACTTAATTGTTTTAAAGTCAATGGGTTTACTTACTTTTTAAGCCTAGTCAACTAATTATACTTTTATAGTGTGCTTACCTAATATATTACTTCTTTCAGTTTTAAAATACAATCATAATATATATAGTACACTGTAAAAATGCTGGGATCCACACAAATCCTTCATGTTGATCCAACACAAATCGATCAAGTTAGCTTAATTGCTTTTATAAATTTAAGTGGATTAAACATAAAACAATTAATTGGCCCAAAAACACTTAAGAATTGTGTGGTTGCAACTCATTTTAAATAGGTAGAACAAGCAGCAAAAGTCATTTTTGAGTGTACA
The DNA here is from genome assembly GCA_903798195.1 of Danio kyathit. Taxonomy (NCBI): domain Eukaryota; kingdom Metazoa; phylum Chordata; class Actinopteri; order Cypriniformes; family Danionidae; genus Danio; species Danio kyathit. The sequence continues at coordinate 39,745,318 of LR812531.1, read as the reverse complement.
CAGTCAAAACATTGAAACTTTAATAATTTTTAATATTCTGAAAGTCTCTTCTGTTTATCGAAACTGCATTTATTTCATCAAAACGTCATAAAAACAAAACTATTTTGAATTTCTATTTAAAATGTGAATAAATATTTTAAAGATAATTCCTTCACGTGAAGCTAAAATTATGGTCTATTTTTGGTGTTCAATAATTAATAAGGGTTATTAATTAGGGTTATTATTGTAGAAATTCTATTATTTGTTATTTATTATAGGTTATTATAGGGCTCTTATTCTTATCATAAAAGATGAAAACATTGTTCCTTTTCATATTTTTGTGGGATTTTTTTTATTTTAAATTTCAAAATTTTTGTCTTTGTCTTTACTGTCACCAATTTTTAAAGCAGGGTTTCTGCAGGTTTCACTAAGTTAAATTTAAGACTGCGTAAGATATTTTTAAGACCATTATGAATGAAATTTTAGACTTATACAGGGCTAAATGCTAAGGACTTTTTGTTAAATATTTCAATTAGAAAAGATTTTCACCTGCCCTATCAAAATTATACAAATGTAATACATTTAATAATAATCGTTTTGTTTTTTAATAATAATTTTTGAATATTTTTTCATTCATTTTCAAATGTATCCATTCACAAACCCTATAACCATTACCAAGAATAGAACAAATCATAGATGTCAATTACTTCAGTCTACAATAACAATAAAATTAAGGGAAAAAAATTACAGGAAAATTAAGACCTGTTAAAAAAAGATTTAAACGGTTGGTCCACTACGATATCATATTTTAAACTTTAGTTGATGTGTAACATAGTAGCTGTGTGAACATAAACAACATCTCTGAATGTAATGTGCTCAAAGTGCAAAGGGAGACATTGGCTTTTACAGAGTTAGCTTAGCAAAGCGTACAGAGAATGAAGCTTGGGGAATACAAAAAAATACATCCGGGTTAGTGAGATGACAAAAGCTTCAGGGCTTACTCACACTATGCTATCCGAATCGTGCCCAGGCCCGTTTCCCGGATCGTTTGAGAAGTGTGAGTGCTCTGAATCGGGCTCAGGCACGGTACACTTGGGTGGCCCTGGCCCGGTTGGAAGAGGTGGGCCAGAGCGCGGTTCACTTGGGCTCAGGCGCGGTACACTTACAGTGTGAGTGCAATCGTGCTTGAGCCCGAAACTGAAAGCGAGACGTGACTTTTAAGGGACTGTTTGATATGGATTAATTAATCATTCATACTGTTCAATGAACGCAAACTGTCGTAGATTATTAAAGACGCAAATCCCTCACTGCACGTCAGCTGCGCCTTCAGCAAACTTCCTAATTCCTGCAGCACGAGGACTTTATGATTGTTTATGAGCGTCAAAAGTGGCTGATCTGTTCGGCGAAATATTAGACTGCATGTCACTGCATATCAAACGACTTAAATAATATAACTAAAGAAATCTCCACTGTGCTGAGCGAGAGCGCTTACTGAGCAGCGCGTCATCGATGACGGAAGCGCGTCCAGGCCTGAATGTAATGTGAGTGCGGGCCGTCGGGGGAGACGGGAGGGGGGACAAGCGTGCTTTGGCCCGATTCAAGGCAACTGTACATAGTGTGAGTACGGCCTCAGGTTACGCACATTCACCATGCGCATACACCCCACTCAGCGAAGGGGCGTGGCCAGAGGTGCTGTAATGTTATAACAGTGAAAGCTAAAATGCTGTTCAAATGCTGCTATTTCCACAGAGCTTCTTCTGTTTCTGTATTTGGGCTTCCAAAGGACAGGACACAAAGAGAGAAGTGTTTAAAGTTTAATTTTAATTATGTTACAGAGAATTATAAAATATATATATAGCTAGCATTTGACAAAGTACAGCTTCCAGAATCTCTCCCAGTTCAGTGCTGGATTTGGCTAAAATCTCCTCCAGCCATAATAGAAGGAGCTGTGGATTGTGAGTCACAACCTGTAAGTATTTTTATTTGTTAAAATTAATCTATTACATGCATAGATTCTAGCGTTAATGCTATATTGTAGCAAGGACGTAAACAAGGGAAATGCTGTTTGGCTCTGCTAACAATTTAGATACAAATTCATATTTATCCATCAAACCTCTGTAAACAGCCACAATCTTCAGCAGTGTCTATGCGGCCGCTTTCCCTGCGTTCTACATTTCAAATAACAAACTCGCAAAAGATATGTGAAAGTTTCATATTACTTACACATGTTTATAACCCGAATATATATGAAAGACATTTGTCAGATTTTATTTTAGCGATGAGGCATGAGGTTCAGCTGTGTCCTTTTCATTTTCTGTCTGTCTAATTGAGGCTCAAACTTATACTGCTAACAGCTAAACTGACTGACAGTATTTACACAGCAGAGGCACAGCGCGTGCTATTAGGCGCATGATGCTTTTCTGGTGACGTGGAGCCTACCTGCAAATCACAGCACATTATGTTAGCTGACCAATCAGAGAGTCTTGAGGGCGGGCTTTTGGTTGCAATACGACAGTCATTTTCATGTTAGCCGAGTAGCGGTATATAATTAAAGTAAGATATATGAAAAGAATAACGTGATTTTCTACAAATGAAGCATGAGCACACATTGCATCTTATAAACACAACCAAGCGTTAAAAATACACTCTGGACCACCCCTTTAAGACCTACAACACAACATTTCAGTAGATTTTAGACTTTAAGACCTCACGGATACCCTGTAAAGAAAATATCTTCAATTTTTAATGGAATGGTTTATACAAAAAATATGAAGCAGCACATCGGTTTTAATAAGAAAACATTTTTTAATCATCAAATCAGTGATTTCTAAAGCATTGTGTGACACTGAAGACTGAATTAATGAAAAACTTGATTTGAATGAAAGTATCTTTCAAAACATTATAAAAAAAAAAAAAGAACGTCTCCAATCTTTTGGTTGGTAGTATAAATACATTTTAATGATTGTGAAACAAATCAGTATGCAATTTGTGCCACAGCAATTGATTCACTAAAATGAACTGGCACAGAAGAGTAATTTGTTCTGCAATCAGACTACACAGCTTGTGCCTTATGTTGGTTTTTGCATTAGTACCAGAATTATGTTATTGCTTACCTCAGTCTCATTACATCATCATATACAAATCAATTCTGGGATTTTTGGGTTCTACTCGCAAAACACAAAAATCCAATCTCACTGTTGCTTTCCCAGTGTTAACATTAACCTATGGATACCAATACAGACATACAGTAAATGTATGTGCATGTATGTGAGTGTCTCTGTGTAACATGTCGACCCCAGACAGGAGGGCTGTCGGTACTGGGGGGTTAACGGCATGAATGAATTCATTCTGCCCCGTGGGAGCTGTCTCTGTTTTGCTTGAGTGACACTCTCTAGACAGATGCAGCGTTCTCCGGGACAGCCTTCACCAGCTGAATATCCAGAAGGAAAGATGCCCTCACTCGCATCGGTAACATAGGAAAGAAGAGAGGGAGAGAGAGGGGGAGAAAAAAAAAACTATGACAGCTTCTCTCTGGAGCTCCCCCATCTCTCCTCTGCTCCATCTCAGGGCAGAAACACAGCATTTGTTGGCGAGAGCACAACCTGACAGATAGCGCTAACTAGCATAGCCTCGTGAGACGCACCGAAAGCCTGACAGTCGGTTACGGTTTGGCTAAAGGGCACGACTCCCGGTCTGCGTTTGCTCATTGGAGGTGCCAAGATGTCACCCAGCACGATGTTGAACCCAAAACCGCCTTCATCACCAACAGCCACATCCCTGATATCTCTACCCCTTCTTGCTAATATCAAGGCATAAGCAGACAGACGTAACAGATGCTGTAAAAGGACGTCTATTTAGAGAAAAGATGCACTTTTATTGTGAGTCAGTCTGCGTAAATACCAAGGGTCTTGAATAATATTTCGACTTGAGCCTTTGTTCTAAGAAGCGCGGAAACTTTTGTTTTTTCACACAGTTTTGACATCTGTGAAAGTACAAAGGCTGTAATTATGACAGAAGAATGGACAAATGCAACGTTTTCACTTGGAACACTGTTGTTGTGATGTTGTGTGTCCATGTAAACACACATGCACACACATGCACACACAAACAGAAAGGATACATGCACATTGTTTCACACTCTAAACTAATTGCTTCCTATGGATGCTGGCATTTTACAAGACTGGGGCTGTGGGGTTTTAGCAAATGCTAATGTTTTCTTTTGTACTAGCATCATTAAGAGCATCCAAATACGCCAGTTCAGTGATCCCAGTTTACCACCAGTGCTGATAATGTGGTCTGCTTCACACTTCACTTGAGAATCGTCTTTAGGAAATTCCATTTAAAATTGAATTAATTTGTAGTAATTGCTAAAGCCTTCTGAATCTGTTCACTTTATAGGAGGAAGTATCCTGCTTCATACTCCATAGCTCTGTGGCTAACTCTAGCCCATTAAAAGCTAATAGCACTGAACCTAATCGTTTTCTGTCCCAAATCTATTTAATCCCATGCTTGAGTTAATGCTTTGTTCACCAGACGGTCTAATGTTCATCTCAGTGATAAAGATCACATAAATGCTCTCTGAGTACATGGGCACATCAGATTGGGTTTATCTGTTTAGCCATCGTTTAGCCACCGGTGGTCGATTATATTCCGATTATAGTGTTGAATTAATTCCAAGTGAAGTTGTATTCAAATAAAGCATTTTATAATAGTTTATTTGGAGATCTAAACACAAAATTTTTAACTTGAGCAGCAAATATACCCCAAAAAACCTTTTGTTTTCTTTAAATGTGGTTCTGACGAGGTTATTTTGAGGTTAAATCTCATTTTCACACAAATTAAATTACTAAATCTGCAATTCAAGCTACCGTATTGAAGCTGCACATGGTTTATACTATTTTTTTTTTAATATTACATTGCATTACATTACATTATATTATATTATACTGAAAAACATGTCAAGCAGTACTTAATCCAATTAAAAATGTATCTTTCAGTTTAATATTATTTGTTTTATTTTTCAGTATAGTTCAAAACATAGTTAAATATAATTGTTTTTGATTAAGAGCTCAAGTAAGAAATATTTGTTTTGCCTCATGTAAAATTTTAAGGTTACTCACACAGGCCAGTGCATGCATATTAAACAAAGTCAATATTGTAATGACCTGGCCCACAGCACTATAGCCAGTTGCATCAAAGAAAATGGTTTAGACTTAGTTTAGGTGTTATATTAGTTAAAATACATGGGTTGTTTTGTTATAAACTTTGTGTGTTTATGCTAGAGTTGGCTTCTGTGATTTAAGCCCAATATTTCATTTATTTAGTGAAAGTGAAGGGGACACTATACTGTCAATGGGTGCCGTCTTTCGGATGAGACGTTAAACCGAGGTCCTGACTCTCTGTGGTCATTAAAAATCCCATGGCACTTCTCGTAAAGAGTAGGGGTGTAACCCCGGTGTCCTGGCCAAAGTCCCTCAATCGGCACTTACCCATCATGGCCTCCTAATCATCCCCATCCACCAAATTGGCTCTTTCACTGTCTCTTCACTCCACCTATAGCTGGTGTGTGGTGAGCGCACTGGCGCCGTTGTCCTGTGGCTGCCGTCGCATCATCCAAGTGGATGCTACACACTGGTGGTGGTGTGGAGAGACCCCCCTCATGATTGTGAAGCGCTTTGGTGGCCATACACAATAAATGCGCTATATAAATACATATTACATTACATTTACATTACATTTATAAAATATGGGCCATCACCATCAACGAGGGTAGTGTGTAACGGAAGCACCCTGGTGGCATGGTTCTGTCTGAGCTCAACGGTTTGTTCATGTTCTGAGCTCAGAATAAAAAGTTGAACTGACAGTACTGCCTCCTACCTGCTTATTCTGCCAGATTGCTGACAACAGAGACACTCAGGGTTGTGCGGCGTATGGGACACGAGTGTTCTCCTTGCTAACGTGCTGTTAAGCGTAAAGTTATGCGCCATAAATGCTAGCACCCTGCTAGCCATTTAGATTCATTAAACAGTTTAGTTAGGTTATAGTAGCTCCAGTTGCCCATGTACAGCAATCATTACAACATGCTTTGTACTTTCATAGACTTAAAATAAAAATGTTGTTTAAGGTAAATTATTTATTTTCATTGGCTCAAGTGATCAAATTTAGATGTGAAACCCTTACCCTATTTTTTTTTTTTTTTTTTAATTGGATGAATGGATTGGTTTTATGAGAATTGTTTTGGTTAAAGTTATATCTTCTTGTTTAGAACAAAAAGAGAATTTAAATTAATTGACTTTCTTCAACAAGACAAATATGCTTTGTACCAGGTTATATAAAATTGTTCTCATGGAGATAGAAAATGTTGTTTAAGGCAAATTATTTATTTTTCATTGGGTCAAGTGCTAAAATTTAGATGTGACCTATTACCCTATTTTTTGTAATTGGATGAATGAAAGCTTTCCAGTGTATAAAAATTTAAGATAATTCAAAGTCTCTAAAAAAGTAACTCTATGAAGGTTACTTTTTGATCAAAAAAAGGGCCTATTATTCGCCATCCGGTAAGGACTTGATTAATTCAATTAGTAATTTTATTTTATCTTATAATTTCATATTGTCAACCAAATGTTCATTTTGTCACCTTGACTTTCATGCATATCTTGAAAAGAAAGTAATTATGAGGTCCTGAATCCACATTTAAAGAACCATACTGAGGTGATATTAATTTGGCCCCTTCCCACACTTATTGAGCTCACTGACACCCCTTTTTAAAACCGTTGTAGAATTAGCTAATTAACTGCCTAAATACCTCAAACTTTTTACTGAAACCTCACTAAAATACTTCACTATTCCAACCCGCCTCTTTCTGGCGTGACGGTGAAAGCTATGTGATTCAATCTGATTGGGCCTATTTCTATATATTTAAAAAAATGCAGTTCCATTTGCGATGTTGGAAGTGGCTATTGATTTGACAGATCAAACCAGCGTGAGTGACTAGCAAGCAAGATTTTAATGCTAGATCTGCAAAGTGGCTTGTTGGTGAGAGTATGGTGGAGACTTTTCCTCAAAGCTCCCAAAAGTGTCAGCATGAATTCTGTCCACAGCCGAGGGCTAAAGGATGCAAAAACTGACCAATGAGTAAACCGACAGGACGACTCATCCTCCAAACAAGAATGACTCCCAGTGGGCATAGCCAGCGAGGCTCAGTGGCTGCAGTACCAAGCATGAGGGTTTTCAGAGTCAAATTCAAAGTGACATTCAGAAAGGGAATGTTCGGCTTTGTCTGAAATCTCAGCGAATGACCCAGAATAATGCGGAAAAGGGAGGGAGGACATCCTCGCTCTTGAACTCAATGCTTCACTGAAGAACGATAATCTTCCAACCAGGCTCTCAAAAATGACATGGTAAAACACCTATCTAAGTATCACTCAAACCTTAAAATTCGTTACATGGAGTCATGTGGATCTCTACCACAAATAATATGTTGTCATGGGTCAAACTGGAGGTAGACAGTCCCTCGAGGATATTTTCTCCACAAGCACAGATAAAATTATAGATAGCTTTGACCGCTTTTCTCTAGTGTGCTTCAGGTTTCCGGGTGTCTAATACCAGTGTAAATAACAGATTTACACATTTGAGAGTGCGGAGAGAGTGCTTAACAAAAGAAACATCAGAAATAAGGCGAGAAACAACAAAACTACTGTGTATATTCTTAGTGTATATCAAACAAATGACTCAGGCTTTCCACAAACATCATTACTCGGATCATGATTGTTTACTGTGAATGTGTGAAGGTAAAAGCATTTGCAAGTCCCAACAGGGTTATTCCCGTGGGAATGAGGGACTCTAGTGAAGTAGTTTGTTCAGGTGTTTACAAGAAGTTGTAAGCTACATAGGGAATGTCACAGAGTGTCTGTTGACATTTACTCTGAAAAGCTAAATACTGTACAGTACATCCTATCCACACATACAAACACGAAAACAAATCTGCACCTGCAACCAGCAAAACACCAGGGGGTTCCGATAACTTGACTTTATTTTTCATCACCAAATGAAAGGATTCAGGAGTAATTCATTCTTGTTCACGAATTGTAATTTGCTGGGAAAAAGTTAAAACACTTTCCATTGTGCACCCAGGCAAAGCCCAAGCGATGCCATTGACTAACTAATGACATGGTTGCCGATGGCAGTGGGATGACAGTGGGGAGATTTATGTGTGGAGACACAGATGAATGATTCATCAGTTCTAGGGAACAGTGAGGCGAACACTGAGGCCAGCATCAGCGGCAGAAATCACGCACTTTAACCGAGATGTGACAGTAGACCTGCCACCTTGTCCGACACCTGCATTAATGTGTCCTTTATGCAGCTTTTGGGGTAGGGTTGGTGGTGGGGGCAGTGACTACCTTCAAGTGTTCGTATGTGTATTTAGTGGTATTTGCTGAAGGATTTGTCATATTTTGCAAATAGCATACTGTATACTGTAACATATATTGCAACATATATTCCATTATTACATTTAGTCTAAATACAAGAATTGATTGAAATTATGACTTATGTATTTAATAAGTATTATATGTCAAATAATAAGCAAATATTATGTTGCATAAATAAATAAATGAATAAATAAGACATACACATATATACAGTCAAGCCCAAAATTATTCATGCTCCAGGCAAATTTTGACTCAAGTTACTTTCATTCAACCACCAAAAACCAAGTTTTTTATTGACCGTAAATGACAGAGGCTTCTCCCAAAAGATAATAAGTCGATAAACAAGAAGCATCATTGTGGGGGTAAAAAAAAAAGATTTTATTTATTTTATTTTTTTTTTTTTTTATTTACATTTGAACAAAAAGTGGCATGTCTACATAATCTTAATATCTTTTGGGAGAAGTCTGTGCCAATTCTGGTCAAAGCTACTTTTATTCAACCAGCAATTTGTTTTGAAGGGGACCTATTATGAAAATCATCTTTTGTAAGCTGTTTGGACAGAACTGTGTGCATGTAGTGTCATATTGGGGTGATATAAAAACAGTAAGTTCTCTTTTTTTATTTCCTGATGTTAAAATAGAATCCAAATCCCTCCCATTTTGAGGCCCACCGTAACGTGACGTAGTAGTGTGGTCTCCCCGCCCACCGAATTGATTGACAGCTCCATATTAACATGTCGCGTACAATCATATCAACAAGACAGGACGTGCACAAACCAATTGGGTTAAAAGATCTGTTCAGCTCTCTGTGATCATCAATCCTCATCAAATGTGATCAAGAATGAGTTTTACAAGTTTAAAATATTTTTAAAACAGTGCATGTTTGTAATCAATTACAGTGATTTTACCGTCTTTACTTTATCACCAAAGCCACATGTCAGTACAATTATAAAAGAAGATGCTTCAATTACAGTTTGCAGATGTTAAAATCAGGTTTATTTTGTACATTAACATAACGGATATGCATACAGCAGTGTATGTTATTGTTTATCCTGTCACATTTGCCATGCAAAAACAATGCAAAGTTAAACGCGTGCGCTGTGTTTGTGCATGTTTGTGTGCGTGAACTTTGTAACTACATTTTGTGACTCATCGTTACAAAAAGGCTTGAATTAACCCCACAACAAATGCATCAAATAATAATTGGGAAAGTTCTTACTGTAGTATTTCTTATAAACGTTACGTGAGATTTCCTTACTTCATGTCTGTCACTGTGGTGTTTATCTGACGCAGCCAGAGAACTAGCCTTAAGGGCACAGGCAACAAAAACAGCTACATTGTGTTCATAGCAGAAAATTTCAATATTCTGAAAGGTAAAATAAATAATCAGATGGGTGTTTTGAGCTGAAACTTGACACACGCTGGAGACACAAAAGACTTATCTTAAATCTTGAAAAAGGGGTAAAACAGGTGCCTTTTAAAGTGAGAATTTGGCAGGGGTATAAATAGTTTTAGACTTGACTGTATACAGTCATGTGAAAAAGTTTGGACACCATATTGAAGTTCATAGTTTTACGCATCAAGGGATAATAAAAATAATTATATGGTCCTTGGCAGATCTTATAATATGTAACATAAAACATCAGTCATGACTTCACTCACTATTTCATTATGTATTTAAAAAAAATTAAGCCAAGATCTGAATATCAAATCTGATTCAGCATTATTCAAACACATTTTTAGTTGCAAACTTCTTGAATTCACCACAATTAAACTCTAAAACTCTGCTTTCTCTAAACTAAACCAACACATAACACATCAGAAACTCTAAATATAGAGTTCACTGAAGTAGTCCAAAAACAAATGGTGTGATAATTTCCCATCAATTAGTACATCCATCACTGCTGATTGGGCCAGAGTGTGATAGCGGAGTCTATTTCAGGATCCCTCTGACAAAAACCTGTGAACGAGCATACAGTGGGGGGTTACGGGCAAAACTCTCCCCTCCAAAAGAATACACATTCATGTGCTTGTGTAACAAGCATCTCTATCAAAGAGTAAAATGGCCTTGTTGAGATCCATTAGATGGATCCACATGCTGTCGTTCGCCTTTTGACAGCCGCATGTGGAGGATGTTTTGGTAAGAGTTGGGACAAAAGGATGGGTTTTGCATCATTTCAGGCTTTAATTGGAGCATGGATGTGGTCGTAGCTAAAGTGGCAGGTGTGGTGCTTTTGTTTCAGCGCCGGTGAGCTCAACATGGATGAAAGCAGGTGCAGGGATGAAACTGTTCTAAGCATTGATGGATCTGCTACCAAGCAAAGCTGAGGTAACCTGAAGATGAAGTGTGATTCACAATGTTCTGTATTAATCGCAAAGATGAAAGGATGGATGAATTGTGCACGGGTCATACAAGCGACCAGTGATGAAACAGTGAAATCATGTGGACTTGATATGAGAGAGACAGTGGGTGAGATGAAAGAGCAGGGCAGGCCTCGCGCTCACCCCTAAAAACTGAAAAACAGAAGGCTGGTTGCATTCAGTGCCAGATCAAAACACTGAATAGAGAGTGTTTATAAATGTGCACCACCCTCTGATAACAATATTCATGCTGAGAGAGACAGAGAAAGGGTTGGAAGGATGGAGGATATGAGACTCTTGATCCAAATCCACCTCTAATCTTCCATTTCAGGCTTAGGTGAACAGAAAAATGTTTAATTAAACAAAAAGATAAAAGGTAAGATCTTGGATCTACATTTCCAGAACTAAAGTTGGCCCTTTTTCATACATTTCAACCCCTCTGTTGACACCCTCTTCTAATATTGCAAATGAATTGGATAAATATGTCAATACCTCTTTTTTATCATGCAAGTGTGCTTCGCCTTTACAAACGGTCTATTTCTAGAGTAAAAGACAAAACAATATTCTGTCTATTTGGTCTGAATCCATTCTGGATATTGCATTTGCACTCAGACTAACATAGAATTGTACAATAACATTTAATTTGTTAACAGTTATTGAATTAGGTAAATGACAATGAACCTTTGTTTATTATTACAGCATTTATTAGTCAGATTTATGTCACTATAAACTTTTTACAGCTTGACATTATGGTCCTTAGGTCAGATAAATAAAATAGCTTAAAAGTATTTTTGTGATGATTTCTGTGGTCCCTCTGGAATGAAATTGAATTGGTTTCCATTTGAATGAACCCACAGACTTAAAAACACATTCAAGAGAAGAACAACAATACTACACTAAAAAATATCCATGAATAAGCATTTTTCTGTATTTTGTCAATCATGTTTTATTTATTTATTTATTTTTACCAATTTTTTATTTGGTTCAGTTGCCAAACTGAGAAAATGAGTCAGGTCAGAGGTAAAAGTAGGGCATCAAATTATTAGACCAAAACATGAAGTTAAATATTTAGGTTGCAATTTTAGATAATTTGACAGAGAAGAAGATGGTTGTTATAATCATTCAAAATTTTGTTCTAAAATAGAAGCAGGGATAGTTATGCTTGAAGACTTTAGAGTAAAACAGGCTGAAAAACAGAAATTATTTTTTGCATACTAGCTCTGTTGCTTGAGATGTATTGTCTAGGAGTTTTAAAGAGTTTCAATTTGAGAGTGTTTTTGGAAGGGAAATTAAAAAAGTGGTGGTTTGATGGAGAGTGGAGGATTTTTGTTGTGCTCTGAGCTGATGTTTGCACTCCATTTATGATTTGCTCCTTCATTTTTTAAGAATAGAGGAGCACAATGAAAATAAGCCTGTGGCTTTTTGTGTATTTTATCCTCGACCGTTTTTAAAATAAGTATGAATTAGTCTTACTGGAATTGTTTGTATATTTTTGTTAAAATTGTCAAATAAAAATCAATCAATCAATCAATCAATCAAGTCTCCTGTTTATTGTCTGGGTTGTTACAAAAACTTTATAATAAACTGCCAGTAGATTTTAGAGACTTATTTCTGTATATATTATTTCTCATACATGATTTCAAACTACCATAATGTGTAATTGTTAAACTTTAGAGTTGAATTTGTAACATCGGAAATTGACAGAGCACAGATCAAGATCCCATAATGCAATTCACAAACGTAAATATAAGGAAAACACTTAATTTACAGAACACTTCATTACGAAAACTGTTAACTAACTGATATTTTTTACAGTGTAGAACTGTAAATTCTATAGAAATCAACATTAAAGTAAAAGTAATGTGCATTTCTAGTTCATGATGCAGTACCTAATGCACTAACTACTGTAAATTAACTTCAACCTACGGATTTCATTTGAATTTTGTATCATCTTTCAAAATTGCATTATGTATTTCTAGATATTTCTGTGTGTTAAAAGAAGCGTGGCCTAAATTCTCCAGCATTTCTCTGGTCGACCCCAATTGCATGTGAATAGACGACATAGTGGGTTTTTGCCCAAACAAATCATCTGGAATCCGACTTAAGTAAACCCTTCAGTTGTGATCATATCATAAAAGCATAATCTCTGCAATGAAGCTGAATGTACAGCTGGTATATGCTCTGTGGAGATATAAGTGAAGAAACAATAATAACATGAGCTGAATACGACCAAAATAGAAGCTCTATACAGTACAGTACGCGTCTTGCAGCCAGGTTGCAAAATGTGCTGTACACATCCACGCACATGAATCCACAGTCTAAAAGAATATGCAAATCCCAACGTGGCACTTGTGCAAAGCGTCAGGTATCAATAGGAAGCTTTAAAGTGTGAAAAAGCAATTTAAAAAGCCATTCAATGGTTGTGTTCTGTCAATGGAGTCACTTTCACCGTTCCAAAAAAAATAAAACGATTAATGCCTGCAGGCTAACGGATGTTGCTGGCAACACACACCGTCTTAATTGCTTTTTGCAAGGTCAGGCGACCTACTGCTCCATGGCTCAGAATAAGAAGACATAATTCAAGTATGGAACATGACATGCCCTTATTCCAGCTAGAAGAATCTAGAACATCACTAAAAACCATATTATGGTCATACAAAGGTTTTGAAAAAAACATTTTGTTTAATAGACTAGGATGTGTGTATTAGGGCTGCACGATAGTGGAAGAATCTCACATACCAATTTTTTATTTTGTGATAAATATTTCAATATGAATACAATTTCGCCATAATCATAACTCTATTTGGAAAGATTTTATAATGTTAGATCAATTGGGATGATTCTGCAGTGGGAGTGCACCGCCACAGGGGTGGATTTACCCACAAACAAGGTAAGCAGCCGCTTAGGGCCCCAGGAAATCTGAGGGCCCCCAAATAAATAGCTAGAAGCATAAATGATACTATAAATTATACACAACATTGTTTTCTATCATATTTTGTAGGTCTAAAAAATTTAATTTGAATGTAATTATTACATCTGCGCAAATGTGTCACCCATCTTCAAACATGGACCAGTCTAGCAGTCAAATCGGTAAAGATTTAGTTTTAAAAAAGAAATAGTTTATTAATTATGTTTAGTTGTGAATTCAAATTAAAAAACAAATAGTTTCAAAAGTTTTACAAGGAGCTTTACATGTTGTTATTATTATTTTGTATAAAGATAAAATGTAAAAAACGAGAATGAATTATATAAGAAAAAACAGCTAAATAATAATAATAATAATAATAATAATAATAATAAAAATAAAATACAAAAGGTGCATTTTAGAAGTTTTGGGCCCCTTGGCTGGAATTGCTTAGTGCCCCAAAATCACTAAATTCGCCCCTGCATCCCTATCCAATCTAATAAACAATCTATGAACCTTTTTGGGGTCCCTCGACACGTTTTCGTTGTGGTCTGTGCTATTTGCAGTGTGTTTCTGTATTTGCATGCATTGTGAGTATTTTCATGCATAACAATCTATAAATACAATCAAGAAAAAGATACAATAAAAATAAAGTGTTTTATCATTTTCTGAGTCTAACAGTGTTCAAGTACAATAACTAAATGATAAAAAATAAAAATAATTCAATACAATTAATCACAGTTAAGGTCACAAACGGTTCAATTTCTTATACCTGAATGTTTTTAAAATCATTATACAATCACATGCATCAAAAACACATACAAGTGATCAATTATAACACAAACTCAACATTGCATATCCTGCGATGTGACTATTGCGAATGATTACATTGCGATATCGAGCCCTAGTGTGTATCAGAATCTATCGTGTATTATAATCCATCATCTGTGTGAAACTAGTCAACTAAATAATACCGGTATTATAATTATTAAGTTACTTGCATATCTACTTATTGCATGATTGTTTTCCAAAGACTACATTCAAATTACTAAATGTGCAATTATCAAACTGGCACATAACAATTTGATTGTAGGCTTATTATACTACCTGTTATGAGAGACAATTCCTGTATGAACATTTACACAAATTCAACATTACTATAAAAGAAACTTACATCAAGTCTTAACAAACAGTATCCTGATAAATGTACAGTTGTCAGTGTACATCCAGTTTTCCTTGCAATGTTTCCACCCCCTGCTCTAATGCATTGTTTCCTTCTTGAACATCAGTAAATGTTTCACCTTTTGTAAAAATAGTTCACCATACTGTGAAAAGATGGATCTTAAAGTCATACAGTCACTGCTGGAAAGATGACAAAGATTCAGAAGACATTAGAAAAATCAAAGAATGAGAAGGACCTGGAGGATTTTCCTCAAGAACAGCCGTCAGTTTAACTTCTCAAGACACACAAGAGAATGAAAAACAACCATTGCAAAATATTAAACAGTCATGAGCTACGCAGGTAATGACAGAGAGTTTTAGTTTAAGGGTATGTAATTATTTTTTTGAAAGGAGCAATTTTTATAAACGCACTTTTTTTTAGAGTAGAGTGGAAAAGCGCATTCAATTTTTTATAATCCCTCTTATTTTGCTATTTTTTTTTTTTTTAATTCAACAAGGGGCATACTTATGACGCACATTAGATGTTGAATTATTTGATGCCAACTACATTTTTCCTGCAAGCAAACAAAGCTTTGTCGTGGCATTATTTCTCATTGTCTTGTCTGCAGTCGAAGAATAACAGATTGTCTTTTACATTAATTGCCATTTACAGTATCCATTACTGTAATTTGATTCACACCAAATTAATATGCAACTAGTGTAATACAGTTCCTAATATTTTTAATTTGTGGGCAGCATGGTGGCTCAGTGGTTAGCACTGTTCCCTAACAGCAAGAAGGTCGCTGGCTCGAGCCCTGGCTGGGTCAGTTGGCGTTTCTGTGTGGAGTTTACATGTTTTCCCCATGTTGGCGTGGGTTTCCTCTGGGTCCTCCGGTTTGCCCCACAATCCAAAGAGACAAGATGAATTGAGTAGTAGTATATGTGTGTGAATGTGAGAGTGTTTCCCAGTGCTGGGTTGTGGCTGGAGGGGCATCCACTGCGTAAAACACATGCTGGATAAATTGACAGTTCATTCTGCTGTGGCAATCCCTGATAAATAAAGGGGACTAAGCCGAAGGAAAATGAATTAGTTCATATTTTTAATTTAAAAAACAAAAGTTAGTAAACTCACACACGTCTATCCTGAATAACACTGAATAAACGCTAAAGTAAGCCTAAATTTAAAGGAATGCAGTAGTTCAACCAAAAGGGCGAGACGGTGGCTCAGTGGTAACTTAGCACTGTTGCCTCACAGCAAAAAGGTTGCTGGTTCTTCATTTCTGTGTGGAATTTGCGTAGGTTTCCTCCAGGTGCTCCAGTTTCCCCCACAGTCCAAAGACATGCGCTATATGTGAATTGAATAAACTGGCCGGTTGGTGGTTCATTCTGCTGTGGCAACCCCTGATGAATAAAGGGACTAAGCCGAAGGAAAATAAATGAATGAGTTCAACCAAAAAAGAAACTTTAAATACCATTTACTCACTCTCAAGTGGTTCTAAACCTTTAAAAGTCTATTTATTCGGTTGAACACTAAAAGAAAATACTTTGGAGTCTGAAAGCCTGTAACCACTGACTTCTATTGTAGGTAAAAGAAAAAATATAAAAAGTAAATGGTTACAGGTTTTCAGCTTTCTTCAAAATATCTTCATTTGTGTTCAACAGAAAAAAGAAAATGATGAGTAAGCGATTAAATCATTTCAGTTTTGGGTAAAGTAGCTCTTTTAAAGTATGATCACAATGCAAGACATACAACCCACAGTATATTTCAGCCATATTTCATGTCAATCATAAATTTTTATAGAGCTTTTTAAGATGGATCATTAATACGCAGCGTTTTTTGGACTATTTTGGGGTTTATTAATTTAATTGGTTACAAAAATGTCAGCATAAATTTTCATGAAACAAAATCCCTTGAGTGAGTGTACACATGAGAGTGTGTTTGTGTGCATGTGTATTTCTAATGCGTTTTTTTTATTTATTTTGGAATACATTTTTTTTAAATGCTAATTTTGGAAAACCTGCTGGTGGAATTATAGCAGACTGATTACAAAATGATTTGAGCATGAAGGTTAACTGCTATTACTTCTACTGAACACGCACAACTTTAGAAGGACAAAATGTCACCTGAAATGCTGCGATTTGTCTGGGTTGTCTAATTTAAACCTTAGTGCTAAAGAGGCTAAACGGTTTCAGTCACAATGTAAACAAGTCAATATCCCCAGTGGGTGAAGAGATCAAAGTCATTACACTACTGAAAATACGACTAAGTGAAAAAAAAGCTCAAGCATCATGTTAAACAAAACTGATAGACATCAAGTCTTATTTACATCAAATGTAACGCAGCCCATCAAGACTCCATCAACACCCAACAAGATAAACAACCCCATACTGTTTATATAATCAGTTGCATCTCTGAACTGCTTCATTTACTAGAAGGCAAACATCAAGATTTTGCAGTTAAGTTCACATTTTCTAAAATGTGAAAGTCTTAGGCCTTTACTGTATAAAAGGTATGGAGCAAGTGCAGGGTCATTACTTTTGGATGAACTATAGCTTTAATATAAAACAGAATAAAACAGAAAATATGGCAAATATGTATACAATATTCAGAACACAATTACTTTTGGAATCAGAAGACGAGCATCAAAAGTCTTTTCTGAAATTATGTGCTATTTAATATCAAGCATCTTTTAGCATTTCTACGAAGTTTTTCCATCAGTTTAGCATGTTCCATCTTTCTTTTTCTCTCCAGGTGAATCTCATACTACATATAACATTGCCTATACATACTGTATATACACTCATCAGCCACTTTATTAGGTATACCTTACTAGTACAGTGTTGGACCCCCTTTTGCCTTCAGAACTGCCTTAATTCTTTGATTCAACAAGGTACTGGAAATATCCCTCAGAGATTTTGGTCCATATTGACATGATAGCATCATGCAGTTGCTGCAGATTTGTCGGCTGCACATCCATGATGTGAATCTCCCGTTCCACCACATCCCAAAGGTGCTCTATTGGATTGAGCTCTGGTAACTGTAGAGGCTATTTGAGTACAGTGAACTCATTGTCGTGTTCAAGTCTGAGATGATTCACACTTTATGACATGGTCGTTATCCTGTTGGAAGTAGCCATCAGAAGATACACTGTGGTCATAAACAGATGGACATGGACAGCAACACTACTTGGGTAGGGTGTGGGGTTGAGACGATGCTCAGTTGGTACTAATGGGCCCAAAGTGTGCCAAGAAAATATCCCCCACATCATTACACTACCACCACGACCAGCCTGATCCACTGATACAAGGAAGGATGGATCCATGCTTGCATGTTGTTGACGTCAATTTCTGACCCTACCATCTGAATGTTGCAGAAGATATCAAGACTCATCAGAACAGGCAACATTTTTCCAATCTTCTATTGTCCAATTTTGGAGAGTCTGTGCCAATTGTAGCCTCAGTTTCCTGGTCTTAGCTGAAAGGAGTGGCACCCGGTGTGGTCTTCTGCTGTTGTAGCACATCCGCCTCAAGGTTGGACGTGTTGTGCATTAAGAGATGCTCTTCTGCATACCTCGGTTGTACAATCGCTTATTTGAGTTACTGTTGCCTTTCTATCAGCTGGAACCAGTCTGGCCATTCTCCTCTGACCTCTGTCATCAACAAGGCATTTGTCCACACAGAACTGCTTCTCACTGGATATTTTCTCTTTTTCTGACAATTTTTTGTAAACCCTAGAGATGGTTGTGCGTGAAAATCCCAGTAGATCAACAGTTTCTAAAATACTCAGACCAGTCCGTCTGTCACCAACAACCATGCCAAGTTAAAAATCACTTAAATCCTATTTCTTCAGTTTGAACTGCAGCAGATCATCTTGACCATGTCTACATGCCTGAAGGCATTGAGTTGCTGCCATGTGATTAGCTGATTAGAAATTTGCGTTAATGAGTGGTTTGACAGGTGTACCTAATAAAGTGGCCGGTGTGTGTAATACTTAGGTCTAGACTCTGTGGAGGCCATTTCATGACTGTCTTTGTTTTATCAGCAGTTTTTCTCCCCAAATATGATTTCATTACATAAACGATGTGTTTGGGATCATTATCATGCTGAAAAATAAAACTATTACAAATTAGGTGCACTCTTGTAGGAATTACATGACAAATTAAAATCTGTCTGTACTTTCCAGCATTCACAATCCCATTAATTCAAGCAATATTGACAACAGCTCTAGCAGAAATGCAGATCAAACCAAGACAGAAACTTCAGTGATTTTCATTTATTCTTCCATCTTTCTCTAACTCTTTCTTTCATATCTCTTAAACAATTAGACCAAAAAAAAAATCAACTAGAAGCTGTATTTTCTGGTTGTATTTCAATAAAGAGACCTCCAGTTAAATTTGTTGTTTTACTTCTCATTCTAAGACTGTTGCACAGTACTGTATATAGTATATTTTCTTTCCTACTTGCAAAAATCAATTATGGAAGGTAGTCAAATCAAATGATGACCGTCATATTTGGGGGTCCATACCATTTAAATTGTTGAAAACCTCTGATTTAGACTAAGAAATCAAATATATTAAGATGCCCAGTAAGTGGCAATTGAAGAACATACTTTGCTGACCACATCAATTTTATTTTGATTGTGTTTGTTGTGCATTTTATTTGTGGCTCAACTACAGGAAGCGGCTCAACCGCAGCTATGCAACCCTGAGAGAGTCAATAAACTGGGTGGAAAAGTCAAAACAGCCAAAACGGTTTACAAGAACAATTAAATGACCGTGGCCTTTTGCTCCACCCAGAGTTCAAACCTCCATACAGTAGAAACTTTCCCTTCTGTTTACATTAGAGAGTCCGTTTTCTGCCAGATCTAAGGTCATTAGAAAGCAAAACAAGAGCAGGGAAAAATCTCCCAGAGATAAGAGGAAGCCTAGGCCCTTCTTTTTTTAAGAGGAGCGAGTGAAATGAACTCGTCACAGATGGAGGTCCTCACCTCGATAAACGATAGGTGGTAGGAAAGGGGGAGAAAAGAAAACACGTTTGTGTATTTGCCGCCCCGTTGCTGATATCACTGGGTCAAGAGATAAAGCCACCCAGGACATACAAGATTTTTTTTTAGACTGGAGAGAGTGTGAAAGATATGAGGAGCTTTGTCTGGAGTGAAACAGGAGAAATGGATTTTAAAAGGGTGAAGAGGGGGGAAAAAAAGTCACCTTAGCTTGAAGTCTCCTACAGATAAAAGCCCAAAGATCGCTTGTTGCCTGGATCATCATTCAAGAAGCTTTGCTCATATCAGCCCTGCTTTTGCTATGGTTTCCAATTATTTCCAAAGGATTACACTTGGCTTTGTTCAGACAGGCAGTGAAAATCTGTAGATTTGGTGGATACTCAAATGAGATTATGTTTATTGTATGTTACATTTAGGCCAAGAGAAATTACAAGGGATTTGTTTTATCAGGTAATATTAAAAATGTATCAACAAATACTGGATATAAATAATCCCTAAAGTTCAAAGCATTAATAATATTATGAACCGTTATCTGACCTGAATATCAGCATATTCAAATTATTTCTCAATGATCATGTGATACAGAAGCCTGAAGTAATGATGCTGGAAACTCAGTTTTGACTTAACAGAAAAATTAAAAAATAAATAAATAAAATAAAATAAAATAAATCTAGGCTGCATTTCATCTGTTTACTTAAAATAAAAATAAATAAATGAGTAAATAAAAATCTAGTCTGTTTCATCTGTTAAAAAAACACAGTTATTGAGAACAAAGTAAAATAAAATAGAATAAAATTAAATAAAATTAAATAAAATTAAAAGTGTTTGTTTTTCATCTGTTAAAAACAGTTATTGATAACTTCAAATAAAATAAAATAAAATGTATACATAAATATATTACTTATAATATTAATTATTATTATTATTATTATTATTATTATTATTATTATTATTATTATTATTATTATTATTATTATTAGGAAATGTTAACTTTTTGATAGTTTGATCAAATATATACAGTCCTGGTTAGATTGGAACTATTAAAAAGTTAATGATTAATTAATAACCCAAAACATTTGAACTAATGTATAACTGATGTCTGTCATTTCCCATTTAAAAAAATGTGCTGTGTGAACAAAGCCTAAATATCCCCAAACTACTGTGACTGTTTCCACATGTTTCAACATGCTTTCTTATGTTGCCAACCTTGGATTAGCATTTTGTGTTTTCTTCTTTGACACTATACCAAATGCCTTATAGTTACGGGTTAATTGGTTTTGTAGCACTGGCATCTGGGGATGGCAATTAGAGGAGACAATGCTCTTGATACGGGCTTTGATTAAACTCCCTTCAGTGCTGAACACGACAATAAGCTCTTTTTTTGTTGTTGTTGTTTGTTTATTTGCAGGCTGACGTATTTAAAGAAAAAAAAAAAACACCTCCAGTCCAGATGTAACGCTAACAGGCATATTTCCTTTCAAAGATCCATTTCAGATACACAAAAAAAAATTCAGAGTGTAACATCACCTACCTGATCTAATAGCCTCTCAAACACACACACACACCAATATCAAAAGCCAATTACAGCAAAATAATGAAGAAACCAAATTGCCCTCGAGACGTTTTGCATCGTGACAAATCAATAAAAGGACCATGATGACATACAACGAGGTGCCAATAAAGCACAGAAGCGTTTGACTCCCAGTTGCGGGGTCATACTGATTCACTGACAAGTGCTGTGGTAAGTAGTTTTGTCACAGACGTGTGACCTCTGGCCTTAATCAGGATGTTTTTTTTTTTTTTGTTTTTTTTCGCCACTTCTTCAATCAGGGAAATCGGTCACAGTGGCTGATAAGAGTCTATAGAGCTACAACGAAGAAAGACGAGGGGGTTTTTAGAGCACATCAGATAACATAAGAGCCGTGTGTGTGATGTGAGACAGATAGTATATCACGAGTAGTAACGGTGTCCTCATGAGGGACCCAATCAAGCGCAGTTGGCTGGCGAGATGTGGCAGAAGTGAAGGACCCTCCCTGACACCGTGGCACAGATGGATAAACAATGAATCGTGCGAAAAGGGCCACACGCCTGACCTACATTCATTATCTGGAGACTTAAACGGATTCCTGTGTAAAAGTGAGATGGATCAAAATTCCAGATGTAATTGGGTTGATTCCCGACCCCACACCCCGACACTTCTCTGGTCCTTCTGTCAAGTCTCGTGGTTTTTACACGTAATTACTTCAATCATGTCAAAGCGTGAGCACAAATGTTTCCAAATGAGGGCCTGGGTAGTGTTGCTCCATCAACCGCCCACATGGGCAACCCCAGACATGGCTGGACACCTCTGATTTTATCCGCCAGTGGATGGCAAAAATGCTGTGTAATTTGACCATATATACTTTGTATAATATATATATATATATATATATATATATATATATATATATATATATATATATATATATATATATATATATAAGGTTGCAATCAGAATTATTAAACCCACTTTGAATTTTTTTTCTTTTTTTAATATTTCCCAAATGATGTTTAACAGAGCAAGGACATTTTCACAGTATGTCTGATAATATTTTTTTCTTCTGATGAAAGTCAATGCTTAAAAGTTAAGCATTTAAATGTCACTTTAAGCTGTATAGAAGTGTCTTGAAAAACATCTAGTCAAATATTATTTACTGTCATCATGGCAAAGATAAAATAAATCAGTTATTAGAAATGAGTTAGCAAAACTATTGTTTAGAAATGTGTTGAAAAAATCTTCTCTGCATTAAACAGAAATTGGGAAAAAAAATAAACAGGGGGGCTAATAATTCAGGGGGTTTAATAATTCTGATTGCAACTGTATATATATCTCGTATATAAGGTTCATGTATGATTTTGCTCTATGTGGTGTCACAAAATACACTGTTTACAAAAAAACATTTTTTTATAATTTACATGAGTGCAATATTACACACCATTATCTGGATGCAGACACAAACACAAATTACAGCATTGTGAGAAAGATTCAGTCTTCAAACTAAATGTTTACATTTAGATTTTTATTAGTGATTTTTTTTTTTTTTATGTTGGATATGTAATCATTAGTTGAAAAGTGCTTTATATTTTATTAATAGTTATTTTAAATTAAAATTTTCTAAATAAAAAGTTATATGAGAAATATGATCACATATGAAGGACTCAATTTCTGACTTTATAAAAAGTAAAACCTCCACTATTGTGGAAAACTCTTGCCATCTTTTACATGGTTCCTTTAAGTTACTTCAGTCTGGCAGATGGTACAAAGTTCCTTTAGAAAAAAAGTACAAGACATTTATCTCACTGCCATGGTTTTTTAAATAGGAATTTTTAAATAATTGTGTAAGTGTATTAATGTTTTGTTGTTGTGTGTAAGCCTATGTCTAAAGACAATTGTTTAACTCCTATGGGATAGACAATAAAGTGTATTGAATTTAATTGAATTGAAGTAAAAAAGATATAGTACTTTACATGTGGTTGATGTATACAGCTGAAATTCAAAAGGATTAGCCTATGATTTGTTTTTCTTTTTTTAAATATTTATATTTAAAATATAATTATAATATACATTATAATTATAATTATAAATATATTATATAAATATATATTATATATATATATATATAAATATATTATATAAATATATATATATATATATATATATATATATATATTTTTTTTTTTTTTTTTTTAACTATCAAGTTCAGAAATGTTGATAAAACCTTCTCTCCATTAAACAAAACTAGGGGGGGAAATATACATAAGTAAAAATTTAAAAGGAGGGCTAATAATTCTTCAATGATATAAAATAATAATTGATTGCATTTACCAAAATGGTACTATATTGTGATATATATCGTTATCAGGATTTGTCATATCGCCCAACCCCTAGGTGTCAAATCCACCTAGCACTTCCAAATGACGTCACAATGAAACCATAGTAGAAGACAAGACACTTACCTCCTCCACCACCAAGCAGAGAAGAGTTTGCTGTAGAGGAAACAAAAGAGAGAAAAATAACATGAGTGTCGGAATTAAAGAATACGTTCAAAAGAAGCACTTTCGCTCAAAGCGGAGCACACTATCATTCAGATGAGAGCCAACAGAGATGTAAAACCTCAAGGTCAAGAACACTCCAATGCCAGACGTTTGCACTGAATAGAGGTTTGAGGCTCCAGTGAGCTGGCAGCCGTACTGCCGAATGCTATCATTACACTACTAAATGAACGCCATTGAGTGCTAAATGCCCCGGCTGCGTGTTTTCTGTCAGAGCCGAGTGGGATACATGTAGAGCCGCAGCGGTGAGTTTAAGCAGACGCGACTGGGGCCTGGCTGCTTCTTTGATGCAGCGTTTCTGATCTCTGATAGTGCAGTGGGCGGCCCAGGGTCCAAGTCTGTCTGAGAAAACCCTCCCGCCAACCCGGATAAGAGCTCTAACAACAAAGTAAAAAATATATCCCACTCCTCTTTATTTGAAAGCGACAATCAGCCACACAAGTGTTTGTGAATTACACTGTTATGTGCAATTTGCTGCTATTCAAGTGGTAAAGCCAATAAGTGGCTTAATTTAAAAAGGGGGAACCTGAAACACTCAAATAAAAAAAAATATGATTAATGTGATTAGCACAATAATAACAAAAAATTACATGAAAATGAAACCCTTAATCAAACCAAGTCCATAAATAAACATTGTTAGTTACTATTACACTTGGTATTATTACTTTTAAAGGTATCTGAATATAAAATCACAATGTAGTAAGAACACCTTAAAAAGTAATAATGATCAATGGCACTATGGGTTTTTATTGACTCCTCTTCAATTGAGGTATACCTGTTCCCACTGTTCCAAATGTCAATCAATCAAATCAATCTGTCTTGTTGTCTGTCTGTGCCTATTACTATGATTTAATTTATTTTTAGTTCGCATTGTTAATATTACATTTACTTTAAATAAAATGAAAGCACATCAAAACAACAAGTAACTTAAAAATAACACAACTATAAATTACATACACATATACTTAAAATACGTGTTACTATAATTATGTTTAAATAATAAATCTGGATATGCATTATGGTAACTTTACAGAATTTTTTTTTGGTTACATTAGTTAAAGTGACAGTACAGACAAAAGTGAAAATTCTTTCATCATTTACTCATTCATTCACATTTACTTGTTGAACACAAAAGAAGATAGTGGTCCCTCACATTAACGTGGTTCACTTTTCGCGGCATCGCAGTATTGCTGAATTTTCGTGTAATTTGACATGCTTTTTTTTCTACAGCGCATTGTGTTCTGCGTCCCGATTAGCACATTGTGTTCTGCGTCCTGACTGGCTGTAGACCATTGTCAATCAATCTTCTCCGTGCCGTGTCTCCTGTACAGCACAGAATGCATTCAGCTTGCCAAATTTATATAAATCTTCAATCGCTAGCAGTGTGACTCTGAAGTGCTGTACTGTATGTTTGCAAGTTTTCTTCCCACAATGTCGACGAAACGTTCTGCACAGTCAAAGGCACCCAAAAGGCAGAGGTTCTAACCATCGCACAAAAAATTAGAACTTTTGGACATGCTAAAAGAAGGCACCATTACGGAATAAATGAACGAGGATCAAACGGTTTTGATCTTTAGTTTCATTCTATAATACAGGACTTATTTTTCTATGAAGGTTTGAACTTTGATAGTGTTTAAACAAGAGAGAAAAGTGTGAAAATGTTAATGTCTGTCTGAGAAAAGTGTATAAAGTGTTTAGTGAGGAGTTTTACAGCCTTAAAACATCTATAATAATTGTAAAAAATAAAGCTGACTACTTCGCGAATTTCACCCATTGCGGGTTATTTTAAGAACGCAACTCCCATGAATAACGAGAATAACGAGGGACCACTGTATTCTGAAAAGAGCTGAAAAGCTGTAACCATTGACTTCCACAGTATTTGTTTTTCCAACTACGGAAGTCAATGGTTACAGATTTCAGCATATCTTACTTTGTGTTCAACAGAATAAAGAATCTCATAGGTTTGAAAAAACAGTGAGTACGTTTCCATTTTTCCGGTGAACGTAAAACCTAACATGACCTAACAGTGACCAATACATTTTTAAAGATATATGCAGGTACATAGGCAAGGCAAGATTATTTATATAGTACATTTCATACACAATGGTAATTCAAAGTGCTTTACATAAACAAGTATAAAAGTAACCAGATTAAGTAAATAAAAACAAGGAATAAAAAAAAAAAAAAAAAAAAAAATCTGATTAAAATGTGTTAAAACAGGTTTTAAAGGAATGAAAAAGAAAGAAAGACAAAATAATTACTAATAATTCTGTTGTAAATCTGCACTGTTCAGAAGGAATACTAAGAGAAACATCAGCATTTTAACAGCATAGGAAAGTCGTAATAGTGCGCCCGTGTGCTTCTGTCCTGAGCTTTCCCAAAACAACGACGGTACGGCATCTCTTATCCCAGTGGGGAATCCGAGAAAGTAGAGAATAATGACCCACGAGGGCCCTTTTATTTTTACTTTCTTAAATGTTTCTTTCCCTTTGTGAAGCAAGTCTCTCTGTGGGATTCTTTTGATCTCTCTTCCCCTTGCTCCTGCTCTTTTTTTGTCTTCAAGAATAAGCGTCTAGGTAAGCACATATAAAAAAAAAACTTGCTACCTCCACTGAGATCGACAACAAGACTAACCCCTCAGCAACTGATATCAAGGGAGACATTAAAATCCTCAAAATGGATGGGGACTTTTCCTTTACAATCTCTTATCATACGACAGCGAGTAGGAGAACAAATGGAGAACAGCTGCTGCGAAGAAGCATAAAGAGAAAGCGTGTGCACTTTCAGAAGAATATCTCGGTGCTGCTGTGCCAGGAAACTGGCTACTCACAGTATGATCCAAAGTGACAGGAGCTTGAGTCCGAACAGGACACAGTCAAAATCTAAACTGAAATCTACACCAGAGGGGTAATCATGCCATATTGCAGTCTGATAGAGGAATTAATCATAAAACACATTAGCTCACTGTCTGTCTTGCTATATATTTAAGTAATACAGTACAAGTGGAAAATAATCATTGCCAAAAGCAATGGTTAAACAATGTGGTTATGTTAAAGGGAAAGCTCACCCAAAAATGAAACTTCTGTCATCATTTGCTCAGCCTTCACTTCATTCCAAACTTATTCGAGTTTCTTTCTCTTGCTGAACGCAAAAGAAGATATTTTGAAAAATGCTGATAAGCTGGCACACACTGACTTGCATAGTATTTTTTTCCTAATATGGTGGTGGATGGGTGCCAGAAACCAAAGTTTTTCTAAATATCTTCTTATGTGTTTAGAAAAAAAGAAAAAGGAAACTCATAAAAGATGGAGAATAATTCATTCATTTTGCTTCAGCTTAGTCCCTTATTTATCAGGGGTCGCCACAGCGGAATGAACCACCAACTATTCCAGCATGTGTTTTACGCAGCGGATACCCTTCCAGCCACAACCCATTACTGGGAAACACCCCGACACAATCTCACATTCACACACACACACATTACAGCAAATTTTGTTTATTCAATTCACCTATAGCACATGTCTTTGGACTTTTGGGGGAAACCGGAGCACCCGGAGGAACCCCATGCCAACATGGGGAGAACATGCAAACTCCACATAGAAATGCCAACTGGACCAGACGTGACTCGAACCAGCGACCTCCTTGCTATGAGGTGACAGTTCTAACCACTGAGCCACCGTGCCACCCTGGAGAGGAATAAATGAGGTCATTAAGTTATTCAGGTGGGTTATCTCTTTTATGAAAATGTATACAGTAGTCAACATTTGAAGCGGATCAAAAAAGGTTTTCTGAAACTGTCCTGAAACAAAATTGTTGAATAGTTTTAAGACAACTTTTATTTTCAATAAGTTACTGTAGATTCTACAGAAAATTGATAACTACGATTCTTTAATCAATTACGGCAAAAATACTGTATTTACATTTAAAGCACCATTTATCTTGCTCTATATGTATTTACAGTATTGCATATCTTTACTGTTAAATATACAGCAATTTTTACAATGCAACTTTAAAATACAGTAACACACTGCATAACCATCTACAATAAAATGCAGTTCATATTACAGTTAAATACTCTGTAACTTACAAAATTTGTTTTAATCCACATCAAATGTTGACTACTAAAGGGTCATATTTTATTGGAACTATCTCAATTAGAAAACAGAAAATACTTCAATGTTGAAGGGTAAAATAAGAGAGATATATGCAATCTTAAGAGATTAAGCTGATTCTTCTTTAAACTCATTAAAAAATGTATGGGGAAAAGATCTTGGTTGTAATTTTGATGATGATCAGTGGGATGTTGTATACAAATGTGTATTTTTTTTTTCATTTTCTAGTAACAAAATAACTCAACTAAATTACAAATTTATACAAAGGATATACTTGGATATTCGTATCCTGGTGAATCACCTTTACGCAACAGATGTAAGAAACATAAGGGAACAATAATGCATATTTTTTGTGAATTTTGTGAATACTTTTAACTGTGAAAAGCTAAATGAGTTTTAAGATACTGTACATAGTTTTTCTGTGATGGTCCGAGGTAAGAAATATCACAAGACTCCTTTAATATATCTTTTTGGGGTGGACTTGAATGAAGTATCAGACCCTTTATTTACCAAAAGGTTACTGTAGGTCTGATTTCTTATGCATCTAGAAAATGTATTCTGTTAAACAAACAGGAGCAGCCTCCAACATTTGAATTACAAATATTTCATTTAGAATATTTAACATATAGTTTAAAAAAAACAAAACAGGCATATTTTTAGAAGCCTGAAATATTTTTGGGCCCTTTATGAACCCTTTGACCTGTGCCTACTGCCTATATAATATCCACTGTTATCACACTGACCGCTCGTATGTTATTTTGATTTCTGTTTTACTTAATTTGATGTATATGTTTTTACATTTGTATACTCTAATGCTATTTAATGCTGAATATTCCCTTTGTTAATTGTGCTGATTGTTATATTGTAAAACAATAAATAAATAATAAAAGAAGAAAAAAAAATTGACTACTGTATACACTACCATTCAGTAAGATCCTTAAAGAAGAAATTAGTATTTTTATTCCTCTAGAATGCACAGTTTATCAGAAGTGACAGTAAAGAAATTAATTATTTTATTATATTAACAGAATTTTTGTTTGATATGCCAAAAATTTCACAAAATTTTAAAGCAGAACAGCTCTTTACAGCATTAATTGCAACTGTAAGATGTAAACATGACATTATTTTTTCAGAACTGAGTGTTTTTATCTTACAATTTTGTTTAAATTTTAAGATAAAAAAAAACAAAATTGTGAGAAACACATGTGTAGTCCTAAGGGGGGGGAAAAAAGAAAATCTCCCAAAATATATTTCTTGACTCTCCTTTATCTCATGTGCATAACAGAAGTTGGCAGAAAGATAAAATAAATAAACGACAACAAAAAAAAGAACAAGCAAGAAACTCAAAGCAGCTAATCAAACAGAAAGGCAACATGTGCTACTTCCTGTGTCATCCTAGACCTTTGCTCTACCTGACGTCCACTGTAGATAAGACCACACCGCTCAATGGGCAAAAACAAAGCTCTGTCTGTACATGACGGTTTTTTATTTTTCCTCTGTCCTGTCCGGGCCATAAATCCCAGTCAAAGCTTCCTGCTCTCTTAAAGAACTGACGAGGGCCGGTAGGACTAACAGCAGTAGGCGTCCCGCTAAGCTCGTAAATCTAACAATACAGAAACACGGAGATTGTGCAGGTCATTAGTTAGTGTCAGAAAACAACACAGACGCCGGCCTCCATGATGACGACATCCTCACACATTCCCACACTTCCACACACACAATCGCATCTTTCCTGTGTTTTTTTCTTTTGCACTCAGGGTTGATACCAAGCAGCTAAAAGCCGCTCACACTTTCCTGTCAAGTCCACATGGAAATAGCAGAAGTCCCACAGAAAGAAAAAACACTCTGCATTAATACATCACACACACACACACACACACACACACACACACACACACACAAAATTAAAGGCAAGCCTAAAGAGCAAAGACTAGAACACTAGAGGGAGCAAAGACTAGAAAAGGTGTTTGTCTGTATTTTAATTAAGCCTGAGGTTTGAATCGTATATTTTTTATTTGATGTCATGCTAGCACCTAGGCATGGGCCAGTATAAGATTCTGACGGTATGATCACCTTGGATAAAAATATCATGGTTTCATGGTGTTGTGACTACTGCTCTAAAATATATTCTTTTTAAATGTCTGGGTAAAAAATAGCTTTTTCCCCTTTGAACACAATACTGTATATTTTATTTTGGGAAACATTTAAATATTTTGTAACAGTAAACATGTCAGGCTAAATGATTTAAATAAATCATTGACTTTTGCTGTCTTCATTTGTACCAGTAGCACCGATTTCTTTACAATTTAAAATGGCATCTTTGGATATCTTTTCTGCTGGAGATACTGTAGTCCTAAAAAAAATAAATAAATAAATAAATAAATAAATAAATCTTACCCATACCTAGAAATGCATAGCAAAACAATTTGGCAGTTTTAAAATCTTGAATTTTTTCAAACCACAGTAGAAAACAGTTATCGCCCCATGCCTATCAGCACCCCAGGCTATTTTTACAGCAAAACATTTAAGTAATAAATACAAGAATAATAAAAACAACAAAAACCAGCAAACAAACAAACAAACACAAGTTTTGTTTTTTATAAGATTATTAATATATTATAAAAATTTGAAAACTTTTTCTGGCAAAAATGTTCAAACCTTAAACTAAATAGCTCATTCAAATCTGAATAAAGCTTTAAGTGAGTTTTATTCATAAAAGAGTTTTCTAACATTAAAGGGATAGTTCCTCCAAAAGTTTGTCATTTACTGACCCTTAACTTGTTCCAAACCTGTTTGAATTTCTTCTTTTTTCAATTTTGTAAAACCTTTTTTAAAGAATGGTGAAAACCTGTAACCATTGATCTCTATAGTATTTCTTTTTCCTACTATGGGTGTTAATGGTTGCAGGTTTCTTTAAAATAATTTCTTTAGTGTTCAACAGAATAACGAAACTCAAAGATTTTTAACCACTTAAGGGTGAGTAAATAGTGGGTAAATATCACTTTTTGATTGAACTATCCCTTTACAAGGAGGATAAAGTACAAATAATATATGTTTTAGAGAAAATGGAATCTCGCAAAACATACATTTATTAGGATCTTTACCTTTAATTAAAAAGCATGAGTCAGTATTGTATGGCCATTGGCCAATACATCATCTGGTAAACGCCACTTTGACTTTGTTAAAATCAGTTTGAAACTTCAGGGTAGATTTAATGTACTTTACTTTTCATCAATGTATCTATGAGGCATGTAAAATAAACATTAAAATGCAGTCATATTACCATTGTACAGCATTTTTAAATGGCAAAGTATTTTTAAAAGTCCAGTATTTTCAATAGAATGTGTGGATCTGAGTAAGCAAACAGCGCAAAAATGATACAAAAAAAAAAGGATTTGTTGAGTGCAAATACACTTACACAAGCATGAGTTCTGCATCCTTACAAAATCTCTTATGATAAAGAACAATATGCATAATTGAACTAAAAAAATTCATTTTAATACGTTTTAGTGATTATGACTAATGTCATGCACTGACATGTTTTGTTTTCATGTAGCCATAATATGGCAAGCCATTAATCGATGAAATTATAATTGAAAAAACAAAAGACAACACAAACACAATAAGATAATCATAAAACTCACCCATAGGAAAGCAAAACAATGGTATCGATGCATACCAATTCAAACCAACACAAAGCTATTTGGTCGGTTTGATTTACTAATATTTTATCTAATGATTAAAAAAAAGAATAACCTAAACTTAACTGAAGGTGCGATGCAATTACTACACACAAAATATATAAAGGAGACAAATTATTTAGAATTTGTAGCTAACTTCCCCAAAAAAATAAATACTTCGTTAATAATAGCCACAATACCATGTTATTCTACAGCTGGAGAAGTATAAAGTTGATACACTCTGTACACACTACCGTCAGGCTAAAGCACAGCACTAACCAATTAAAAACACTCACAGAAATTGCATTTCTTAATTAATCTAGTTTATAAGAGCCTGCCAACCTTTATACAAGCTTCCAGAACTTTTCACAATTTCATCCATATTCCGCTCAGTTATACAACAATATCGGAATTTGTGATTAACTGACTAACTCCATCTGGCGTGCAGAATAAAGATGCAAGAGTAAAGCGAGTACACAGCCTGCATTAACCTGAGGCTAAACGAAAAAATGATCTGCCAAGCCCTCAAATGAACCAAGCTAAAATGCCTCACCGGAAAACAACTTGATTTTCTTGTCTGGTTTTAAACCCCCCCTTGTTTTTCCTGGAGTTAGCTTTCAGATGCAGACTATCCGCTTTTTCACAATTATGATGCCTAGTTCAAAAAAAGCAATAGAATTTTCCCTCACAGATTTTGAGCCTCCCTATAAAATTAAAGCACAAGTGGATGAAGCACACAGACATGCTAAACATGGCAGTACATATAGTGCCTAAAAAAAAAATCTACATAAACATTTGAAATAATTATTTTATCATACCACCTAAATACAAATCACATTCCAAATAACTTTTCCAGCCATTGAAATGGTTTTGTAGCCTTCTCCTACAACTTTATCCAGAAGGTCTATTGAAAGCAAGGTGTATTGTAAGTTAGGTATAGATTTCCACAGGGCATTATTATTTTCTATAGGCACTGTAGCTGAAATTGAGCATTTCTGAAGAGAAGGAATTCTAAAAACATGATGTAACAGAGTAAGAGTGTCACAATTAATTAAAACAGTATCGAATTCATCGCTTCAAATGCACAGCCATGTACAAATTGGCTTGCAATCCTCAAAATAAGGATGATAGGTGAATCTCCCATCAGTTCACACACATATACCGGACTTTCCACTTCACATAACAGCTTAACTAGGTCTGCCAGTCAATGCAGAATTTTAGGCTGAAGTCATTTGTACAGTAAGCAATGGGATGTAATCACACACACACACACACACACACACACACACACACACACACTGCGAAATTGCTGAAAGCTGAAAAAATCAGGGAGAACCCATCTCATGTCAGCAAAGCTCAGCGTTAAATTGAACCAAGTCTTGTGGGTAATGATAAGACTCTTTATTAGACACTGAGACAGAAAGTGAGAGAGAGAGAGAGAGAGAGAGAGAGAGAGAGAGAGAGAGAGAGAGAGAGAGAGAGAGAGAGAGAGAGAGAGAGAGAGAGAGAGAGAGAGAGAGAGAGAGAGAGAGAGAGAGAGAGAGAGAGAGAGAAAACTAGGCTGTATTTCTTATTTGCAGCACATTAAAAATACATGCGGTTTTGCCTGGCCCAGTCGCAGTATAGTGCGATAACTCTGCTCGGCTCTTTTGTACTTTATTGCGTCGAGCGTTCCCGGAGGAATCTGCCTGCAACTGCTGAGCACCAGAGCAGGACAAGCTGAATCAGAGAGTATGGGACCAGAACAGATCTCTCATCTCATCTCTCTCTCTCTTCCTCTCTGTACGCGTACAGTTATATAGCAGTCAGGGGAGGAAAGGGCCGAAAGCACTCACTGCCGTGCTACTCTTGATCAAAGCCCCTCTTCTCCACATCAGTGAGGTCCGTTCACCAGGCACAGCAATATAGTCCTGCATCTCTGGCAGTAACAACTGTTCAAGGAGGAATTCTCAATCTTTCTGAATGTCCTGGTATATGATGATCAAGAGATCTTCAGTTGTCACACCTAAGGCCAGCTCGAGTCAGTGCTGATATGTCTTGAAGGAAGAAGAGTCTATCTAATGAGACATATTCTTGTTTTAAAAAATGAGTAATGATGGGGTTTTAGTCACTAAAAAGTAAGCTAGAAGGAATACCAAACCAAGCATCTACATTTTAATATGTTTCTCTCAATTGTTAAAACAGTGAACATCTTTGTAAGACAAATATTAAGGATCTAAAAAATTTAAAAAAAATTGTTCTATGAACTTTTGGAGGTGAACTTCAGCAATTTTGATAGAAATGGCACCATGGATTTAATCTGTTAACCAACAGAAAGCTCCTACTGTACATTTGAAAGCATTCATACATTTCTCCACTGTTCACAACAGACAATTGCGGTGTCTCAATTCAAAGTCTGCATTATTCAAGTCTACTTTAAGGCTGAATGTATAACTAAGTCTGTCCCAATTTGAAAGCTTCATCAAATGCAGCCTCAAAATGTGTTTTTCCTTTCCCAGACAAGAAACAACAGAGTATATGAGTCCTTCATGGATCAGACTATGCCAAATTTCATTGCATGGAGGAAAAGACAGTTCAGGGTCCTTGAAAATACAAAATGTAAAATACATTGCTCCGGGTACGTTTCATCGCACATTTCAGGTTACAAATCCACTAGAGGGCAGTTTTTACATCTTTGCTAATACTAAATACTTATGTTTTGTTATACAATTCAGATATATGTCCTTCTTGTACACTTCCATGAGAAGATGGGGTTTGTCATATAGATCACACAGACCAGCAAACCACTAACCTTTCCCTAAACGCCAAGCAATGTTTTCAAAAGCAAACGTAAGAGAAAAGTACACTGTGATCACAAAGTTTAACCTTTATATTACATTGCTTTTATCTGTTTTGTGAAACCGTGCTTCAGAGGACTCAAACCTGAGATCTCTGCATCACAAGTGCAATTCTATATTAAGTAAGCTACAGAGCAAACTGACCATGCCAGAACATTCATCCATATGAAGATAGACAGGTCAGGCAAATGTATTCAACTCATAGACACCACTAAGTTATTTTGTGGTATTTATTTGGTGTTGTGAAGGAACAGTATAAATGTAATTCTTTATTCGTCGATAATATAACCCTGTAAACATCACTGGTGTGAATACTGCCCCATAACATTAATTTCTCCAAGAACCTGCAATCAAACGTATGCGAAAGTTAAATTTAGTGGGTTCATAAAATGTAGGCTGAAGCACGTATTTCCAACGTTCATAGCACAAGATTTCCCATTCTCATAAATACATGCTCCACAGCATCTGCTCTGCTCAACAAAGTTATACCAAGAGATCGGTTCTGCTTTTACTGCAAATCAACATTGCACTTGTGTTGAAGACAATTAGCAAACACAGGACACAACAAATGATGATGGCAGCAGCGTGGGACCTGTTGAGGATGACAGAATTGCAATGGTTACGTGTAACATCCCTTTTGCTTCATTTTAATAACCTTTTTTTTTTTTGATGTGTCAGAGGCGTTCCGGGTGGCCCTGCCGTGCCGTGCCTGGTGAAGAAACATTTCTCTGTGCCTCTCATCAAAAAGCACAGGAAGAGAAAACTAGGCTACATAATTCATCAAGCTCCACAATTTTCATGCCACTCTTAACTTTTCCTCTGAAGGACACGAAAAAGTGCTTTTACGAAAGGAGAACAGCTTTTACTTTTCTCTAAAGACCACAGAAATACAGATTTCTCTAAAAAATACATTTCAAAATTTGTGGATCCAATATAATCATGTAAAATGTGCAGCTACAGTACGTCTACACTAAATTGAGCTTAAATGTCCATCATGCTGTTTTCAATACACATCAATATAGAGTAAACGTTCTTGTGCTGATGTGTATTAAAATAGAAAGCTCGGATGGATGGATGGATGGATGGATGGATGGATGGATGGATGGATGGATGGATGGATGGATGGATGGATGGATGGATGGATGGATGGATGGATGGATGGATGGATGGATGGATGGATGGATGGATGGATGGATGGATGGATGGATGGATGGATGGATGGATGGATGGATGGATGGATGGATGGATGGATGGATGGATGGATGGATGGATGGATATTCAAATTCAGTTCGTTTTAATTAATCTTTAGAGGCAGATTCGCTAGTTTTTATATTTTGAAATTGCTTAGTTTTAGTTTAGTTTTTTTTTTTTAGTTTGCTGTTTTTTTTTTGTAAATTAGAATATTTGTTGATTCAAAATTGATAAAAAAAAAAATCATCAGAATAAATATTTTTTACCACTACTATCTACCCATCCTCAAATTCAAATATACAGTTGAAGTCAGAATTATTAGCCCCTCTGTTTATTTTTTTCCCCAATTTCTGTTTAATGGAGAGAAGATTTTTTCAACACATTTCTAAACATAATTAAAGAATTTCTAAACATAAGACAATTCTATACAGCTTAAAGTGACATTTAATGGCTTAACTAGGTAATTAAATTTACTAGGCAGGTTAGGGCAATTAGGCAAGTTATTGTATAACGATGGTTTTTTCTGTGGACTATCAGAAAAAAATATAGCTTAAAGGGGCTAATAATTTTGTCCTTAAAACAGTGTTTAAAAAATTTTAAACTGCTTTTATTCTAGTCGAAATAAAACAAATAAAACTTTCTCCAGAAGAAAAAATATTATCAGACATACTGTGAAAAATTCCTTGCTCTGTTTAACATAATTTGAGAAATATATAAAAAAGAACAGAAAATTCAAAGGGGGGTTAATAATTCTGACTTCAACTGTATGTAAGGCTGCTTCTGAGGTTAGATACACAAAAGTGATAAGTAGTTCGGATTTATACAAACTGTATCTTTTGTGACAATCTTCCCAAGTTTGGACTCAACATATCAAAAATATGTAGTCAGCAATCATAATTTCAGTCAGTTAAAACCACCATCATGTTTCTTACAATTACGTTTTGCAATCCAACTGAAGCAGGATTCACTTATTAATATTCCATAACGGCTTTCTGTTATGAAATGAATGTACATTTAGCAAGATCCTCTCATTTAAGCCGTTGGTTTACCAGCACTGCAGTTGTTCAAGTTTGCTTCAGTTACAGGAGGCTGTCATGTAATATTTGTGTTCGGTTCACCATCTGCTGAATCACGCATGCGCAGTAATATCGGTTCACCCCTGATCTCAAATCTGATCTCAGTGTGCTGTTCTAATAACTGAATAACTAAGTATATATTGGTTTATTTTGAGTCAGAGAGCGGTATCAGGCATGTTAATAAGCAAGTAGTTTGTGGATAACTGCTTAACGTTACTGGAGACGTGAATCGTCTCAAATGATTCAGTTTGATTTGGTGAATAAGTTCAACCAGTTCACTTAGAAGATCCGGTTAAAAAGAATGATTCGTTTTGCGATCGCGATCACTAATAGAGAAATAAAACCTATTACTGGACACAAATGTGTTAAATGAATACTTTTAAGTGTCTGCTCAGGTCATATTTAATGCTGTCACCATGCTGCTATCATGTCTACTCATTGTTTTTGTCATTGGAGCAACAGCGAGGATGACTGGAGGAGAACCGGCTTGATCTGGCCAATGGCATCAGGATTACAGACCCCGAGGTGCTGTACGGTCAAACTTCTGATAGGCATACAGCATGTATTAAATACATTTAAAAAGATGAAAACGAAGGATGTTTTTGCTATAACTTTAAGTAGTTTTGTATGTACACAATGCAGTTTCAGTTAGTTCTAGTTTAAAAAAAAAAACTTGTTTTTATTTTTATTTCAGTTTACGAAAATGGTTTTTTAAATATAGTTTTTGTTTTATCATTTGTTTTCATTAACTATAATAACCTTGCTGTACTTTCCTGTTAAGCAACACAAAAATAACAAATAAACATGGTTATAAATAAATAATACTGGGCAACTAATTCCTATACAATAATCGTACGAAACAAGTTAATTATGAAATAAAAAAAAATGCTTTAACTTCTATTTTCACTCATCAATCATCAATGAATTAGTACTACATAATAAATTTCCTGTAAAGAAAATCCGACAAAATAATGCATAAGGGGTATTGTTTGACAAATATTAGAAGTACAATAGAGCCTTGGACTAACACACTCAACCTAAAAGCTTGTTTCACAACTATCAAAACTATTATTAAAAGGTATCAGCCATCTAGCTACAAAAATAAAGACAACCTACATGAAATGTTACTTAAGAGCATGGACCAAAATAATAACAAGGCCTGTTTTCATGTCTGTACGTCATGTCTTCACCGCCCCCATGTATTCTTCTCATCACAATGGCTTAATTCATTCTCACCTTCCATCTTTCCTACGCTCCCTTTCCGATCCTTAGATTTGATGTGCAGAAGAGAAAGCAATAACAAACAATAATGGTGAAAAATAATGATGCTCCCGCTGGTGAATGCAAAGATGGACTAATGCATTCTGCAAGGTGTTATGATTCATCATCTGAGACAAAAAATGAAATAGGATGAAGTAACAGGGACGAAAAAAAAACTGTGTCTTTCAGTAAGTCTGGCCTAAATGACTTCTATCCTTCCACCCTGAAACAACATTATAGTTGATTCAAATAGTCGTAATGTAGACGACTTATATAAGAGGCAGGAAATGGGTCAAGACTGAGAGAGAACGGACTCATCAAAAAATAATTTGTTCAGTATCATGCCGGCTTGCAAAGAAGAAAAGATCTGCTGCTAATATATGGTTGAGACGGCTTGTCGAAACTTGCAGGGAAAAGAAACACATAGACGGAAAAAAATATGCTGGATTAAAATGACCCAATGATGATCAGAAGAAATAAGAAATTCATGGCCATTTCCTCAAGCCTTATAAATGTCAAATTTTCAGATTTTGTATTAAGCCTGATGTTGTTTACCTAAAAGCTTTTCTCTATATTCCTTACTTAAGAAAAAAAAGAAAGTTTTTTTTATTATTGAAAACTGATTATCAACCTTTAGCATCCATTAAACCATTTTATTGCACAAAAAGGTTCAATATAATATAATAAATTACATAAATTGTTCTTCACAATAAGAAAAAAAATCTTATATGAACTGATTACGGAACAGTATCAACAATTGTTGTCCTATTGCAAAGATATGCATATTCAAATCTTTATTTTAAAGAGTGGATTCACTGCATTTTAATGATTTCATGCATTTATAAAAATCCTTTGTTATTATTTTGACATGTACAAAGACTTAATGGAATTAAATATCCTGTCAGTATTTAAATAATCCACCACATTATTAAAACAAAGCGGAAAATTACACTGTATAACAACCATTATATTTTCCCATTTTTTTCCCAGATTTCCCATAAAAATCATTAAAAAATTAAAATATTAAACTCCTAATTGTTTTTGTTTTAAAAATGAGCAAAAGGCTTCACTTGCCAGACTAATATTCCACACAGTTGTAAGAATATTAAAATAATACATCACCCCAATATGTAATTATGTTACCATTTACCCAACCCTTGTATCATTCAAACTCTTATTATTCTCGTTTGACTACGAAAAAAGGGCAGCTTAGACATAAAACTAAATATCTCTGTGTCTGAAGGTGTGTGATGACCACAGCTGATCCACATTCATTTTCCTTTGGGTGGACCAGCTATCAGTCTTGTGTTAACTCAATCAAATATGAAAACGTGCTTCTTTTTTATGAGAAAGAAAAAAAATCCTGCATAATAAGAAGAAAGAATAAAAAGAGATTTGATATATAAAAAAGGCTGATCTGACAGTTTTGTACTTTATCCAAAACTGAGCTGACAATCAAAGAGATCAAATCAATCCAAAATCACTCTGGCTTTAAAAGGCCCCTG
Organism: Danio kyathit; assembly: GCA_903798195.1. Taxonomy (NCBI): domain Eukaryota; kingdom Metazoa; phylum Chordata; class Actinopteri; order Cypriniformes; family Danionidae; genus Danio; species Danio kyathit. Next base: position 39,705,726 of record LR812531.1, on the reverse strand, counting down.
ATTGGATTTTATTCATCATCCCCGCCCACCATACCAAAAACCCAGATTCTACTGGCTAAAAATCCCAGCTTTTCTTAAACATCAGCATCATCCCAATTCAGTCAGATCCTGAATGCCCTATAGTTTTAGCCAAGCGGTATGCAAAACCTCTCCATCAGGACTCCAAGATCAATGCTCATTTGAATTAAGAAGCTGCTCTTCTTCAGTTTGGACTGAACCTACAGTCTAAAACACAACTAAAATCACGTTTATACATATTTGCTATAGCTTGGTCTTGACCTAAAACAGTTATGCTTGCTGTATTCTGCCATTTGAGGCCATTTTAATGATATATTGCACCTATATTTAATAGTATATACTGACTATTATGTATGAACTAAATTTTAAGTCACATTTTTCATTCAGTTTGGGCTATGTATATGTGTGTATTTTTCAAGTCACTTTTGACTTTTCTTTCCAAAAAAAACAAAACAATTTGCATCCCTGTTTTTTCCCCGAGTGTTGTAAAATGATGTACTTTAGTTTGAGGGTAGGCACTGGAGTCTCTTTCTAGCCTCACCACTGGCATGGAAACCAGCAGCTTTTCATTTTTGAGCAAACAATCCATTTAATAAGAAAGTATCATATGTTGGATACTTGAATCTGAACCTTGAGGCAACATAATCAAAGCTGCCCTGTTCAAAACATCCAAAATAGCTGGTTCAACATGGAGGACATTAAGCTCACGATGAAAGCTAAACTAAAGGCTAAAGTAGTTTGCCTTGTACCATTTCCTGCTTTGTACTATTTTTATTTGTAATATTAAAAGCCATGTGGGGTCATTTTAAAGGAGAAGGAAGAGAAAGGGAAAAAGCTGAAGGAAAAGGAACAGGAGAAAGAGAAGAAGGAAAAAGGAAGGAGAAGATGAATATGAAGAATAGTTCTCTTCAAGAGATGCTCCTGCCACTTGAATCTACAGTAAAAGTAAGTTTTAACACCTCAAAGAGAAAAGCGTCACGCTTGGGTTAAAATCACACGCCGATGGCGCCCACTGTTACTCGCTGAGCCATAAAGAGGAGATAAACAAGGTTATTACCTAAACCTGCATGCTATCATTAGTGCCCAGGGCCACACACAAATAAAGGCAATATCAGAGCATCATGGGCACTGAACGTTTACAGCACCATTCACCTGAATGCAGAACCATGAAAGAAAAAAATACTGCCTGTTTATTTCTGCATCTATTAATGATGCGCCATTCAGAAATCTCACGAACTTTCAAAAGCACATGTGCAGCTCATACAAACTTAATGAGCACAAAAATAAGACAACATGCTACTTTTAAAAACACAAACTACTAAGGGAATTGTAACCATATTAAGCAGATTATGTCCACAGTCCGGAAAAACAAAACAAAATAAATAAAGGAAAAATTAAGATGTCTTTAATTAGAGTTTAAAAACATTGTGGGGGAGAAAAAAAAAGAAGTGTTAACCAAAACCAGCTTGAGCATCAGAAAACAAAAGATCTGATTACTTTCTTTAGAACTTCCCAGATGTTTTGACTGAGCCAAATGACATTTCATCAAAGATGTTTTCTAAAAAGAGCTTTGATGGTCAGTGTGGCATCTTTATAAAGTAGTAGGGTGGGTTAAAAAGTAATCACAAACACAAAATCCCTCTGATAATGCATATTTTAGCTCATTGAACCCGGCTGTCTGTGGTTCAGAGGGTTGTTTTCTAGTAGGTGCTTAAAAAACTGGAAGCAAGTTTCAAGTTGGGTGTAGTTAAGAAAGTATTTGAGGGCTGCATGTAATGTCTAAGATAAGTAGCAAAGGGAGGGCTTGAAGGCCAAGTAAAAGGCAATCAGCACGAATATTAACAACAGAGATTTGCATAAGCTTCCATTTGAATTTCAATGGCATCTTAATGGAAGTAGGAGAGGAGGTCATATTTTGACAGCCAACATCACATACACATAAAAATTAAATAAATAAGTAAAAAGAAAGCCTTGATAAATGTCAACTACAATTTTTCTCTCACTCTCTTAATATTCCACTAGAATACTACACAAAACAGAATAGTGCATATCTACTAAGCTGTTACTAGAATCAATGACATTGTTTACGATGTAAAGTATATGTACAGTGATCCTTTGTATTGATAAAATGCTTGTAAAACACTCGGATATCAAGATGCTTGAACCAAAGAACAACAATTTGCATCCTGTTTTCCCAGTGACTTCCTGACTCCCTTATCAAAACTCACAGGAGGACCAAACTCCACAAACGGTCTCTTACATGTAATTTTACAGCATTAAAGTCACAAATCACATTCTTTAATTGTGTGAATTTAATCTTCGATATCGTCATCCCCTCAAAAAAGGATTTTGATGTGAAAAATGAGAGGTCATGACCTTTTTGATTAGATACAGCAAATAAGACAAGACATAATTCTAATTAATTGATATTTTATCATATGCATATTTACTCCCAAAACTGCTAACCAATTATGTGTGAATTGAAATTTTTAATAGAAAGTATTATCTATCTATTTCTAGTCTATGGTCTCAAGCCAACATCAAAGTTAATCTTAATAAACTTGATCTAGTTTAATACTTTAATCTCTTTTGAGTACATATGCTAATCTTATGTACAGTATATACCATAATATATGCTTATTATACTTTTCATTGAATATATTTCCTGTGGTTTGTGATGAGGTTATTGTGAATTTTAAAAGTCTCTTTTTTTATCCATAATTAACTTGAATTTTCTGTGTTATTGTATTTAATGTTGGTGTCATTTTTGCCAAGCTTCTTCTACAATATACATTGCCACATGGAGTATAATTTCACCAGATTAAATAAATAGGTATATTTGTAAAAAATTCATATTTTTAGATACATTGGGATGATTTTGCAAGAGAGTAAAAATATATTAAATAATAAACAATATACATAAACTAATCACAAACATTGAGAAATACAGTAGAGCAACAATACTGTAGAAATAAAATATACAGTGCTTTATGAATTTGTGGAAGTTCTAAAAATGTAGTAATCCAATGTAACATAACACTGTATAGTCTTAATCGTATATTTACAGAAATACAATTCAATTAAATTCAAGCCTATTTGTATAGCGTTTTGCACAGTAATTATTGTTTCAAAGCAGCTTTATAAAAGTTGCACATTATTGCATTACACTTAAATTCGGAAAAGTTAAAGTTATAAGTTAACAACTTTATTACTAATAATAACTTTAACTAATTACCAAGTAGTTAATAGCTTTTAACAGTTAAAGTTATCATATATAAACATAGTTAACCTGCAGTTATATAGTTAACCTAATGAATCTTTTGAGTTAGAAATTTACTTACTTATGCCTGAATGCTTTAAACTGACTTAAATGATAAAAACACAAATGATAAATGTTTTGGTAACTTTATGGATAAACATTGCAATAATGAAACATGCGATGTGACTATTTGCAGATAATAATAATAATAATAATAATACATATTATTTATAACGCGCTTTTCTAAGACCCAAGGCACAACAACAACAGAGAAATCAAACATGCAATAAAATACAAGTATACATTAAAAAAAGTTTTAAAATATAAACAGAATAATCAAGAATCTAAAAATGCAGCCTTAAAAAGATGAGTTTTTAGCATCTTCTTAAAACTAGCTAGTGTGGAAGCATTTCGTATAGAATAAGGGAGAGCATTCCATAACCTGGGTGCAGGAACAGAGAAAGCTCTCTCCTCCATTGATTTCAGTTTACAGGATGGCTGTTGAAGAGTGAGAGTATCAGCAGACCGCAGGGAACGAGAAGGTGTGTACTGAGAGACAACATCACAGATATAGGAAGGAGCGGTATCATAGAGCTTTATATGCAAGTGTGAATGTTTTAAAAATGATACGGGATTGAACTGGGAGCCAATGCAAGCTATAAAGCTATAAAGCACACCAGTAATGTGCTGCCGTGGTGGAGTGCGTGTGAGAATGCGTGCTGCTGAGTTTGCGTACAATGCGTACATTGCGATATCAATGAATAAATGATATATTGAGCAGCCCTTTAACATCTCATAATGTACAACTAAGAACTCACCACTGCCAAACATATTGTTCAATTCATGTTTGCGATGGAGGTGATAGTGAGAACAAATCGTTTACTCTGAGAAATAAGGTGATGAGAAATGTGTATTATGAGAAAATAAACTGTTTATTGACCTTGGATCATTTTATTAGAGTCATTTCAGTATAGGTATTGGAAAAATATAAACAAACAGGCTAATATAATATTTTGCGTGTCCTTGACGGTGAAATTTTTTTGAATGTTAATCCTCTCCTTTTACAGAATTCACATTTAATGCCTTAAAGATAAAAGCTACAGCCAGACATCTCCACAAAAGAGGGTTTGGTTTGGCTTTGCAAGTCACCCAAAATCTAGAGAGCCTGATGAAATCATTTAGGAGAGTTTTCTCCTCTAAAACAATGCAAATATTAAGTTAGAGAGGGTTCAAGCTTACATGAAAGTGTGTGTGTGTGCCTATATTGAGTGTGTTACATAAACGATAGTTTGCATTCGGCAGTGGAATTCCCACAGTGTGGATAATTGGCTTACGTCTCATGAGCCTTTTATTCCTCTCAGAACTCCACATCTCCAATGCAGGCCAAATAACGACTAACGTCTTTGCATCACGCTGCCACAGCATCTGGCAGAATTCATTTTCAGAAGCCACTGACAGGAAACAGTAAATTGTTATTGGAGAATAAGTGATAACGAGCTTGAATACGCGTGGGGGTTAAGTAAGAGACAAGATTTGCCTCACTCCTGCTTTCCGGGACGAGCACAAGCTCTAATCCTGATGTTGTTTACTCTGGCTGCTAAACATGGAAGCCAAATGTGTCACCAGACCTATATAATGCAATTATTCAGCTATAATTAAAACACTAGCATTAAAGGCAATTACGGGAAGTCTATGGAATTAAGCACTGATATGTTGTCTAATAAATTTCAGATATCAACAGCAGACTGTAAACTTTCATTGATAAGCACATCACAAATCTACAGTTTTATGATAAAATAATAATGAATAAGGGTGTCATGGTGGCACAGTGGGTAGCACGATCGCGTCACAGCAAGAAGATCATTGGTTCGAGCCTTGGCTGGGTCAGTTGGCATTTCTGTGTGGAGTTTGCATGTTCTCTCCGTGTTCGCTTGGGTTTTCTCCGGGTGCTCCGGTTTCCCCCACAACTCTAAAGACATGCGGTACAGGTGAATTGAATAAGCTAAATTAAATGTAGTGTGTGAGTGTGAGAATGAGTGTGTATGGGTGTTTCCCAGTGATGGGTTGCAGCTGGAAGGGTATCCACTGTGTAAAACATACGCTGGATAAGTTAGCGGTTCATTCCACTGTGGCGATCCCAGATTAATAAAGGGACTAAGCCGAAAAGAAAATGAATGAATGAATGACGAATAAAATTATTAAATAAAATCTAATTAAATTAAATATTGAGTAAATGACTAGGCATAATAATAATAATAATAATAATAATAACAATAATAATAATAAATAATGCAATTATTGTTATTATGATTATGATTATTAATATTATGCCCAGTACGAGACCCACTATTTAAAACATCATTTCAATATTAACAACAATTATTATTATTATTATTATATAATTATACTTAGAATAATTAATTTCAATTATTATTATTATTATTATTATTATTATTATTGTTATTATTTATTATTATTATTCCTAGTCAGAGGCCCACTATTTAAAACATAATTACTGTTTTTTATTGTTATTATTGTGATTATTTTAATTTCCGTAACATTATTATTATTATTATTATTATTATTATTATTATTTTATTATTATTGTTATGCTTAGTCAGAGGCCCACTATTTAAAACATTATTGTTTTTTAATTGTTATTATTTTAATTTCTGTTATCATTATTATTATTATTATTTTATTGTTATCAATTTCATTTCTGTTATTATTATTATTCCTAGCCAGAGGCCCACTATTTAAAACACTATTATTTTTAGTTCTTATTTTGATTATTTTCATTTCTGTTACCATTATTATTATTATTATTTTATTTTATTTTTTTTTTTTTTAATTTTTTTTTTTTTTTTTTTTTTTACTGTTTTGAAGACAACAATTTCATTTTAATTTTGGAAGATATGCTATCAGCAATTTATAGAATAAAACAAAAATGTGTTTTATTCAAACACATATCTATAATTCCTAAATCCAATTATGAATAAAATAAAATCCAATGGGCCAAAAATAATATACATATTTAAAACAGCCAAAAAATTATTTAAAAAAAAAATACAATAAACATTTTTTTACATGGAACAAAATTCATACAACTTTAAAAGTGTTAAACTTAAAACAGAAATGACAAAATGAAGATCTAATACTTACAACTATAACACTGCTCAATTATACATATGACACAGGGCTTTAGTCCTGCAAATGAACCTCAATGTCTAGATCACACCTTAGTTTAAATGCTAATAGAAATGTCTGGCTGACAGAAAATGAAGATCGGATGGAAGAAAGAAAACACCTCTTTCAAGCCTTCACCAGCTGAGCCTGGTGCAAATAGGAGAAACACTTTCCGACAGCTTCCATTAGATGGATGCGAATAGTGAGATTAAGGACAAGTCAAAACTAGCTTCTTCCTTCTGATGAAAAACACCTTCAGTCTCTACCAGGGACTGTGAAATGCTCTACAAATAAATTCGCTGTAATAACAGTCGATGACAGAAAGAAAAAGATGTTCCATTGCCCTACTTTTTCAACCAAACAAACACTGTATGGCTCAAGAACACTATGTTTGGAATCGCCTCTGTCTTTAACCAGCAAACCTCCGTGACCTTGCGTCTTCAAGGACACTCCATTTGAAATGCATTGAATGTCACAGCCTTCATTTCAGCGTGCGCTTAACTGGACTTGGCTCTTCTGTCAGTGGCCAATCAGTTTCGACTTGCTGAGACAGGCCTCTTGTTCCCGAAGCCCAGCCTGCTTGTTTGCTGTCTTGTTTGATCTTCTCTTCCTTAACCAGATGCGGGTGAATAAAGCACATTTTGAAAGATTCCATTTGCCAAAAAAGCCCCATGATCCCTGCTGATTAATTAGGGGCTTTTTGGAGTGGGGGCCGTAAATATTAGTGTCATTTCTTGCCAAGAGCCAAGTTCAGACATGTCAGGACCCTACGGTGCGCCTGTCATCTGCTCACTAAGGTGACCCCTCCACCTTTGTTTTGTGTCCACACTTTTGGCGAAGTTGCATGCATTTAGTCAAGAAGGCTGAGGGCAAATTAAAGTGAAGCAACAGATGGGTCGAATGCACATGTGATTAAAGCTTAATGCAATTAGAGCTTCTGGAGAGGAGCTGGATCAGTGTATGCATGAATGCAGGTAGACCGAACCTGAGCTACAGGATACACCTGGCTCAAGTCTACGATTTCTTCCTTTCAATGCCTTTGACTTCTGTTGAGTCTCGAAGCAAGATAAAATCCTCATGGAAAGTCTCCATCTGTTCAATAGTTTATTCAATCATCATTTCTTTTAGAATGAGAGGAGATGAAAAAATTGGACTGGATCTTCCTCAGGGGAGGACCATGAGATCTTAACTTTCTGCACTCCTTTTTGCTTGTCATTGCATTGTCGTGCTGTATAATTGCATAAAGTTGATTTCTAAACTATTAACTAATAATTAATAGATAAAACATTAACAATAAAACATTTTAATAGCATAAAAGCATCAAATATCAATAATACAATTTAATTACATTAAAATAAAGCTTTAAAAAACTAATGTGAACAAAATACTTCAGGCAATAATAAATCAGGCTTTTCCAACAAAATCAAATGAAACATTTAAAGGGATAGTTCACCCAAAAATATTCAAGTGGCTTAAAAACATTTATGATTTTCTATCTTCACAAAACAAGGAATGTAGGAAACCATTGGCATCATAGTAGTAGCAAAATAAAATACTAAGTGGTTTCAAGGTTTACCATGCTTTGGAAAAGTCAAGGTTTTAAAACCGCTAAAATGTTCTATTATATAGTTCCTAAGGTATAAGTAAGGGTTTTTTTAATGTGTTTTTATGAGTACTAAAGAAATATGTGTTATTGAAACTAATGAAGACAGCAGAAGTCAATAATTTAATTGAATTATTTAGCCTGATATGTTTACTGTTCTATCCCAGTGATGGGTTGCGGCTGGAAGGGCATCCACTGCGTAAAACGTGCTGGATAAGTTGCCGGTTCATTCGGCTGTAGCTACCCAAGATTAATAAAGGACTAAGCCAAAAAGAAAATGAATGAATGAATGTTTACTGTTCCAAAATATTCTAAATGTTTCCTAAAATAAAATATATTGTGTTTAATGAGGGGGAAGTTGTTGTTTTTGTACCCAGACATTTAAAAAAAACGTGATTTAGAGCAGTAATCAACATATCGTGATACCATGAAACCTTGATATTTTTTATCCAAGGTTGTCATACCATTAGAAAAGGGGTGCCCAAACTTTTTCCTATAAAGAGCCAAAAAGCAAACTTGATTCAGGGCTGTGGGCCAAATATATATGCCAAACTGTATATATTGAATTTGCCATGCGTAAATTCCTAATTTATTGGATATTATTTAAAATAACTAAAATGTTATTCAAAGATGCAGTATCTTGTTGAGTAACATTGAATAATGAACATATTACAGTAAAAACATCAACAATCCCATTTATAACACAATGCAGTTCAATGCAGAATAGTCGAGCTGCTCCTGTTTATACTTTTATTTGCTCACAGATATCTTATGCAATGTCCTGTCTCTGACAGCATTTACATTTTTTAAAGTCTGATTCATTTACAACATTTAACTTCAGTCTGCTTTTTTGTAGCTCAGCAATAACAAAAGGTTATGTTAAACTGGAAATGACGATATCGGTCAAAGGCATTCGGCCCAACCACATCCCCATCATTCTCCCTCTCTTTTCAGATGGGATAGCGATGGCCAACTTTGGCCCGCGGGCCCTAATTTGGGTATCTCTGCATTAGAAACCTATACCAGCCCATGCCTATATGGAAGTCATGGCTGCTGCTTTCCAACATTCTTCAAAAAATCATCCTTTGTGTTTGACAGCAGAAAAACATTCAAACTGGTTTAAAACAAGTGGAGGGTGAGTACTGTAATGATGACACAGATTTTTCATTTTTGGGTGAACTATACCTTTTAAAAATGTTCTCTTCATGCTTGCTGGTTTATCCTCAAAACCGCTGCAGCCGTCGGAGATGACTGTAAGCTACTACTGCAAGCTGCTTAAACCCCAAACTAGATATGCTGCCCTCATCCCACCAATCTCAATATTCAATTTAAATGGCCCAGCGAGAGCCTACAGCTTGATATAATAGATGCACCACTGCTAATTTGGGATTTGGCATCAGATTAAGCTCTTTATGATATTTCTCCCTGAGCAGACTGAAAGAATGTGACACTGGTAGGATTAGACGAGAACTTCAAAGCAGTGGGACTTTGTGATCATTAATGGACGTCCTAATTACTGAGGATGCACCCGAGTGCTCATCGTTCTCATCATTTACAAAGCACAACCTTGGTTTAAAAAAAAAATAATAATCCTCATTGTCATCACTTAGACAAAACCTGCCACATTACTGCACCTACAAACGATAAATACTCTAGTGTTGTTGAAATACTGGAATTAATGCACATGATACATTGGAAAGTACTGATACTCGATTACCATTTTTTCGATGCCATGAGGAAACATTGCCACAGATTTAATTAAAGGATTAGTTTACCAACAAAATTTTTATTCAGTTTTTAATTACTCACCCTTATGTTGTTTCAATTCCCTGAGACCTTCTTTCATCTTCAGACACAAATTAAGATATTTTAGATGAAATCCGAGAGCTCTCTGACTCTCCATAGACAGCATGGGTCGTGACTCATGAGACATTGAACGTGCAGTAACTTTTGTTCCCCAAAGTCTTCTCTTGCTTGTCAGGTTGCGCGCTTACTATGTGCAGTATGATGTAGTAGAGTCAGCAGCGCAACATGCAACAATGGCATTTGCCTGTAGCAAATGCATATCGGGACCTAACATGTCCGAAGAGAGAACATAGGCAAACAAATGTAATTTTACAGTTGTGCACACAATGGGTGCACAAAATTGTTTTTGGAGCTTCATATGATTACAGTTGAGCCACTGAAGTGACGTGATGTTTTGTTTTTGACTTTTCTTAACTTTGAACATCTCAGAACCGTTTCTGTCTATGAAGGTTTAGAAAGCTCTTGGATATTTCTTGGAGCGAATCCTTTAAACTTACAATATTAGCATGCTTTAACATATTTGTTTGCCAGTTATTTCAAACATTGCTTAAATGTTTTTTTTTTTTACTATTAGTCTGTTCAAGACAGTTGTTCAGATTTTCACTCGCCCTGACCAGTATGTTCACTGGCCCAGCTGAAATTAATAAATAAAAGCAGTAAAATAAAAATATTTGATGTTTTTGTTGTTTACAACCATGTAAGATTCTAATAAATTACACCATTTAGCATTGTAATAAATGTCACAATTATTAATTAAATTTTTTGCATTATAGATAATAGTTTTTTTTTGTTAACGTTAAATCATTAGACAAATGAGCATTGTAAACAGGGCATAATAAATAAGCAAACTACAACCAATTACACATGACACCAGACACCATGAATATACAGATGATAAGAGTGTTTAACTTTCTTCAGGTAGGTATAAAAGATGTTAGACTGCAAATTATAGGCTTATGTCACTTTACAAAATGTCCTCCTTGCTTTAAAGATGGGTATTGTGCTTTAAATATTAGTATTTTTATGTCCTACTAAATGTATTCAGCCAATCAGTTGAAGTGTGAGAACATTCAAAACAGAACTCAGCTTTGTCATACAGAGAAAGTGACACAAACAACACACTAGTATTGAGTTTACTACCACGTTTTGCACTTGATCTGTAAACTGAAACCTGAAATGCAGAGAGTGTGCGGCGTCAACTGTAAATAAGCCACAGAAACTCACAGGCTGGAGAGATTAAACTGTGGTGGGCCGTAACACCATATCAAACAGCTTCAAGCTAACTGGACAAGTGGAAATATCGATACTTTGACAACAATAAAAGACTCATCAAGAAAGACTTTTTCATAAACTAGTGAGTACTGCTCACTTAGAGAAGATGATCCAAGATATCTTGTAAAACATTATTTAATCCTGAAATGGCACAAAACATATTTCTCTTCAAGTCTGAGTGTAGGCTCACTCACTCCCACACACAAACACAAACAGATTCTTTCTAACTAAGACGCTCCGAAATGCAGCCTGTAGCTCATTTCTTCAGCTTTTATCTCAATTTTTGTCTTGCTGTAATGTGTGCACACCACACACACAGCAAAGAAATCAACATGAAACCCCAGATATCTAAAGCTGTGTAAAAGACGGCACACCCTGTTTGTACTTGAGGTGGATCCATCAGACAGGTGTATTGAACTCCCAAAGCGCCTCTCTTCCTCAAATCTCCTGACACACTTTCATGTGAAGTCCTATCAGTCCATGCCAGATCTGAAGGAGGAAATCTGTCCAGCCTCTGCTAAGGTTCTTGTCAGGATGACAGGGAAAACCCCAAAGGTATTGTTGTTCAGTGCTATCATCCTATCAGATATGTCCTTTAGGATGGCTGGCATGGAGCCTGATGATTGGCTGTTAATAAAGAATGTTATTAAAAAGGAGTACAAAAATTAATTTTTAATGATGATAAAATATGAAAAATATAAAAATATAATCAAAGTAAAAATAAAAAAATATTGAAATATAAACAAAAGAAAATCAAACAAACTACATAAAATAATACAAAATTGAGAACATAACATTAAATATATGTACAAATTAAATAAAATCAAAAAGCTAAAAATAAATTAAGAAACTAAGAAAATTAAGAAACTAACACACACACGCTGCTTGTTTAAACTACTTGTTTGAAATGAGCTGAAACACAATTCTTGAGATTTGTTTGAACAAAGTAACGCCCCATTCACACGGGGCTTCAGCGTCAACACTTGACAGAAGGCGTGTCTGAATTTGGGGCTGACGCGATCGTCATAGCAGCATCAGCCAATGAAATTAGTCAGCAATAGGCCACTGTCTGAGCTGGTGTATTTGCATACAGCGATCTTATTGGCTGACGCTTCCGTCGGCGCTTGAAAAGTTGAGCAAGTCCCAACTTCCGCAGCGAGCAACGCCACTGAAGCAGCGCCGACGGATCCACAATGCAGTTCGGCAACGCCTGACGTCACCCATTCAAAGTGAATGGAGAGCGTTGAAGCTGACGCCCCGTGTGAATGGGGCGTAATTGTTTTATGTTCAATCCACTTAAATTTTTAAAAACAATTAAGCTAACTTAATCGATTTGTGTTGGGACAACATGACTAAAATGTACCTGCATTTTACAGTGTAAAATAATGTAAATTAAATTAAAATAAATAAAAAAAAAATTAAACAAGTAATGAAAAAAATTCTTTAAAAATATATTTATCAAAAATAAATATATTCCAAATAATGCCTGTTCATTCAAAATATATAATATACTTGTATGTTTTCCTTGTTTATATTGAACTACTTATGATATTACTCATTTGTAAGTTGTTTTGAGTAAAAGTATCAGCTAAATTAATTAAATTGAATGTAAAACATATTTAATAAAAACTAATTGCACACATTCCAACGGTCTAAAAAAAGAGCCAATAACTACTGTAGGATGTGGATTAAAAATGTACTTCTTTTATTAATTAAAAAAATAAAAGCAGAGGAAAGTGGTTTGTGGATGAACTTTGTGGTCAGCCCTGACTTTTAAAGCATTGGCTTTCCTTTTTAGCTTGATGTTTCTGTAAAGCCCAACCATTAAAACGTGCCCTCGATTAGATAAGTGGTTAGAGCAAACTGCACGGATTGCAAAACATCAGGATGTTTTGAGGTTTTGGTTAAACACACAGAATAAGAAAAAAAAATACAGCAATATCACACAAATGACAAAGCATTCACCCCTCTACATGCAGTGGCCTGGAAACACGATCAGGCCTCTGCTAGTCTTGGATTAACCTCGCCAAGCCCTTCGCGCTTAACTGAAATGGATCGCCCTCCAAAACTCAAGGACCCCCCTCCTTGCGGTCACCTGCGCCCCCTTTAGTGGGACGATGGGGGGGCAGATGTAAAAAAGGAGGGCAGTTTAAGCCAAGCCCTGAGTGACTGGATCAAATGTCACCTTACTATTTTATCCAGCAGGAATAAAAGCCTCAGTCTAGTCCTCTACTGGACGAATGCTCCCTCGAGTGCTTCTCCCAGCAGCCCAGGTTTTTCCTCCGCTTCAAGGAAAATGTAATGTCACCATCGTCGCTCTCTCCCCTCCATCGCCATCCCTGAGTGGAAGCCATTCATTCTTCAATTGGACTTAATCAAGTTTGAATCGAGTAACAGGCCTCTGTCAATCTTGGCAGGCACTCAGGTTGCAGATATGCAATCTCCGATCGGGTCCCTGAGGCATATTTAACTCATATATAAATAAGGGGATTGTCTCCCGCAAATATATGATATGTCACTGCTGGCCAGACTGCAAGGATATGTTACCATCAAACAGTCTAGACAGCCAGCATGGAGATTTGCAGGAAAAATTGAGAAGGGGGAGGTGGGATATCTTTCAAACTTTGCGTTCGCTGCATCTCGTTTTGCAGTTAGCATCCACTTGGGATGAAAAATGGGTTGGACAAAAGGAAAGTTTGGACAGAAAAAAACAACACTTTCCAAAGAACTTCACACAAAATGAAAACAGTGTTTCATACAGTCAGCCAAACGTAGCCCAAATACAATTACGTTAATTTAGTTAGGACAATTTAATTGGGACGGATGTAGCAGGTGCTGGTTTACTGCTTGAATCAAGTAAAATAAAACAAAACATAAAACACAAAATAAAACAGTTAAATTTATAAAGCTTTAAACTAATTATTTAAAAAATATAACCTAAAATTGCCAGCACGGTGGCTCAGTGGTTAGCACTGTCGCCTTGCAGCAAGAAAGTTACTGGTTTGATTTTCTGTGAGGAGTTCCCCCAGTATTGGTTTCTTCCGGTTGCTCCGGTTTCCCCCACAATAAAAAGACATGCGCTATAAGTGAATAGAATAAACTAAATTGACTATTGTGTGTGTGTGTGTGTGTGTGTGTGTGTGTGTGTGTGTGTGTGTGTGTGTGTGTGTGTGTGTGTGTGTGTGTGTGTGTGTGTGTGTGTGTGTGTGTGTGTGTGTGTGTGTGTGTGTGTGTGTGTGTGTGTGTGTGTGTGTGTTTCCCAGTACTGGGTTGCGGTTGGAAGGGCATCCGCTGCATAAAACATTTGCTGGAATAGTTGCCAGTTCATTCCACTGTAGCAACCTCTGATAACTAAGGGACTAAGCCGAAGGAAAATGAATGAATGAATAAACTAAAATGTAAAAATAAATGACAGTTAAAACCTTAAATGTAAAACTCAGTACAAAAAAGTCCACTGTGCAAAATGAAGAGAAAAAGGCATGACAACAAATGTTTTAATGTTATTTTAATTTTAATCAGTTAATGAGGTTGGACAAAATTCTAAATTCTGTCATCATGTACTCACCCATGACTTGTCCCAAATTAGTTTGAGTTTCTTAATAGTTCTATTGAACAGAAAAGAAGATAATATATTTCAGTTTCTGTTCAACTGAACCAAAAAAAGAAGATTCCTCAGGACTGAGGAATGCTGGAAACCTGTAACCATTGACGTCCATATTACACAAAAAAAAAGATGTTTGCCATGTTAAAACTCCTTATTTTAAATGAGCTGAAACAACACAATTTTTTCAGTTTTTGGGGGGACAACTTAATAGTTTTTTTGTTCAATCCACTTAAATGAGTAAAAACTGTCAAGTGAACTTAATTCCTTCATGTTGTGCCAAATTGATTCAACACAAGCTCATTCTAAAAAACGTAGCCCTATGCATGTTTCTGGAGATCGCAAATTATGCAGCCAAAAGTACGTATGGCAGCATTTCATCTTTAAAACGAACACTACGGGGCGGTATGACACTGTTCCTTTTCGCGCTTACGAGCTGATTGCTTAACTCTATATGGACAGCTTTGCCACTGTTATCAGTTTGTCCAGTTAGCTCGCCATTTACATCGGTGGAGGCAGAGAGGAGTTGACCACGATGACAGTGTTCGAGTTTAGCAAAGAACGGTTCCAGAAAGCGGGCAAGACAAAAACAGAAGCCAAAAAATAAAATAAACAAAAAAAATAACAGGGTAAGAATGTGGTAAAATCTGAAAATGTGGTAAAATTCAGACAAGGGCTTTTCTTTTTCTGGATTGCTTTAAAACACTATTGGTTGGGTTTAGGGAAGGAGTAGGGTCAGCCGATCGGGTCAGTCAGTCAGTCAGTCAGTCAGTCAGTCGACAGCGGCCTCTGGAGGATTTATGTGAGAACAGCAGGCGCGAATGGCACTCGCGAGAGAAATTTGAGATTCCAAAAAGCGTCCACATCGGCCTCTGGCGGATTAAAAAAAAAACTGCAAAAAAAAAAAAATGTAGCTCCAGGGACGTATTTGCCGCTCTCCAGAAACGTATATAGCGGTGCGTTTTCAGAATGAGCCTGGGTGGAATTGAATGATTGTTGAATTGATTGGTTGAATTTTTTACGGTGTAGGAAAACAGAACAAAAAAACAAGTGAAGGGTAAGTAAATGATCACAGAACATAACCCAAAAACAGTAGCAGTTAGAAGAATATAACGTTTTAATAGGGACTGATACAGCAGGAGCCCATTTACACACTCGCTGCTCGGACGACATGCCAAGGGAGTCAACTGATGCTACAGCGCTAATGTAATCTATGATCTCTCCCATCCCAATTAAAGAGAGAAATAGCCCCTAAACAGCTGGAGGAGAAAGGCCTCTTAGGAAAGGGCAAACTGTTTTTAATGTCAGAAGTCTCATTTAAGCAGAGCATCTGCTTTTTCGGGGAGTTTTATAGGGAGCGCAGTCGTGGCTAACACACACATAGACCCGACCATCTGGAGCGATTGTAAAATAGTGTCTGTGCAGCAGAGAAACGACGGGCAGACGTGCTAAAAACCCACTCGCGCTTGAGTCAGCGACGACCCCGATCCCTCTCTTTCTGTCTCTATTATCCGCAATCAGGTTACTCCTTCCTGTCTGCTACAAATTACAATGCCTGCTGTCTTTAGTCTGATTACGGTCTGCTGTGCTGGAAATCTTTTTTGTACTCTGATGGAATATAATTTCTCTTCCTCTTGTGCCGTTTCTTGCCTTTTCTCAATTTCCTCTTATTGTGAGACATCTACAGTATTAAGGTATAATAACAGATGTGCTTTAACGCCATCAAATGTTAACTCCAAAAAATAATAAATCTGTCATCTAATTTAAACATAATAAAGCCTGATGTCCTGAAGGACTCTATCAGCGCCGCAGTAAGCTGGCAGTCCATCTTACCTAATAGAGAAATGTTGCTACGTCAGCTAAAAACGTAGCCTGTATTTAACGGTGTGAAAGCACTGCTTGTATCCCCGTTTAATATTCTTTGATGAAGACTTAAATTGCTCTGTGATTCGTGAATGCGGATAGCTAACATTTGCACCAATTACGGAGTTAAAACACCTTACTGATAAATTAGCTCAAGCTCTGTTTCTCATTACTCAGTCATTTAATGCTTACTTATTAGGTTAGCTGCTAGATTTGATATTCACTGGACAGGATCAGTTACAGAGTTAATAAACACCATTTTGATTTAAACAGACACTGAAACCTCCAGAAAGCCCATACTCTAAGGCACAGAGGTATAAAAGATTTAACTGAGGCACTACCTTTTCATAAAGGTACATTCTGTTATGTATTAGTACCTATAGTCAAAGACTAGAACAGTGGTCCCCAACCTTTTTATCACAGCGAACTGGACAACGTGGGGGGTGGGGGGTGGGGGGGGGTTGTAGGTTGCTAGGTGACTATTAACAGTTTTCTCAGAGGATGACAAGTTGACAAAACATTGCTGTCACTCAGATACAAGTTTATTTTATGGAGAAAATTACAAAGCACTGTGTTCTGTGTTTTTAATTAGTCTACCTAAATGAGTTAATTAGTCTACCTAAATGTGTATATTCCATACAAAGTATAAAGCTAATTGGTCAGTTCTTGTCACATGACTCACATTGCGCAGCATCGCAGCATTCATTCACTGGGTGCGGCACCTCCATTGGAAATAACGAACTTGCGCGAATTCTAAAAAAGATGCAATATGCAAACATCATTTGTGATCTCACGAAGTTGATCTTCTTGCACAGACATGGTGGATTCACCTGATTTGTTGACAAATGGGTTGCGGATCCATTCCTTGGCAGTTTACGGGTCCTTTACTGGGCCTTTTCTCCTTAGCAAAGAAATTTTCCAAAGACATCTGTTTCTTATTTTGCTGCTTGTGGGTTAAATTGTGGGCGCTCAAGTGACCGAGATGTAACCAAAAGAATATGGAATTTTTTTCAAAATAAAAGATCCTTCAGACTCCGATAATAAACAAAGCGGAAATAATAAATGATTGCTTGTGCGGCCCTGTACCAATTGATCTACTGACTGGTACTGGCCCACGGCCTGGTGGTTGAGGACCACTTCTATAGAATACACAAGACATGTCACCCATTTGGTTATAAATAATTGTAAGGTAGGCAAGCAATTTTGCAGAATTTGATGTTTCCCCATTAAAACAAAATGCCAAGCAAACTGCCTGAGAGGCGTTTCAAAGATTGCCACCAAGTGAAATGACTTGCTTTAAAAAGACTTTGCTATAGTTTACATAATATTACATAAAAGTGTATTTTTTGAAAAGGTACCACCCCAATGATTTTTTTTTTTTTTTTGTGCACCACTACATTATCTATAAAATTACAAAATAACCACAATTACAATGTATGTGAGGAAGAGAATATCACTATTCTACTTGTACTAACCACTGACTTTTAGTTTGTTCTGAAAGTTTTCATTATGAAGATTCCCTTTTTTTAAGCACTGTACCCTTATCTACCAAGGATGCATTTTATTGATATGAAGTGACAGTAAATACATTAATAATGAAAAAACAAACTTGCTTTGTGAAATGAGTTAGAAAAACTGGAACTTCTCATTGAATTTACATTAGGGTTGGGCGATGTTGACCAATTTAGCATCGTACTATGTCTAATGTGAAACATCACGATGGACAATGGCATCGTCTTCATAGGCGGAGGTGAATCAATTATTTATGAATTAATTATTTTATAACAAATTAATTATTTGTAGCCTAAAGTTTCTGAGGGTTTCGCTAAAATGACTAAGTACAAGCATGAAAGCATCAGTACAGTGCTTCAATCTTTCGCTGTGACACATTTCCTGATAGATTCAAAAGCCTGAAGAGTCATTAGATAGAGACAAGATGAATTAAATATCACGTTTAACAACTATAGTTAGACGCGATCCAACGATACATCCTTGATAAACTGTCCGACGTACACGGTTCTCTGGAGCTCAGACGAGCGCATGTCAGTGTGTGTGTGTGTGTGGTCATGTGATGTGCGTTTCACCGGACAGAGGGCTGTACAGAAATGCTAGATGAAACGCCAGTGTGGATGTGGATCTTTTTCGTTCTAAAATGCCATTTAAGACTAAGCTGTATAAGTGTAAACGGGGCCTGAGTGTGTATTTTTTACAAGCAGGTTTGAGACGGGGGCAGGGCGGAGGATTGCCGATGCCGGCTCAGCATCGTGATGTCTATCGGCCATCGGCAATGGACGATGGCATCGTCTATCCGCCCAACCCTAATTTATATACAGTATAGCTCTTTTGTTGATTTTGAGTGCTTCTATTGTCAACAGAGTTGTTGTTAGTCAATTTCAATACTCAACTCAACATAAATAGTGGCTGCCAAATGATTAAACACATGTATAATAATGTTATGAAGGACTTTTATTTCAAATAAATGCTGTTATTTAGAACTTCCTAATGAAAAGTATCTTAGCAAGGATGTGTTTAAAAAAAATGTAAAAAAAAAAAAAAAAAACTTTACAGACCACAAACTTGCCATTAGAGGCAAAATTCTAATTGATCATAAATTATCTTTCATAACTAAACCTAAATCAGTATGCATCCCTCCCTGCATTACCATAACATTATGACTGACATAAAATTCAGAAATGCCAAGTAAACTGCATATCCATTCAGCAGCTATGTGGTACTATGAATAAAAGAACAGAAGTGTTTTCAAAGCACTTAAGGCTTTGAAACATTAAAGAGAGGGAACTGGTTGCTTGACTGTGTAGATTGAGATCTGAACACTGTGCAGAAAAAAGATCTGCATGTGGAACAGGACAGAAATGATGGTGACACTGGGGAACGTAACAAAATAAGGCCACAAAATAATAAATAAAAACTGAGAAAACTGATTTATGACAAATTCAAATAAATACATTTAAATCAACATGCTACCAAGCAAACAAACAGCCTATCCACACATATATACACAGCTGAAGCGAAAATTATGCTTAACAGAGTAAGAACTTGTTTTACTTTGGCTAGAATAAAAGCAGCTTTTAATTTATTATAATTTATTATTAGCCCCCTTAAGCAATATTTGTTCATTGATTGTCTACAGAACAAATCATTGTTATGAAATGATTTGGCTAAATACCCCAAACTTGTCTAGTTCACCTAATTAACCAAGTTAGGCCTTTAAATGTCACTTTAAGCTGAATTCTAGTGTCTTGAAAAAATATCTAGTAAAATATGTGCTGTCATCATGGCAAAGATAAAAGAAATCATTAATTAGAAATGAGTTTTTTTAAAACTATTATATTAAGAAACATGTTAAGAGTATTCTGCCATTCTTGGAGCATGTCAAAACTCTGAAACTTGAAGCAGTTACTGTAGAACGACTGGTTGGCCATCTTGCACTTTCAGTCTGTACCTTCCAGATGAGTACTAGTGCTAATATAGCACTAGCATACAACTCTTTCTTGACACAAAAAACACAAGTTTGAAGAACGTGCCACCCCCAGCCCATTCTGTTTAATATATTTTCCTTTTTCTCTCTCTTTTAATTTTTTCTTTTCTTTTATTATCATTTATTTAACCTTATACACCATGCTGCCAACCTCAACTTTCGGTGCTGACCTGTTTATATGCTTAATTTGTAAAATGAATGCACATCATATACTGTTTATGCACATCATATACTATGTGCTGCACAATATAAGGGTTATAGTGTGGTTTATTTATTTAGTTATTTTAATTCAATTTTGTACTGTTATATATTTGTATTTTTTCTACTTGTACTGTTATTCTCTCTTTTACTTTTGTAAAGAGAGGGGGCTAATAACTGAGGAGGACTAATAATTCTGACTTCAACTGTATATTTATTTCTTTAAATATTTCCCAAGTGATATTTAATAGACCACGTAAACATTAAGTGTATTTTCTATAATAGATTTTCTTCTGGGGAATGTCTTTTAGCTTGGCTATAATAAAAGCAGTTTTACATTTTTTATAATTTTAAGGTCAATATTATTAGCCCCCTTAAGAATTTATGGTAATACTTTATTTTGATGGTCCATTTGAGTATTAGTAGACTCTCTGCTTCATATCTGTTGATACTGACATTTAACAATCCTTCAACAGACATTTAACTGACTATAAGAAACTTTGCAAGTACACGTCAACTTACACTAACCCTAACCCTAACCCCAACCCTAACCCCAACCTAACAACCTACATATAATCTACTGAGAATTAGTTGCAATGTATCTTAAATTCAACTAACGGACCATCAAAATAAAGTGTGACCGAATTTATTTTTTTCCGATTATCTACAAGAAAAACTATATATTTATATTTCAGTTTGAATAAAATGGAAGTAGACTAGTCTTTAATTAATAAGAGAGGGATTTGTCTACAACAACAATGTAATATCAGCTGTCAAACTGTCTGCTATTTTAGCCATTTTAACAGTGCTTATGTACTTTCAAGGGAAAAAGCAAAATAGCAAGCAAGATGTGAGCAAAAACAAAAGTTTACATTCAAACCGACACGTCTAATCTCCATTGCACTGTATGCAACACAACGAAAAAAGACGGCTGGTTTAATATATCCATGAGAGAAAACAGAGCCAACATCCAAGACAAAGCTCTGATGCTTTTTTTCTCTCTTATTTGCATTGCATCTCTGATTTGCATGCATTATTTCTAGGTCACATGACCTCTCTTCATTTCTCTCCCTTTCATCAGGTCATTTAAATACTCAGAATGAAAGCAGCATTTGTATGCGCTTCCTTCACTGTACAAACCATTACAAGAAAAAAACTCAAAATGCTCTAAAATGAGCATTAAAACGCCAAATATTCTAGTATATGGCCATTTTAACGAATTTAAGATGCAGAGCATTTACGCACATCTGTGATCCAGCAATGAAACACGCCGGAAATATTCCTGAACGCACAACATTTCATGACACAGAATTATAGAGTGAGAAAAGGCTGCTAAAATATATATAGAGTGCTGCGCAAATTTGTTATGTCACTCCCATGATATAGTGATGCAAGCTGATATGACATGAGAAACTATAAATGGTTAATATGAAAAGCATTTTTGTCTGACTCAGAAGGGTACACTGCAACACCACCTACATGCTTTGCTTTCTTATCTCCCAAATGGCTATGTTACATAAACAGCCTCCTTTCACTCACTCCAGGCAATGTGCCATTCCTTTCAGAAACAAAAAGTGCGCTCTCAGCTTGAGATCTCCACAATCAAAAAGCAAGTATTGAGTTAAAGTGACGCTAGGCTTCCACCCGACACAAGCATGACCGTAACGATCATTGCGATGAACGTTTAGTCGATACCAGACTTCATATTTACCTTTTATGAATGCCCCTGACATTTTATGATATCCCTTGCTTGTTGTATGTTGTGCGTCAACCTGGGCCAAATAAATCAAAGATTGGCATATATGGACTTGGCTTTTAAAGAGCGAGAGTTTAATTCTATGAATGGCCGCTGGGAAAATATTGCATAATCACGGTGTGAGGTTTGGTTCATAACTTCAGGGCAGTGGTATGAAGATTTACGCTTCTATTTAGCTTAGCATAAGTGTTGGATAATGAGGCTAGTCTATTGTAAAACAATGAGAGCAACTTGTAGGCTCTTTAGCTGAAGCAAAATAGCCTTCCACGGGAATAGCGAGTGGTTTAAACGGACTCTAAATGATCAAGGAGGACATTTTGCTTGGCTGTTGTCCTAATAGCTCAGAGCGAACATCTATGCATCTCTCTCAAATCTAATTTCTATTGGCAATTATATTTGTGCTGTAGAAAATGAGTGATCTCTTGCAAAACAGTTGCACTATTAACACTTTAGTTTAGGTCACAATTCATGCTACTGTATTTACTACTGGCTTATTACCTGCCAAATATTAAGATACTTAACTGTTCATTAATAGTTATGAATGATCTTATTCTGCATGCCTATTCCTACCCAAAACCTAAACCCAACTCCTATCTTACTAACAATTAATAAACAGCTAATTAGTAGTTTATTAAGCTAGTAATGTTAAACTAAAGTCTTACCAAACAGTTCAGTGATGTTACATTTTAGCCAAATGTGTTTTAATAAAAGCATATTTTTGCTAGTTTTACACTTACACACATTTTTGTTTTTCACATAACATTTTTTATACATATCAACATATTAAAAGGAAAATGAACTGTCGAAATATGTTATAACATGGATGAAAAAGGTTTTTTAGTCACTCAGAATCAAACATTTATGTAAAAATAAAATTGCCTTTAATTATTAAAATATATAAAAGATTAAGTTATCGTACTAAATTTGACTACCTTTTAAATGATTAAAAACTTTCTTGACAAATGGGTTAAACCTAGTAGTTTGAATGATAGTGGCAAAGTATT
>LR812531.1:39667661-39677661 GCA_903798195.1 Danio kyathit | reverse complement strand
TCATGCTTTATGTTGGCTTTTTTTTTTTTTTTTTCCAAACCATTCCAAACTCTTGCATTTAGTTTTCAGAAGCAAAGACACATTTGGTGTGAATGAGCATGTAGGTGTTGTGTATAGAGTGGACAATATTATAGTGTATACATTTTATTTATTTATTTATTTATTTTAAATATTTTTTTTGTATTGGTTGCCCATGATATCAGATAACATTAACAGTGTCACATCACATAGTAATGTTACAGAGTGTATAATTAAAGGAATGTAAAAATGAATTTTAAAAAAAGGGAAAACAAATGACAAATCAAAATATAAACAGTGCTTTGTATAGACAATGAAAGCTCTTTAATGTATTTCAAAAGCGCAGACCATATCAACCAGAATTATTCAGATTTTTGATGTTTATCATAGGTTAGCTTTTCCAGTGGCAACTCCGTAGCAATCTGTAATATCCACATTTCAAAAGATTGAGCTTGTGGAGCAGACCAAAGTAACAAAATGCATTTTTTAGCCAAATAAATCAAGATAAAAAACAATTGTCTTGCATCCTGTTCACATTCAGCTTTAATAAATACAGAGCTGGGCTCATGTCATTTTTTTTAAAAGATCTTTTATCACCTTATGATTTTTTTCCCAATATGTTTTTTTTTCTTCACAGTACCAAAAACAATGTATGAATATAAACTACCAGTCAAAAAATTTAAGAATATTATTCTGTTCATCAAGGTGGCATTTATTTAAATGTTATAAGAATTGTTAAATATTTATTAAAATATTAAATAACTGCTTTCTTATTGTATGTAGTTTCAAATGAAACTATTACTCTAGTTATTATTGATTGTATTACTATTACAATAACTACTACTACTACTACTACTACTACTACTACTACTGCTACTACTACTACTACTACTACTACTACTAATAATAATAATAATAATAATAATAATAATAATAATAATAATAAATAATAATAATAATAATAATTAATATTAGAGTGATTTCTGAAGGGTCATGTGACTCTGAAAACTTTTCTGAAGATCTTTAAAATCACTGGAATAAATAATGTAATGAAACTAAATTATTTTAGTTATTTTATAGTGCAATAAGATTTCACAATTTCACAATTTATTTTTTAATGAACTTTGTATTTTTGATTCGATAAATGCAACCTTGGTTAGCAGGATAAGCTGATTTTAAAACATTTAAAAATCGTACTGACCGGTAGTGTATATAAAGTAATAAGTTATAAGTATAGAATACTTTAATTATGCAACTAATTTTTGACTAGAAAAGAACATAAAATGACAATGACAGAACAATTGCAGACAGAATGATAAGCAGGATTATGATGTTGACAGACAAAAAGAAAGAAAAAAAGACAAAATCAAAGAAAAAAAAAACACTCAGCAGAAGGCCTAATAATTTGATTGACCAATCAATTAATAGATAGACAAACAGACTTCAGATAGTCTTCAATGATGTTTTATTGAGACATTTTACTGACCATAGAACGTAGGTCAAGTGTTAAGATGCAGTACAAATTCAGCCCTTAAAGTGTGAAACCCAGGACCACTGAAAAGCTTTATCGCTTCTGACCGTAGCTGCATAAACATGAGGGAGCTGCTCGCCTCAGAAAGGTGTAAAATTTGGCAGACACTTTGCATTCTAATAAAGGATGCAGCAGGGGTGATAAAATCAGTCATCTTCCACGTATAATCCAGGACACTCTGTGAAATGCGTAAGCGCAAGCAGTTAAGATGCTGGTCTTAAAACGATAAAAGACCCCACAAATGGATGCAGGCTACACACACGGCACACAAGCACTGGCAAACTCAAAGGGTAAGTGTCAACAGCTTCGCTAATGCAAAATCTAAACGCATTTCTGGAGAGCTTTGGAAAGCCAGCTGATTTGAGCGATGATGTCTGTCACTCAAAATGTGGAATTGGTTGGAGCTGAGAACTTGTGACTGAACATTAAAAATACGATTACTGTTGCGCATTGAGAGAGCATCCTCTTAAATCTAAGATATGGCATGCAGAAGCAGGCCTGACGTCACGCTCGGGGCAGATGTCATTATGAAAAATTCGCCAGCTCAACAATCAGCTGAGTGCATGGAGAGGAGCCGTTGTTTCCAGGAGCATTGAAATTCAATAGTCTGAGCTGATTCGATGGCTTTGAAAGGAATTACCTGTGCAGAACTAGAGCTGAAGGCAGCTGGAGAGAGTCGTCCTCCCTCTCTACCCCTCAATCAAGCAGCATTTTCTTCCTCCATCGCTGTTTGTTTTCGCCGCACTTTCCCTAAATTAGTAATTACAGTCACACAAACCAATCTTGCCATGGCGGCTTGTGAACCCAGAGACACACCTGCTGAAGCTACATAAACAAATAGCTTGTTAAGCGCCGCATAACACCCCAAAAAACTAATGAGGGACATGGTGTACAACCACAGTTTAAAAGCGACACAAATAAAAGGCCAAACTAGCAGTTCACATAAACATCACTTGAGGTTATGAGCAAAAAAAAAAAAAAGAAAGAAAACACATGCACAAACCACATAGCCAGTCTGTTAAAAAAAAAAATCATTACTGACAACAAATATATATTGTATTCTAGTCTACTCTGTGCAAATGAATTATACCTAAAAGTTTGTTTCAGTTAGTTGCAAATAAAATACATTTGCATTTATTTAAATGAAAACTAAACAAAAAATAAAATAATTAAAATTAAAACAATTAAATTATAAATAAAAAGAAAACTATTTTAAAAACAGAAAAGTTAGTCAAACTAATAATAAAAACTACAAAATATAGAATATTAACTCAACTCTAAAATAACAACATAATATAATGTATTAAAAAATATTATGCTTTAACTATGGGACTGTGAAATGCTTGTTTCTGATTGGCCAGTGAACATATTAAGGTGTGCAATTATTTTCTTTAAAATCCACCACTAAAGTATAGCTTCAGACAGGTTGCATTAAAGTTTAAAGTAATAAAAGAAATCAAAACTAACCATATGATTTTGTTAGCTCACGTTGCTAGTTTTGTGGTGAGCAATTTATCTGTGCATGTCATTAGGAAAAAAAAATGGTTTGCCCTTGTATTCTTTAATTAAAATATGAAAATGCACTATGTTTGTTTTCAGTTAATTTATCAGACTACGTGATTTTGGGGGGTAATGGGCGTGGCTAATGCTGCTCCAGCTGTCAGTTTTGACAACAAACAAAAATGGTTAGCAGAAGGTGTCTGTTAGATTGTAATAACTCTTCTAAAACCCTTTTCGCAATCTTTCTGTATGATATGCCTACTTTACTACGTCCATTCAGCCTGCAGTAGAAAAAACAAGCCACACCTACTGTTTGCTCCTTTATAAGTCTGTTTCTCCAGGAATAGCGTCACAATGCGAAAAGAATAACGATCGCAGCTTCTGGTTCACGCAGACTTTAAAAATCACTGTGCTGAATGAGTTCAAATCAAATCAAAACAA
Organism: Danio kyathit; assembly: GCA_903798195.1. Lineage (NCBI taxonomy): Eukaryota > Metazoa > Chordata > Actinopteri > Cypriniformes > Danionidae > Danio > Danio kyathit. The sequence goes on along the minus strand of LR812531.1, from coordinate 39,674,171 downwards.
AAGGCTTTAGATGGGATGTGTAAGAAACTACAACACAGGAGCAGTTTAAAAAGCAAAAGCAAAAAAAGACAAATGTCTTTAAACACAACATCTGAACAAAGTATTCAGCAACTGTAGTATAAGTGCAATAATTGTGACAGTTTGTTGAATTATTAGAAAATAATGCACAAACATTTGGGGCCTCTTCTTTGCTTATCTTTTTAAGAGTAGTAGGGTACTACTTAATCAGAATCAGAATCAGAAAGAGCTTTATTGCCAGGTATGTTCACACATACAAGGAACTGGTTTTCGTGACAGAGCTTCTACAGTGCAACAGAATGACAGACAGGACTAAAAAACAGATAATAAATATATTTTAAAAAGTGAATGCAAATATACAAATTGACAAGTGTATGTACAGCTATATTACTATATACAACATAATATGTGCAGCTATTATGTGCAAATTGGCATGTAAAGTGTGTTGTTAAATAAGTGTGTGTATAAAAAAAAAAAAGTGTATAGCAGGTAGTGATGTTGGTTCCACAATTACTATCATCAAGTGTTTATGAGATGGATTGCCTGAGGGAAGAAACTGTTTGTGTGTCGGGCTGTTCTGGTGCGCAGTGCTCTGTAGCGTCGACCAGAAGGTAAAAGTTCAAACAGGCAGTGTGCTGGGTTTGAGCGGTCCAGAGTGATTTTGGCAGCCATTCTGCTCGCTCTGGATAAGTACAGTTCTTGGAGAGTAGGGAGGTACCAATGATTCGCTCAGCAGTCCGAACTATTCGACGTAGTCTTCGGTGGTCGGATTTGGTAGCTGAGCTAAACCAGACAGTTATTGATGTGCAGATGACTGATTCAATGATGGAGGTGTAGAACTGTTTCAGCAGCTTTAAGATTCATGAACAATTTTACTCTGACTTTTCCACTCTATTTTCAATGTTTTGAGTTTGACCAAGTAAAACTTGATGGAGTATATTATTTACTCTATATGGTGCATGTTTGGATGGACTGGTGTTTGTTTGTTGTTCTTTTTATAAGTATTATTATTATTATTGTTATTATTTTTATGTCTTTTTTAATTTACTTATTCAATTTTCTTGCATTTTTTTGTTATCAGTTGTAAAAACGTATTATAGGTCGTTTAAATGTTTTTTGTTCGGTTTTGTGCTGATAAAAAACACAAAATAATATGGCTATATCACCACTTTAGGTATGTATTATGCTAATTCAACAGCCTGTCATCTGTAATTCTTTATACAATTTTCTGAAAAAACAATACTCTTCCTCTGTGTCATACATTACAAGTGTGATAAATACTTTCCTTTCTCATAAAATTAGAATGTAAAACTTAGCTTTCATCCTATTTAAACAAACTTATTTTCTTTCTTACTTTCCAGAACAAAAAAAAAAAACTTATGAGACATACCGTGTGATAAAACTGTGGTCATGTTGCCCAAACAGTTGTGCAGATCACTTCTAATCATCTCTCTCACGTCCTGCCAGCTCTTTCCTTTGGCAGAAATAACCGAAACTCGTTTGAGAATCTCAAATGCATCTTCTTTGCAGTTTCAAAAGGTGATTTATAATCTAGCACATAAAAGAAGGAAAGAGAGGAAGAAACTGCTCCAAAAAAAGAAAATCCCTCCAAAAAAGCCACAGCAGGATCACTGGACCACCATCTTTGTCCTTTTAGTTTGTTTGATTCGTTTTGTTTTCAGAGGCCTTTATAGCAGGAGACCAAGAGAAAGCACCATGAGGCCGTGGCAAACTGCTGTGTCTGGCTACAGTTTTGCACAACAAGCAGATGGACTCCCAAATACAAAGTCAAAAGACGTAGCGATGTTATCCAAAGCACCGCAGTACAGCACTGCCGTTTGATACCGGGATAGATTTGTTAGCGCTGTAGCACGATATCCACAAACAACTAAACTTTCAAATGATATTTGCCCAAATCAGACTTATTAGCGAGCGGCCTGAACTTGTGTGTTTGCGAGACACTAAGCGCAGTAGGGAGTAGCACATGAAAACGTGTTTGGCACCATCACAGCTCTGTAAACCATGATCTGTCATATGACTGCGACACATACAGGACACACAAACAAAAACTGTTTCTGTACTTTGGGTTCACTCTAAAGTTCTCCAGGGAAACCCTGGGTGAATAAAGGGACATGGTCGTTTACTAAACACAGAGGCCAAAGACTCAACTTGCAGACAGGAAGTGTGATGAGCGACAACAACACAGATCAGGTACAATAAAGCCAGACTGTGATCTCCACATTAGTGAAGAAAAGAGGGAGCATATTATATGCAAGCAAAAACAATAAAGTAAACAGAGGTACTCAAGTAAGTAAATGAGGTAAATCTGATTCGATTTCTCTTCAGTTTTTCTTGTCATTTACAATATCTCTCTCAAATGCAAATTCAGGTCAAAATGTAGTTGTATTTTTCTAAACTATGACTTTATATCTCAAGAGATTTACTTTATATCTTTAATATAATGGCTAAACTGTGTGTTTTTGAACTTTCCATTAGTGTTTAGACTTTCACTGTACACAGACACACAACTAAATGCACATTCATATGTTCAGTGTCACACGATACTTCAGAAATATTTGTAATACTCTGATTTGCTGCTATGGACTGCTTTTACGCGGCCACCATTATTAACAGCGAAATCGAGGCTGCGGTGGGAAGAAAACTCAGAAGTATTGCCTGAATCACACAAGAATATTGTGTACCTGGCTGTATATCTTATCAGTGAAGAGAAAGTGACACAAATTTATCATTTCACCGCCTTCCGAGTGAACCGAGGGTTCGTTCTGAATGAATAGTGAAAATAAAAAGGGATATTTGACCTCATTTTCAGCTAAGTTAAGGGAAATGGCACTACTTAGCTAAGGTTTTCTTTCCCACACATTTTAGATGTCATTTATCAAACTCAAGTTAATGAACTGATTCTTTCACTATATTAGACTTGTCGCGTTACAAAATTTCGGTAATGAAAAAAAAAAAAAAAAAACACCCATTTCTCGTTAACATTTAAGTGCTGTTGATGACATTCGTACACAGCGACGCTGATTTGCCATTGTGTTCACGTGCTCAACAGAAATTACTATGATTGGTTGTGAAGGTCATCAGTTCACCAAACTCACCACTGTTTACCGAGTGCAATCACAGACGAGCGATCCGCTAATGAATCGACTGATCTTCACGGCTTTAAAACGATCCAATGTCCGTCTATGTGTGTTTTCAATCTGAAGAGCGGTGAACTAATGACCTTCACAGTCATTCTGTTGAGCACTGGTGAATACTAAGGCAAATCGGCAGTGTTTATGAGCGCGCTCAGCAGCACTTAAATGTTAGCGGGAAATGGATGTTTTTAAAATTTCAGTACCGGGACAACACTGTTACAGACAACATAAAGATGTGCTACAGAGAACTGCACTGTTTTATCGCTCACCGGGTTACATAGGCTGAAGCAGGGAAACGTCCCCACGGTGTTTACCTGCTGCCATGAACGGAAGCCTAGAAAGACACTTAAGCATATCCCTCTTAAAGAGATTGTGATGTTGTTTGATACCTAACATGCTTTTAATTGTTTAAATTAAACTGAACAGAATGATATTAAAGTGATATTTACACAATATCTGCATTTTGAAGTCTGCATATCTGCATTTCTAACCTAATTATCCCAACGACTCCCATATGATTTGTTCAGCGATTCATTTGTTGTTAGCGCGATGCTAATCTGCACTGATTGGTTCGATGACCCAGTCTGTTGTGATTGGTCAACTGCGTTCAGCGTGAGACAGAGAAAAATGCCCACCATGGCGTATCAACATTGTTAAAGTAGTCAGAGTGCAAGTGCAGAGTATATGGGTGAGCCCAATGCAGGAGTAAATTAAAGCAATGGAGTTAAACACCAGCTTATTGCTCTATTCTTAACCATGACACACATTCAGTATTAATCCACACAGCGGCAAAAACTGAACTATTGTGAAACTTGGCCACTCACGAACGAGCTCACAAATGCATTTAAATCCATAAAGCAAGCAGCACATGTTGCGTTTTCAACGTGGTTTTAGACGCTATATGGAATATAGCAAGTTAACCAGATACAGTACAAGCCAGAGAAAACAAGGAGATAAGCCATTTTAATCGCACTTACTTACACTTGTGAAATGGAGGAAGGAACTGATCCATGAACTGTGTACTGATAAAGTTTTTGACATCGATTTAAACAGGTTAAAGATCCGGACGAAAGACAAATCATTTAAAGGACTCTGAGTCAAATCTTTTATTAAAAAAAAAAATTATAAATTTTTTTTTAAAAGGTGCACTTTCAGATCCAAACCTCAGCTTGATGTTTTCATTCTCTTAAAGCTGTGTTGTATGAAAGGTCATTTTCAAAAACCCATAATAAAAATAATCAACCATTTTTTGACTGCATGTCACTTACTGTTACTTTTGCAAAATAAAAAAAAAACTTAAAGGTAAACTTATTACAGTAATGCATTTGACTTTTAATTCTTATTCTTTCCAATATCGTTTTAATTACTTTGCTTCAAATTCAATTAAACATTCAAAAATAAAATCATCATGAATGATGTACTGGCTCCTAATCATAACAGTAGATGTCACTTCCTAAGCTTTACAGTCAGTACATGATCACACACAACCATAACTGACATGTTCTGACAGGGCATTTCAGGGTCAGGAAAAATACAGTGAGTAGGTAAGGATTAGGTGGACCACCCTGCACATATGTGCACTTTAAGCCTTATTACTGCAGTGTTGATGTGATACCTCCTGTAGCAACTAGTTCACCCAAGTGCAGAACACCACAACCTTCACAAAGGTCCCACTAGATGCAAAATCCCCCGACTGTCGCCCAAAAAGAGGAAGTCAACCGAAAGCTAGAGAACTTTGCATGATGCTTTCATGTGGTTTGTCATTGCACAAAGGAAACTAAGGAATTTCTCCCAGAATTCCCCATGGCCTCATCACAAATGACAAATCCCTCCTTCCACACTGTACTGCTGTGTTTTATTATGGCAGTTTGCAGAAAGTGCATTTGAAAATCTGTATGAACAAGGGAATCTGTATGGCTAAGGGAAATCGCTAGCAGGCCGCTTTGCAATAATGTGGTCAAGAAGGATCGAGTGAGCGCTTGAAGGACTGAAAGCAGCTCCAACTCTCTGGGGGGCACACTGGGATTGTGCTAATTCCCAGATGAGACTCTCTTCTCCCACCCACATTGAGGTGGGGAACAAATATTCATTAGCGAGGATGGCGCACTCCAATTAAGAGAGGTGGAAGCTCGCACACACACAACTTTAGCAGGTGTACATGCACCTGGTCTCAAACAAAAAAAAAAAAAAGGAAAAGAAAAGAAAAAAAAAATCAGTCTTTCAAGCTTCTGCAGTGTTTTAGCTGATTAAATTCTCGCCTACAATGACACGTCACTTTTGTTTTCTCGTATAACTCTCCTCCGCCACCCTCTTTTCTCAAGAGTGACACTACAGGCGTGAAATTTCACAACATGGTGTCTCTGGGCAGACATCCACGCTGTTATAAGAGAGGAAAAAGTGAGAAGGAGAGACACCGCTCGTGCCGACTTGACTGGGGTCTGATTAATGGTTTGGAGGGTTGTGATTGGGAGGGTGATGATGAGATAGATATGAATGAATACACAAGCACAGCTGTTCCGGTTGTCCCATTCTTGGGTGCAGAGAATCCATAAACCCCATTCTGCTGTCACATCAGTGCCAGAACACCTGAAATAAACATTAGCTACAAACAACAAGCCACATCCATCCACAGCAGCAGGGAAGGATGGCGCGCGGGGAGGGAGATCAGACGGCCAAGACTAAACATTGTTATAGAGTACAGCATGCACACGCACTCCAAATGTGAATGACAGGATTATGAGGCGAGGGGCTTGGAGAGTATGTACACACGCAGACAAAGTCGCTTCCAACTGTCTTGACTGGCTTAATGGGGCCTCACCTGTTGGCGTCCTGCACGAGTGTGTGTTTTAGCAGTTGCCGGCATCTGTTTGAAAGGAGAACTGACGAAAGCCAAGCCAAACACTGTGGGGGAATGTCAATGACAGTCTTGAGTAAACAAAACTCCACTATAGTCGTCTCCGTGGTTTGGCCCGCATGCCTTCAGGGGTCAAATGCTATGGTAGTGAACGGCAGACGTACAAACATAAACACGCACACTCAATCTGAAGCTAATTCTTAAATCCTGACTTGAATGGAAAGGGTAGGTTTAGCAGCAGATCACTCCGTTAGAGACATATCAAGCCTTTTCGGCAAGTTGAGACTGGCCTGATGTCTAAAGTTGGGCTTAAGTTGATCTCTGTAGGCTGCGGGTTGCCCATATCGACTGGGTGTGTTGAGACATTTCCCTCTTAGCCTTGCTAAAGCAGGCATGAGGACTAATCCTGCAGAGGTTAAGTGGAATCCCCTGCACTCTTTCTGTTCCTGTGTGCTTCTTTACACAAGTCAAGAACGGAGACTC
>LR812531.1:39627661-39662661 GCA_903798195.1 Danio kyathit | reverse complement strand
TCGTTTGATTAAATTGTTTTCATATCGCTATATATATTGCAAAATAAAATAAAATAAGTTTGAATTTTCCAATATCTTGCAGCCCTAAATTAAATTAAAATTAAATAAAATGAAATAAAAATGTTTTATAAAATAATAAAAAAAAAAAAATTTATAATAATAAAAAAAATTAAATAAAATTATAATAAGACAATATAACACAAAATAAAACAATATAACATAACTAGTGGTTTCAGACTTTTGGACGACAACTCTAGGAGCCACCCCGACAATGGAAACACTATCTCTTCAATGTTACTACAGCCAAAAAGTACAGCACATGACAGATTTAATGCTTTAATTCATCTGCAGAGCACATAATAGAGTAGAGCACTTCTGTGAACACCCCAGCCATTATTTTTATGCAATTTAGCACATCGTCGCCTACTTCTGCTTTTTCGTTTTGTTAAATGACTCAACGCGCAATTCTATGGCCGTTGATTGCCTTTGATGCTTCCTAGCAGACTATAGGACTCGCATATACACACACATAGCCTAGGTAGAGGCCACAGGGGACGGCAGGGGCCCAGACAGCACAGAGTCAGCAGCAGAAAGGAAACGATCAGAGCCCTGGAGGAGAATACATCAACACTGCAGAGGCGCCTCCATCCTCCTCTCCTCCCATCAACACCAGCAGCACCACCATCCGTCTTTCCTCCTCAGCTCAAAGGGGCTCGGCATGCCTGCTCATCCATCTCTCACTGACCAGTTTTCTGCAGCACCAGCTCAGTGCTGCGGGTCTCATGCAAATAGGCCCTTTTTAATCCAGGCTAAGACATGTAAAGCAGCGTGAGGAATATGTAAAAACAACAGACTGACAGAACTAGACATTGTTCCCACAAAGACTGGTGGGCGCCGCACGTTGTCACTCACTCACATGCACACACACGCCGACATCCTCACAACAAAGACGAGTGATTTCACTTCCTTCATCACAGCTGATCTCAGCAGGATAGTAATTCGCATACTGTAGAAAAGGGGCTGAAATGTCATCCTCGCATTATTAGGCTGACCTTCAATTTGAAGGCGAAGCTAGCGGGAGTTTTTGCTTTAGCGTGAAATCTAAGGGTATAAAAAGTATCTCGTTCAAGTATGAAGATCGGTAAGAGGCAAGTAAAAATGAAAAACTATTCACGTCAGTGATTCCGAGACCGCTTTAGACTAGATTATGATTGACAGTGTATATATTCAACTTTTAATAAATGACTAAATATAATACATGTATATAAATATCCCCAATCAAATGTTTTTTTTTGTATATTGCATTAGATATCTTAAATTTTCATGTTAATAATCTCTTACGCTTGCAAATGCTTCTTTAATCTGATTTTTAACTGTAATATTACACATACACACACACTACCTGATAAAAGTCTTGTCGTTGATCCCAGTTGTAAGAGCAACAATAAATAACTTGACTTATAGTTGATCATTTGGAAAAGTGGCAGAAGGTAGATTTTTCTGATAAATCATCTGTTAAACTGCATCCCAACCATCACAAATACCACAGAATTGGAACCCTCATGGACCCAAGATTCTCACAGAAATCAGTCAAGTTTGGTGAAGAAAAAAACATGGTTTGGGGTTACATTCAGTATGGGGCCGTGCGAGAAATCTGCAGAGTGGATGGCAACAACAACAGCCTGAGGTATCAAGACATTTGTGCTGCCCATTACTTTACAAACCACAGGACAGGACAAATTCTTCAGCAGGATAGTGCTCCTTCTCATACTTCAGACTCCACATCAAAGTTCCTGAAAGCAAAGAAGGTAAGGGTGCTCCGGGATTGGCCAGCCCAGTCACCAGATATAAACATTGTTGAGCATGTCTCGGAAAAGATAGAGTAGGAGGCTTTGAAGATGACTTTGCCTTTCATTTAAGCTACTTTTGATACCAAATGATCAACTAGAAGTCAAGTTATTATTTGTTGTTCCTAAAACTTGGATAAGCGACAAGACTTTTGTCAGGTATATATTTATAATTACTTTCTATTTGAATATGTTACAAAATTCAATAATCACGAGATATATTTCAGTTTTCAGTGTTACTGTAGTTTCTTTCTTGTGTCGAACATACAAAAAACTTTTTTAAAGTATATTGAAAATAGAGAGCCAAAAAAGATTATGAAAGTCTTTTAAAAAAAATGGAAGGAAGTCATTCTACAAAATGTATTTTTATGTGCTCAACAGAAGGAAGTAACTCAAATAAGTTTGGAAAAAGTAAAGATTAAGTAACTTGACAGAATACTCACTTTTGGGTAAACTAAGAAAACAGTTGATGTTCAAAAGAACAGCATTTATGTCAAATAAAAGTCTTTTACATTTTGTCAAGAGTCTTTTTTATTAATTTCATTACAAAAAATAAATTCTCTATAACCAAAACTTAAGACAAGCACACGGGTCAGACAACCACATATGGTCTGAAAGTGATGGGAAATGCCACAAATAATCGTTCCTCACTCAAGGACAAAGAGCAACGGATAGGAACCTTCTCCAGTTTCTTTAATCCTCAGCTTTCATCGGCCCAAACGGCAGCGACAAATTGGCAGTTCACTTTGGGAACAACGGTCACTAATGGAGGTGGGGAAGGAGAAGGGCGAGCTCTAGTAAGATGTGTACACAAACCGTTCCCCTCATTTACCTGTCATCATTCCATTCCTCTCCGCTCTTAAGACGCTCTTCACAAAGACATGAGGTACATTTGATACGTCGCTCACACAAGCGCTCGAGAACGCGAAGGCTCCTGAGGTGTTAAGAAAAACAACCTCCAGATCTGACAGAAGGACTCAGGTTTCATTACGGGAGGGTTCAAAGCCAAGGTCTTACACACTTGAGTTAGAATAGAAAGACGCTAGGCTGTAAATGTCCTACTTCCTTTTCACAAGTACTACAACAGCTATAGTGATGGCCGAAGACGCGCAGGGCTTCAGTGGTTAAAGGCTCTGATCAACTGACAGCAAAGTTCTTCCTTTAGGGTTAAAAAAAAAAGTTTGAAAACAACTGAGATGTAGATGTCTGCACTAGCTTTGCAATTCAGCTCTCCAGTCAAGTCAGTTACGTGAAGTTATCACTTTAAACTTTAAACAGTAAATTGCTTCAAAGTGTCAGTGCTGATTTCAATTAGAATTACACTTTCTTAACACTTTTTCTACTATTAATGAGCTCTTCTGGGTTTCTCAGCAAAATCTCAAAGAACTATACTGAGAAAATGAGCTGGTGAAAATATCCATGGCCAAAATGCCACACCTACCTATTACATAATCCAGGGCTCGCAAAAATTTCTAAATTTCTGGTAGCCCTCGGACAGACACTCAGTTTCAGTTTTTGGTAGCCCGAATAGAAAATATATTATTTACTAAATAAAAAAAGATATAATGGCATTTGTTTTATGCTATATATTCATTTTTAAATAAGCAAAATTGCATTATTTAAATTTAAGTTTTTTTTTTTTTTTTAAATAACCAAAAAATGTTGTTAAGTAAACATTGTTCAAGGTTATTTTTGCAGCTATAAAGACATTAAATAGAATGTTTATTTTGGTTATTTTGGATTATTTCTTATATAACTTACTTACAGCTAGCTGTAAAATCTGAATGATTTTAGTTCTGAGGTAGAGAAGAGACCAATACATATTTCATCCAAACTGGGAAATTTTGTCATTTTCTCACCCTTCGCTCATTTCAGACCTGTTTGTGTTTCTTTCTCTTTTTAAACAAAGTGTTTTCTTCAAAACATCTTTACCTGTGTTTAACAGAAAGAATAAAAATTCAAACAGGTTTGAAACAAGTGAAGAGAGTAAATAGTAGGGGTATTATCATTTTTGGGTAACTGCCCCTTTAACTATCCCTTTAAGTCAAAAAAATAAACAGACATTTCCTTTTTTACAAGCTGACTGCCAATTGTTTATCAATCCTGTTGAATAGCTGCGAAAAGTAGACAGATGACATTAACTTATCCTTATTATTGTATTCTATCTTTCTTAAGCATGTGCATCTGTTCTGCCTGCGCTCCAGCACACATTTTTTTTACGAAGAGTCGTGCACTTCCATAGTTTAAAAATGAAGGATTTTTTGTTACAGTCTGAATGACTAACCAAAATATCTTCATCTTAATATTGCAAAATTGCATAAAGATATATATTTTTAATTGGGCATAGATCAGACAAGTTTAACATGATGTGAAACGGCTTGTTTATGAAACCAAAGAAAGACATGTCCTTTTTAGCTGTACAGTTCTGTACAATTCTGAGGTAAGAACATAATGTCCTATAAATCATTTATTTATATTTTTTATTGTCCCTGAATAAATGTAAATTTTATATACTTTGTTAAAGCCATTATTTGGAGCTGGCATGTAAGGTTACCCAATGAATCAGGATGTTCTGTTTATGCTGCTGCTATAGACACGTTAACGTGATTTAAATATGAAACATGATTATTACATTTAAAACTTAGCTCAGGCTATTCCTGTATCTGAATCTTATGTCAATGTGATCTCTGAATGAGTGACGAGTGTTTGTCTGCTTTAGTGCTGCGGGAAACTGACAGAAACACTATCTTACATTATTTGGGAGGTAATTGATAATATTGTGGCTTTTCTCCTTTATTATCAACAAGTGGCATTATTGCTGCCATATCAGCAGCACAGCACATACATAATTATCCACTTTGTGAGAGAATGTAAAAGCATTGAAATATATTTCTCCTCCCATTGCCCCGTCGGGCAGCTGGAGATAGACTTTGGTTGCCCAAAAAAACAATTGTCTCGGGATGTCAGGCTACCGGATTTTGCAAGCCCTACATAATCACCATGACCAACTGTAGTTTGAAGGAGTTAACAAATCTAGGTTAACTTCACCAGTAATACCTTTTGGCAAGCAGGTTCAATCTTCTGAAACAAACTATAATTTGACTTGAAACGGTGTCAGCCACCAAGATCTGAAGAATATTGGGACCTTAACAAATAATTGCAAGTCATTCATTTTTAATGAGAGTTTGTGATTTCTGCCAGCTTAAAGTGGCTGTGTCCAGAGAATCAACAAAGCAAAGTTTTACTTCTTGTACTACTTACTTCTTACTACTTGTAAATTAACAAGTTTATGTAAACAGAGCATCAGCCCGATGACCCAAATTGACTGTGCTTGAAGCTCAAGAGTTAAATTTGGAAGGTTTTGCAGAAGCCACTTATTATTCAGTCCTTCAAGGTTCATTACCAATAATGATTTTTATCCACTGCAAACAGTGCTAAATTATTTACAAAGAAAAAAGCGACTGGAACTGAAGGCAGACTTGTAGCCCTCCTGTAGATACAACATAAGTCAACACGAGGTGAGACATCGTAAAAGCACACAGCTCACACAGCATTGTTTGAGCTTCATTTGGAGAGCATGAAAACACAATGGGCTCATTCTTGTCTTTCTAGGCAAGCTGATTCACAGCAGATGTGATTCTTTAAAGTGTTGTGAAGTTCTTAGTATATGTTACTCATAATAGCTGCAAGTCTTTATGAGCAGCTCTAAATTACAGTTTCTGTCACATCTTGAGATAAAAAAAAATAATAGGGTGATAGAGAAAAAATTAAAATTTGGAGGATTTAGCAGAAATAAAGACCAACAGTGATTAAAAATTGATTCAAGCAAAGCCTATTTGCATTCTTCCCGCTTCATAAAAATTCATGAAGGCAGCAAATGAACAAAGGCATGAACTGTTGTTTAGCACCTAGTTTACTAAATAATAAACTTCATACCAACTGCTTTAATCATTGTGTAACTCTTTTTGTCCCAATCTCAGCCAAATGAAACTTCCTGAAATCGAGCCAAGCTAGCGGAAGTAAATAGGTCTGTAATGACTGAGAATGCGGCTTTATCAAAGCTTATCTACAATTTCCATGTGTGTGTTTGTGTCAGCGAACCTTTAATGTCATTAAGCATTGCTTCCTCTCTGAGGACCGAAACTAACTAAAACCCACCGGTGAGCTTCCTTTGATAACAGAATAAAAATCCCCCATCATGAGAGGCAAGAAATTCTTCAACACAGAGAGGTGAGGATATTAGGGTTACAATAAAGGATAAAATGACAGCAAATGAATTATAATATTGACCAACATCACTTTGAGGTAGTATAAAGTTTGACAGGCCAAGAGAAAATGAAAAAAAAACCGGTCAAAAGTATGGAAGTGGATTATCTTAAATAATGAATTCAATATTGTATTAAATTGATATGTTTAATAATATATATATATATATATATATATATATATATATTATTTGTGTATAACTCCCATGAGCTTGGAGGACTGCATCCATACATCTCTGCATTGACTCAAATCACTTTATTAAAAAGGTTATCTGGAGAGGCAAAGAAAGCATTCTTGCAGGATTCCCAGAGTTCATCAAGATTCTTTGGATTCATCTTCAATGCCTCCTCCATCTTACCCCAGACATGCTCAATAATGTTTAAGTCTGGTGACTGGGCTGGCCAATCCTGGAGCCCCTTGATTTTCTTTGCTTTCAGGAATTTTGATGTGGAGGCTGAAGTAGGAGTGAGCACTATCCTGCTGAAGAATTTGCCCTCTCCTGTGGTTTGTAATGTAATAGGCAGCACAAATGTCTTGATACCTCAGGCTGTTGATGTTGCCATCTACTGCCCAGATCGACCCCATACTGAATATTACCCCAAACCATAATTTTCCTACACTAAACTTGACTGATTTTTGTGAGAATCTTGGGTCCATGCAAGTTCCAATAAGTCTTCTGCAGTATTTGTGATGATTGGGATGCAGTTCAACAGATGATTCATCAGAAAAAAAAAATAATCTGTCTTCTGCCATTTTTCCATATGATCAACTAGAAGTCAAGTTATTATTTGTTTCTCTTACAACTGATCGAAGACAAGTCCTGTCAGGTAGTGTATTAATACTTTAAAGTGTATGCTTTAAAATGATCTATACTGTCTGTTACATAAAGCATAATTTATAATTGAGTGTAACACTGTAATTTAAAGGTATGAATCATAAACTGTATACATAATAAATAGATTGTCATGCATTAAAAACAATTATAAATACAACGCATGGTCATTTGCCAAGTTAAAAGTTCAAGTGTGTGTGTGTGTGTGTGTGTGTGTGTGTGTGTGTGTGTGTGTGTGTGTGTGTGTGTGTGTGTGTGTGTGTGTGTGTGTGTGTGTGTGTGTTGGTTAATCCCCATCAGCTCCCAGGTGAAGCACATGTCAGTCCTTGACTGTTGGCGAGTTACTACAATATAGTTTCTACTAATGAGCATTTATTTTGAACTGTGAAGGAACTTTACCTGTGCATTAAACAAGTTTATTGCACACCTTGCAGCCAATCAAGTTCAACAATTTTAAAAGATCATGAAATAAGTATAATGAGATAATATGTGCAATATTTGCAATTCACTTCATACATAAATACATACATTAAAGGGATCATCCAAAATGGAAGTTTACTCTATTTACTAAACATAATGTGGTTATAAACCTTTGAGTTACTTATTTCTGTTGAACATAAATAAAGATACTGTTTTCATGCGAAAAAGGTTAAAGTTTCTTCAAAATATCTTATTTTGTGTTCAATCGAACAAAGAAGTGAGTAAATCCTGACAGAATTTTAATTTGGCTGAGCTATTCCTTTAATGTATGTGTTCATCTATCAACGTACGTACCTAAGCATGAAGTGAATCAACAAAATAATGACCAGATTTAAATAATTTCCCAAAATACTTTTGGAAAAGAATTTTGTTGCAGCATATTTAAAAACTTTTTGAAAACTAGTGAGTTTCAAACAAAAGCAAAAGCCCTCAAGAGACTTTCAATTGCATCGCTAAAATCCTACTGTGAAGACGGGGAGGCTTCTATATTTGAAAGGGAGTGAGAAGATTGTTATTTGGCTAATTACAGATTTAGGGCTGAAACAGTAAACCATTGGAGAGGAAGAGAGCGGGGTGCTTGAGTGAGCTACATTAGAGCGCTGGAGTGGCGAGACTGTGGATTCATTGTGTGCTGATGGCATCTTTTATCTCTCGCAATACTGATAGGCCTTAACAGAGTAGTTTGGGCTGGGGAGGGGCTGGCTAAAGGGGTGGGCTATCTAATCTGATCAGAGACCATTGTTTCAAAGCTCATTTACCACTGGGGGGTCCAGCAGTTTCCACACAGTCGACATGTCATCCCGAGCCCACCCCCCAATCCCTGCGGCCAACACAAGAAGGTCCTTAGAAAAACAAGCGACAGACACAAAGGGGAAAATGGAGAAGACAACCCAGAGGGCTATTTGTAAAGATCTGCTCATTCCTCACTAATACACAAGAGTGCTGACCACTGACTCAGACCTTTGGTTCGGGTTTGAACAGCAGGAAGTTAGCTTGGTGGGACTGTTGTTGCTGTTTAGGAGATTCTTATTCTCCAGAGACTAAGAGGGTTAATGCTAAACATCTGGTATCTGCATTTAAAAAAGAAAGAAAAAGGGGTTAGGAGGAGATGGTATTGACTTGTCATGTAAGGTAACGTCCCGTCTCGGAATGGACTAGTTGGTCTGGTCCTACAGGGCAGAAAATAATTCATCACCACTCTATCATGCTGTCATGAGCATGAACACTACTTCATGAAGCTGGACCCCATCCTGCAATTCACATTCTGCCATATTGCAGAGGTCTCTGTGGAAGTGGCAGGGAGGATGAGAAGTCAGCAGCACAGAGATTGCTGCTAATTGCCCATGGTGAACGATTATGGAAATGAACCAGAAGGATATAGCAAGAATAAGACACAAAGCAGATATTTGGCACAAGCAGTTACAAGTTGCCTTTAACTGGGCACGAGTTCAACATTTCGAAAGCCCTGCAACTATGTATTCTAGACACAGTACATGTGTGCTTACTAAGCCATACGTTTGTTTTAAAAATACTTGTTCAATACTTTAAAACGATCATTAAAGATACCCCCAAAATAGATTTCCATTCAGGGATGCTGTCTAAATGGAATATTTTGTTGTTGTGGTGGTTTTTGTTTGTTTGTTTTTTGCACAAGTATAAAATAACAACTAAATAATATAGATAAATGAAAAACTGACTGCTGAACCAAATAATTAACTTTTTTTGTGCTGCCGATTAGTCTGCAATAATGATAATTAGCTTATTTAAAAACAAATGTATTCTCTGGTATGTCCCCAATCTAGCTAGGTAAACATTATGTGTGTAAGTGGAGTCGCTGGAGACCCAAGAAAAATACCCCACAAATCTCCTGGATCTGGACAGCACAGCGCTGAGCTCAGGATTGTTTGTTTGAGAATGGGCCAGGGGGATGAAATATACACTTGAGGTGTAAAGATCAGAATGACAACCCCTTCAACCATTCTTTGAAAAAGAGCGACTTTAGGTATGGCTTTGATTTTGGCACACTCGAGCTGTAAATTCCATTCAAGTGAAAAGCACCATATAAGAAACACGCGTCAGAGAATGAAAGGCCGATTTAATGCAACTTATTTGCTCGTCACGCAAAGAATGTACCGTGAACATCCCTGAAAGCAGAGGTCAGATGTTCTTCAAGCATAAAGCCTGAACTAAAAACCGCTCTTGTTAGCACTTAACCGCATCAAGTGCTTTAATAAACTTAGCTATGCTCATCTCCACCCCCAAACTACATCCATCGAGAACACCACAACAAGAACCAAAGGGCTTGAGCTCCTTCAAAGTCATGTCTGTTGTCAAAACACATTGAGATGGAGGAGATAAAACAAAATGGCATCTCTTGGAAAGATGAGGAACGCTCATCTTTCTAAACAACAGATGACCCCAACTAAAGACTCCCCCAACTGTATTGAAATAGTGGTAATCGGACCCTCTTGGGGCCCTCAACTGGGGCCCTTTGTACGTCTAAGAGTCAATCAAGGACTGATGACAGACAAAGCCTAGTCAGATTTAGGAGAAGAAAAAAAAGTGCCGGAAGGGTCGATGCAGTGGCCGGAGTCATGATCCGTCCTGAGGCGGGGGGACAGACGAGCCTCTGCCCAAAATGCCCTGCACTGACCTCTTGTCACCAAGGACTATGCCCTGCTTCTCCACCTCTGACCCTAAAAACACAACACCTAGACCTGTTGTAAAAGTCCAGGGAGGACAGGACATTATTTAGCTGCTTAATCTACCAAAGGATGCTTGTAAACCTACCTAATAGGATGTATATTACATTGAATTGAATCTATATATACACAAATCTATGCTATTTGCATATATGACATCTATGAAATATTTAGGACACCTATTATATGTTACAATAAACCTAAACTTTATGTACATACAGTTATACATGTTTAAGTTTATATCATGTATAATGACCGATGTGATTTTTAATTACTTTTTTAGCAAAGGACAAGAAAAGCATATGATAAACTTTTAAGTTTGTTTAAAAATTCCCATATTTTTTGAGCCTCACTATTAATGTCTGTCCAAACCTGTATACGTTTACTTTCTTTTATATGATGTATTATATATGACCTACTGTATGTGACATTAAAAGTACATATTTTTAGAATATTTATTTTTTTCTAAACTTCAAATTCAAGTATGCTGGAGGGATTATATGCAGATAACTAATAATTATAATAATTCTGGCACAAAAAAAAAAAAAGTTATTTACATAATCTACACTGTAAAAAATCCTGGTTGCCTTAAATTTTTAAGCTGAATCAAATTAACCTTATGAGTCCATTGAACTTATATTATGTTAAACTGACTTAAAACAGCTTGGGTAACTTATAAAATTAAGTTAAAACATGATTAACTTAGTTTAATAAGTTACAATGACCTAAAAACATACTGTCAGGACTAATTGATCATATCATTTTTTACAGTGTAGTTAAAAAAAGTTTGTTAAAAAATGTGCATGTTGTTACAGCCTCACAATATACATCTTTCCAAACCTGTATAACCTTTCTTCTATAAAATATATTTATACATCTAAATCTGTATTCCATTCTTCTGTACTACACTTTATTTAAAGCATAACGGCAAATGAATGCAGCATGCAAATCAGAGAAATCCTAACTGACATCCAATACATTTAAATGGCTTAAGAAATGTCTTTTATTTACACAAAACCAAGAAAGTCATAAAACATGATAAAGTTTAGTAAATAATGACTTTGGTGAACTACGTCCTTACTTATAAGAGCACCACATGCTGGCAAAGAGTTTAGACACAACACAATATCCACTCATGCAGAAGGGTCCACTCAGGTCAGGAACTGACCCGACAGTACAAATGTCCTCGAAAGCACTTCAGAGATTATGACACAGGCTGTGTTCCTGTACAGCTTTTATGAGAGAGCAAATTTAATAACTTTAACAGTCTTTAATAAGCATAATGATTCTGAACATAATGCCTGACTTTCAAGCTTAAACATTCATACTGTGAAACTTAGGCACCATTAAAAGCACACTCACTTACAGACACACACAAAGCACTAAAATAAAAGTGTCTAAATTTAAATAAGCACATACCAGGGTTGATACATCATTTAGTTTTTTCTTAGCATGTTCAACATATAACCTAGAGTTCTTAATGGTCAAACACACACATAGAAAGCTATAGTCTAAACGATGCTTCTGGTGGCCTTCAACAAAAGACATTGAAGTGCCCACTCAAGCTGCCCATTCAAGGCTGCTCAATCCTCATCTTTCTTTCTCCTGCTCCCCCTAGCGGCCACCGTAAACATAGCATGATGAAGAGAGAGAGAAAGAGAGAGGGCGAGAAAGGGGAGGAAGCCACAAGCCCCGCCCCCAAATGACATCAGCGCTGTGTTGAAGCAGAGCTGGAGGCAGATGCAACCTCACACTTGTAGTGAGCTCTAGGCAGCTGACCAGCTCTGCCGTCTTCTTTATCTTGTCTCTCTCTCTGAGCCAAAGGAGTGTGTGCGCGTGTGTGTGTATGTGAACAAGTGTGTGTGGAAATAAAAACACACCCTGCTATTCGCACCATTGCTGCAACTGAGCCTTTCTGACACTGGGCTCTTTTTGGGAATTGAATTCATCTGCCGTCGCACTGGATTTATCCTACGGACTGACTTTATTCTTTTGAGGATATTGTTTTTCATTTTTCCCTTTTTGAAAATATTGATTTGGAAGGTAAGTGTGTTTTGGGGGGGTTCCCCTTATTCTTGGGCTGTTTTAACCCTTTCCATGTGTATTCCATCACCCTGATGTTCTCAAATACCTTCAAAACATGCATAGAGCAAATTTGCATCTATACCTAACCTCAGTCACTCACAAAAAGGCTTCACGTTGTAGACTTTAATTCTAAACTTCCACAATCCAATTTTATTGCATTTTATTCTAAATGTAGACAGATCCTTAGGGATTTGAGAGGGATGCAATAGCAATTTAAACTCACACAATTACAGCAGCCATGAAATTCAGCAGTCTATAGCTCTTCATTTGGCTTTTCAGATTCAATGTGCATCTTCCAAACATTTTCAAAACAATAGTTCGCTTGAATTAAATGAACAACCTTTATGCTGTTTTAAACCTCCATTACTTCCTTTCCTGGCTCACTAAATGACTTGTAAAAAATAAATGTTAAGGATTTGCAGCCTCTGTCACTATTCACTTTCAATGCATCTTTTTTTCCCCTTATAGTCTAAATGTATGTGAATGGTAACCTAGGCTGTCACTCCACCTAAAACACAATTTTACGATTGATTTTGTTAAGCATCCATTGGTTAGGAACAACTCTAATAAGAAATTAGACACAAATTTCATTTTCGTTTTTGAGTGAACTACCCCTTTAAGTCTTGATGCCGCTCCGAGCGAATAAACGCAATAAATATGCATAACATGCATCTTATTAGCACACCATTTCAATTAGTCTCATATAGAGAGCTTAATCCTTGTTTAGAGGGGAAAACGCAATGCAGACTGTATATTTAGCGCGTGCAATCAACAGGAACGCATAAACTTCACGCGCTGCGTCCTAAATCTGTTCCTGTGTTATCGCAAACGAAACGAACAAACGTCGATTACAAATGAGGAAATATCTATTAATAATACCCAACCTGCGCTCTGGAACCGCGATGAGAGAGTGATTGGAATAAAGAATGGGGGAATCGGGATGCGGCGCGTGACACTTCGTACGCCTTGCGCTACGCGACAAAACTAGAACTCCATATGCCATTATAGAAGCCGCTAGCGGCGCGGCAAACAGCTTCGTTGATTATGAGGGTCGCGTTCTAATTTGGAATACTAAAGAAAACTCAAAAGACTGCAAAATTGGCGCGCAATAAATGTGCGCCCTGTGCTGTTCGGTAAGAGAGAGTGAGTGTGTGGCGCAGTAAAGAGATCTGAGGCTGTCAGCTGCTTCAGGATTTTCCCATCAAACGAATTTCCCTTCTTTTAAGTAGCCTTCGAAGTTATCTAAAAAGATAAGCTTTCATGTTAGGCAGAAAAAGTCAAGATTGAAATAATAGTTGTGTGCAGATAAAGAGAGAGGGACTGTAAAACGATGATAGATCCAAAGCCTTAATCAGAAATGATTAAATCAGTTTATAGGATTGCCATGAAGACGACTCAAATTTGACAAGGATGCAAGAAAGTCATTCTTTTTGAAACCCTAATTTACCTCTAACTGCAAATGGTTTTCCTTAGCTTTGAGCTTCCTATATGCAACTGCTCTAAAAGATGTGTATTCAGAGAGGTTAGTTTCTTAGCATGACAATAGCAGAGAACCCCAAATGGTGTGTTTTGACTCTGTAAGGAGGGTGATAAAATTAAATAACCCATTGTTCTTTGTTGGATGTGTCAAAGCACTCTGTGGCATTCTTTTTTCGCTTGCATAAACAATTTGTATCAGTGACTTACAAATACCACACCTCCAAGCTTTAAAACGCCTGAATACGAGTCTCCTTTTAGATACTAATACACATTAATGCAACTAAGAAACATTCTATATTTTAATACACATATATATTAAACATCCAGTGTATGTTTACTGGCAGCCAGGCAGATAGCACTCTTTGTTTCAAGCTACGAATGCCGGAGGCTAAACCCAGTGGTCCGTGGCATTCATTCAGAGTCAACATAAAATGGTCATGTCTTTCAGGCCTTCAGAAAAAAGTCTGTCACCCTTTTGTGTTGAGGACAAAAACAAATCGTCTAGTAGAATTCTCCACTCATGTCAGCAACCAACCTCTGACCTCGTAGAGGCCTTTCTTTAAAACACACCACTGAAAAAATAAGCTTTTTTTTTCTGAACATTAAATTATTTTTTACATTTGTATAGCTTAAAATGGAAATATTTGTTTCTAAAGAAAAACACTACAACCAAGTAAGTGTAACCCAAAAAAGTCTGTGAGTTGTAGTTTTATTACAGATAGAATTTACCCACTTTGTGGAAACAAGAAAAGTTCAGTGCAGTAAATCAGCTCAACCCTTTCCACTCGTGTCCGGCAACTGCTGCCCCCTGTACCCAGGCAGGGGGTACATATGTGGTAATTAAAGCGCCGGTTCAGCCTCCAAGTGTCTGTCTGTATGTGTGTGTATCTGACATGCACAGGCCTGATACAGAAGCACCTACCACCCCCAAGTGGGGAAAACAGTGCAGCTGCCTCAGACCACTCTCTTTTCAGTGCAGTACAAAAGAAAAAGACCCCCTGTCTCCCCTAGAATCCACTCTCGCTGCCTGAACACCAGCCAGGGAAAAAACATGCTGATTATCTGCCCCAAAATCACACACAGAGGGGAGCCACTAATACAATAGTCTTCCCTTAAAATAATGTTAAAACCGTTTACAAACCGTTTATCTAATTTCCAAATACGCAGTCAGAAATGTTTCATCTCTCTGCCCACGAGGCTCAGAGAGGCTTGATATGGCTTCATGGACATAAGATACATGACAAAGAGAGGCATTTAGTTCAAATCCCGCCTGGGGTTCAGAATCTATTATCTATTGAAAACCATAAAGCTATTTTTCATAATCATAGCCCAGGACCTAACAAAGATGGTAGTAGTGCAAATTCAATTTCATCCTAAATGCCTCGGTTTCATGCATGAGTACTGACCAAATGTGACAGCGTTTCTGGGAACTAACAGAAAACATCAAGTCTATATTTAAAAGAGACTTAAGATGGAGAAATATTACATTGTGCTTTATCTTATTTTTATTTTTATTCATTAGCTTATTAAATGCAGAAAATGTGTAATGTATATTTATGTATATTTGTTTATATTTTTGTGTATTAAAAATAAAAATTAGGAAAACTAATCTTTATATTTTTGCACTTTTATGTTTCTTAATCATAACTTTTCCCTTTAAGTGCTTTTTTCTAACCAATCTCTCAATACCCCAACCCTAACATTCTTAACTTAAGACACTAAATGGGCAAAGGGTACTTTAGGTTGCTACCATTTTAACCAGGATGCTCGATTGAACATCACTTCAAGCAGAGCAATGGAGCAGAAGCAGGCCTGGCCATTAGAATGATCTTTTAACAGCAAATATGGCCTATTAGAGCAATAGTGAGAGGTGCCCGTCACATTCAGTGGTCTTTCTCTCTAGCCATGAACAGTGGGTGGGAGAAGGGGCTGCTAGATTTAACCAAATGTGAAAAAGCTAATAATTCTAAGTGAAAGAAGTTCAGTAAAGCAGAAGAGCAAAGGCCAGGGCCCTTATGCTTAACTTGTAATGAACAATAGACCACTGCCACTTGAGTGAAATCTGAGGAGCCAGGGGGGTGGAGGGAGAATAAATGATAATGCAGCCAATCTTCCAGCCAGATCAAGGTTTGCATGCCCCACTGAGACAGCTGGCATGGCAAGCTTAGGTGAAGCGTATAAGGTAGTTGCCCTTCTTTCTTTTCTGTATGACCTTTACGGCCATACAACATAATACCAGCTAACATATATTTCCCAAGACACCTGTACTTTTATCAGAGTCTCCAGAGTAAGATTTCAGCTGAAATATCATGAAATGCACAGCAACCTGTGGGTGAACCCTGATACTTTCAAGTACCTTGGCAGATAAAACCAAAGGTTCTTGTGTTTCGTCAACTTCTTTTTGCCTGCCCCTGTACTAGGAAGTGATTTACATTCAGTGTAGTGCATCAAGCAAAAGCAATTTCATTTCCACAGAATTTTGCAGACTGTTATTTATCAAACTTCTGGAAAATAGCAAGATACTTCACACACATAATTCTTCAAATCAATACAATATTTCCTCAGAAAAGTGGAAAAACTGCATGCTGATCACTAACCAGCTATATCGCCAATGCTGCAACTACTCATTTCCCCCTTCGCTATATCTGATAATCATTAATCAAATGTTTTAGGATTTAACCAAAAGCAAGCAACTTGTCTCTGTCAGCATTCCGAAAGCTCACCGTCAGCTATCACCTGTCCTTAAAGTAGGGTCACAGCTGCTGTTTCAGAGCTCTTGTTAACCTACTAATACAATAGCTGGCACATGGAGCACTTAGGCTCAACAGAAGGATGAGGTGTATTATTAGACCGTGCTGGCGAGACCTGTAATCAAGTTACAGGGCTTTCAATTCCCTAATCTTTCCTTGTCACTCCCTACAAATGTTTCAAAGTTGCCTGACATACCCCAATGTGTTTTACAGGAAGGTTACCAATTGCAGGTCAACAGAAGGGTTTTACAAACCGTGGTGATGGCTGTCAGTTGTAGAAATGTTTATTGTCAGTTTGTGTAACGGGAAAGATGTACCATGGGAAATTACAGTTCGGAAGGTGCAGATCGCATGTCTCCTTGGGGCCACCGGAGGTGACTTACATGAGAATCCCATTTGGGTATTCATGAGACTGCAAGTCATAAAGCGTGTTCATCTAGCATGTACATTTTTGAGCAGTGTGAGGGTGTTGTGTTCAAGCGCCGTCGGGGAAGCCCGAGGGACCATTGGTAGCTGCTCGACACCTCAGCAGCAATATGCTTCACCATGACTTTTACCTTTACCTTCTTTTTCCATAGCATCTCAAGACATTCTGAATGAGTGGCCCCAGTGGAGAGCGTCAGCATGCAGGAGGGAGCGGTTTTCAGACATTTTAGCAGGGCCCAAACAGAGATTGCTTATGCAAAGGAATTCTTTTCAGCAATTGCCACAGAGAAAACTAGAAGGAGGATGTCAGGGTTAGTGGCTAACATAACAACAAATTCAGTTATCCCAGCAGTGCAGGCTTAAGACAAGCAAAAAGAAAGGTTTATATAAAAATCCCCACAACATCTCTGCTAATCCTGGTTTCACAAACAGTGTCCACTATCAAAGGACTGCAGCCCAGGGGCTTTTCTCTGTGGTCATTTACCCAGAGGCAAAGAAATCCCCAGATATACAGAAACCCAATAAGCTTAAGGGACTCTCAAATTCTCATCTGAACCACACACCCCTCTTATTCTTCCTTCCCTATCATCTGATAAGTCTCAAATGCAGTGAAGCAATCTGCAGGCTGTAGCAATCCAAAAAAGAAAAAAATTCAATCTATTACAGTGTACTCCTTATGTTAGGTGCAAACCATGAAAACAGAAGTTAAAGAGCTATCAGTTTACATCAGCATATTGTTGCGATGTGAAACATGCTCAGTTTGAAGGACAGAGCCAGTTAAAGCTGGCTGCATGGCTGTCTGACTCAATCTCAGCCTTGGCACTATCATCTTAAAATTAAATAAACGCTCCCTAAAAGCATATTACTCATAGTCAATAACTCATTCTCAACAAGGCCACATATATCTTCCGGAATCATGATGTATTCAGATGTCACATGCCGTCTATTATGAAAGAAATTGCTCGTCCTGACTTTCTTTTTCTTTTCTCTCTATCCCCACAGGTATGACGTTCAGCATGTGAGAAGGAATGGGCGTCTGCACATCGGGCACAGATTTGTGAAACGAGCCAGGGAGGCAGAGTGCTTATAGCAGCACAGGAGATTCTGCTTTCAAGCCACGAGGCTGGATATTTTTATTCATGCTCTTGCCGGGAGTGAGACTACAGGATTCGGGCCTGACTTTAGAGCCTGACTTCAG
This sequence comes from Danio kyathit, assembly GCA_903798195.1. Lineage (NCBI taxonomy): Eukaryota > Metazoa > Chordata > Actinopteri > Cypriniformes > Danionidae > Danio > Danio kyathit. The sequence continues at coordinate 39,644,596 of LR812531.1, read as the reverse complement.
AACCGAGCCGCCCTGGATTTGAGCCCACCATACTGCAGACGGACAGTGGTCTTAACGCCATGACCAGTCTGCTTTGGGAGAGACAGGAGCAATTCACTTCTCAAAGAGGACTCACAAAAAAGTCTAATTAGGAATCGCAACTTAAAAAAGGATTCTGCTGTTTTTTTATTTGCCTTATTTTTGTTTTATTCATTTTTTTGTGATTACACTCACTGAAATTGCATGTCTGCCCTGAGAAGGCTGCCTGAGGTCTGGCTGGAAGCAGAGCTGCTTGCTTTATAGGTTTATCTACCATGGCAAAGCCTTTGATTGCATGAACTGTGGACGCTGCTATACAAGACAGGAGGTCAGCGGTACAAACAAGGATCAGTTCAGCAAATACCAGCCTGGTCAGGATATAACCAAAGAGACCCCTTTGAAAAGACGGACAAACATCTCTTGAAAGAATAGAAGGAAGAGTGTAAAGCCTCATTGGATTTTGGGTGGCTGCAGAGGATTAGCTGGCATTTCTAAATCAGGTATGACAAATATGGATGTTCTTGCTGTGGTTAAATGCCTTTTCTTTAAATTATATGCATGCACCAATTGAGAGAATGAGGAAAATGTTGAAGTAATAAATCAAAAAAGATAATTAAAAAAGATATTTCTCAGACAATGTCTCACAAAGGACAAACATTTTGCAGAAACACAGGGCAAGACGATAAGTAAAAATTCCAAAATGTAATCAACTAGGCCTGACTTTGTTCTACCAGTTTTCAGCAATGAAAAGCAGCCTTGAAATGCACTGGCTAACAGCAGAAATGTGTAAAACAACAAGAGCCTGCGATTACATTACACACAGAAAAAGATAAAACCTCTCACACACAAGCATCTCATTCAAGGAAAGCTAGTGGGTTTAAGGATTTGTTATCTACATCCACGGCTGATTGGGAATATCCTTCCACTTCAATTAGACTTGCTTCTGAACCACTCTGTCCTTTTTTTTCCCTCTCTCCTCTAATCCCTTATTCTTTTTCTCCACTACTTCATATTGTTTTCATATAAAAATGATTTCAATCAAGATACACACCCCGGGCATGTTTTGCTACCATAGTTTTTCATTTGTTCATGTCATTGGAAATGTTAATAGCCTCCTTTCATTAATTCAGCAGCAGAAATATAGTATTCTTTGTCTCAAATTGAATCATTTACAATGAAAGAGGTGCTGCAGGCACTGTACATAAAACAGCAATTAGAGCAGGACATTGCCTTTTCTTCAGACAGCATGATTTTGACTTTCTTTTTTTTTTTCTCCAAGGGCAACAACTGCAAAGCGGACGTTAGCAATGGCAAGCAATTACATGTCCTTCTTCGTCTTCTTCATCAGAGCTGGGCTTTTGCTTGGCCTGGCCAATCCGTTGATGACCTCAGCCTCCTGTCCCTCTCAGTGCCGGTGTGATGGGACTTTCATATATTGCAATGACCGGGACTTGACTTCCATCCCTTCAGGTATCCCAGAGGATGCTACAGTACTATTTCTCCAAAACAACCGCATCAAAAGCGCAGGGATTCCTACAGATCTACGAAGGCTAAACGGCGTTGAAAAGATTTACCTATACTGCAACAACCTGGATGAGTTCCCCACCAATTTGCCGCTTAATGTCAAGGAACTTCATTTACAGGAGAACAATATCCGGACTATCACCCACGCCTCACTGGCACAGATTCCCTTCATTGAGGAATTACACCTTGATGACAATTCTGTGTCAGCTGTCAGCATCGAAGAGGGTGCATTCCGGGACAGTAACCATTTGAGGCTGCTTTTTCTGTCCCGGAACCACCTAAGCACCATACCTTCCGGTTTGCCAATGACCATAGAGGAGCTTCGATTTGATGACAACCGCATCTCATCCATCTCAGAAGCATCTCTGCAGGACCTTATTAACCTGAAGCGACTGGTTTTGGATGGCAACCTCCTGAACAACAGGGGCATCGGGGAGATGGCCTTGGTAAATTTAGTAAATCTGACCGAGCTCTCATTGGTACGAAACTCCCTGACGTCCCCACCTGCCAACTTGCCTGGCTCAAGCCTAGAGAAGCTAAATCTTCAAGACAACCACATCAATCATGTGCCACCAGGTGCCTTTGCTTTTCTGCGACAGCTGTACCGCTTGGATTTGTCAGGCAACAACTTGAGCAGTCTGCCCATGGGGGTATTCGAGGACCTGGATAACCTTACCCAACTGCTCTTGCGCAACAACCCCTGGCATTGCAACTGCAAGATGAAGTGGGTACGTGATTGGCTGCGCACTCTTCCATCTAAGGTAAATGTGCGTGGCTTTATGTGCCAGGGTCCCGATAAGGTCAAAGGGATGGCCATCAAAGACTTATCCACTGAGCTGTTTGGCTGCTCAGACACAGAGATTCCAACCACATATGAGACCAGCACAGTCTCAAACACTTTGCCACCCTCTCGACCCCAGTGGCCCTCATATGTGACTAAAAGACCTGTGGTTAAGGGTCCAGATCTGGGAAGAAACTATCGTAGCACGACACCGTCTAGTCGTAAGATCATCACAATAAGTGTCAAATCAAGTAGCGCTGAGACGGTACACATATCTTGGCGAGTATCACAGCCCATGACAGCCCTGAGGCTCAGTTGGCTAAAGCTGGGCCATAGTCCAGCTTTTGGATCCATAACCGAGACCATTGTCCAAGGGGAGAGAACTGAATACCTGCTCACAGCTCTGGAGCCAGAATCCTCTTATCGCATATGCATGGTTCCTATGGAGACAAGTAACATTTACCTGTCGGACGAGACACCTGTTTGCATAGAGACAGAAACTGGTTCCCTGAAAGCCTACAATCCCACCACAACCTTGAACAGAGAGCAGGAGAAAGAGCCTTACAAAAATTCCAATCTGCCTTTAGCTGCAATCATTGGAGGGGCGGTGGCCCTTCTAGCCATCATCATGTTGGCCCTGGTGTGCTGGTATGTCCACAGGAACGGTTCCTTATTTTCCAGGAACTGCACGTACAACAAAGGGCGCAGACGGAAGGACGATTATGCAGAAGCTGGAACAAAGAAGGACAACTCCATCTTGGAGATTAGAGAGACCTCTTTTCAAATGATTCCCATAAATCACATGCCCGTTTCCAAGGAGGAATTTGTGATACACACAATTTTTCCTCCAAATGGTTTAAGTCTTTACAAAAGTCCACACAGCGAAAACAGCATCAACAACAGAAGCTACAGAGACAGTGGAATACCAGATTCAGACTACTCTCATTCATGATAGTGTGCGCGGATTACAAAGACGTTTTATTGTGAATGAGTGACTTAGAGACTGCTTGGTCTTTTGCAAAAACACTGGATTGAAAAGACTGAGAAAGCATCGTTATGTACATTTGCCATATAATTTATATTTAAGGACAATTTATTAAAAGGAGAAAAGGTTCTGATTGCAGGCCATCACTGAGCCATCAGTGTATGCTGCCACAAACTGCAATTCTATATTTTAGATATTTGTAGTCATTTGTACTGTACTTCCTTTACTTATGGTTTTAGACCAATTAAAAAAAACTTTGTGCTCTACTGAGATATGATGACTTGTCAACTGTGAAAGTGGGTTTTCATTGCTGTGTTGAACAATCAGATTTTAGAAAACCATGTAGTATAAGCACAGGTCAAACTATCGCTATGTTGCTGTCAGTGGAAAAAAATACAACAACAAAAAAGAAGACTGCGGGAATATAGGGCATAGGTGATCAAAGAAAATACAGACACAAGTGTTTTGTTAACTCTAAAGAGGGGAGGCACAAACTCACTTTGGTGGTGTCACAGAAACCTGTAGGTTTCTCTAGGAATCCTGATTGCTCCTTCCAGAACGTTGCCAGGCTTTTAAAGAAAAAATCCACTGCAACGTTTAGGAAACAGATATCTATTACTTCCTCTCTGCTCTGGAATAGGCAGCAACATAGCACAGAATCTTAAATCCATTGCAAATTAAGCACACAGGTCTTAGGAAAGATTAATTTGCAGTCAGATCAAAATGGATGGGCTAAAACATAACAGATATCAATATTGCCTGTCCTGTAAAAGGGAAACAGCATTTACCATATCCCTCAGTACAGTTAACAACGTCATGTAAACATTGCCCTTCAAAATAAATATATTGTGGGCAGAAAAAATATGGCAAAAAACACATTTGGGCTCTTTTCTATTTGGAAAATGAAGTGTCAACTATTTTTTGTTCTTATAATTCTTATTTGTATTTTTTTTTCTAATTCAAGCCACTTTTACGTTGCCACAGTTAAATTGTTCTTTACAACTGAAGACCAAAGTGCATTGAATGCCCTTTGGCCAGTCTTGTATGTGCCTTGATCCAATGCTTATTGTATTTAGCTTTTACAACAAAAGAAAAAAAATCAGTGACTTAACTTTTTTCATACACACTTGAATATGATAGGATATTGGTCATATTGCAAATAAAAGTGGATAAAACCCCAACTCAATGGTCTCCTTTTCCCCTAAAAAATGATTTCTATTTATTTTTAATCCCTTTAAGCTTTGCATGCACCATTCCAGTACTCAGAAGTGTTCATCTAAAGCAAACTGAGGCTTCTTCCTAGTACTGCATCCGCTTGGGGCTCCAAGTGTTCTTTTGTGTTTGGGTAAAACCATGTATAACTTATCTGATCGGCCCAGGTGGGTAATATCAAAGTACGGCACAGAAGCTAAATGAGGCCATTGGAGAGACGCTGTGCTGGATTTTGATGGCCACAGGGGGAGATGTACATATCTAATGACTATATAGCATTAGGTTGATGTCACAGCCTGAACCACAGTAGGAATTGCACAGGTGGCTTGCATGTGCACATGGGTACATATCTAGAAAATGATTATGTGGGCCATGAGTGCGCATAAAAGCACACAAATACACACGCCCTAAGATTTAATTGCAGTTCAGGGGAGCCTCTAAAAACAGCATGTCTGATCCAAACCTTAAGTATATATCAACAGTCGCATGCACTAAATATACCGCATCAGCTAGAAATTAAAGTAAACACTCTCACACGGTTCAGCAAGGGTCCACATATGTGGATGCTGTTGATGTTCCACAACTTGCCTTGTCATTTATTTATGTGGTTTCCTGACTGACGGTATTAGCAAGTTTTAAATGCTGAGTGATAGCCTTGGTAAGTTTCACTGGCTTCCTTTTAAATCTGAAGCTTTTTCAAAATGTTATTTCCAATTATTATTTGAAAATGTACACAGTTGTACAGATTTCCCCTCTGAAAAGATGTAAAAAGGAGACAAAGCGAACTATGCGTGGTATTTTTGGAAAAACTGACATTTAAAAATGAATTCAGAGTCAAACGCTCGAATATAGTATGTCTAATCCAATGTACTTAACTGATTATTCTTAGCTACGCATTTGTCCCTTAAATGCCAGAAAATGAATTATCCAACTTTCATTCAAGTTTTCATATTCACCGAATATAAGCTCAATACTCAAACCAGCTGTCGTAACTAAGAAAATAAATCATTCATTCTGGAGATGAGATGCCAGCCAAAACTAAAAGGCAGCATCAAGCAGGAATGAGATCGCAGCAGTTTTAATTATCAAAGCACACAGGTGTGCGAGTGTGTTTGAGTGTGCGCATTCTCTCTTTATGGACATTCTGTGTGCAGTAAATCAATCTCCAGTTTCCTAACACCATCAGAATTTTATACAGCTTGAGCTATGAGCAAAACGACTTGAAATATTAATACCATGTGCTGTATGGTGAAAGCAAATCAGGAGGATGTGAGTGCAAACAGCAATTTGTATTCTCCAGTTAGAAAGTTCTATTCAAAACACTAACCTTAAGTAATGGGGGTAGGAGAGTTGAGCGGCTGCTACTGGGGGTGACCTGCGGTGACCCTTTTAACACAATGACCTCACCTCTGGCATCTTTGTCAGCACAATGTTGGAGCTCACAGATGACCTCATTCGCCCTGGGAAAACTATTGATCAGGTCTGATGTCCATGAGGCCAGTGCACACTTGAAATTCTACCTTGAATAGGGCACTTCAGTTCAGATACAAGAACAAAACCCCTTTAAAAAGCTTTAACTATGGACATGAGATTGAAAATCTCACAATAAATACTTTAAGAAGTTGGACATTATGTGGCCATCTCATTTGCTGTGGTCAAAGAAAGCTATGACTGATCAGGGGTCAGATTAAAAAGCAGATGATGCAAGGGTCACAAGCCAATAAGATGAAAAATTAGTTGAAGTTTGACCCCTTTTAAAGCAATTAGTAGACATTTTTCATCTTTTCAGACGTCCCACTCTTTATTAAGCAAATGGTACACATTTTTCATCTTTTTAGACCTTTGACCTTCTTTTTTAACAACTCAACTTTTGACCGCATTGTAAAGCAGCAGCTAAACATTTTTCATCTTTTTGGACTTTTGACCTCTTTTCGTTAAGCAAAGGAACAGTAGAGAGCTGGTCAGGCATTGTTATCATGGACAGTGATGGATCCCTAGCTCAATAAAAATGAATAGTTTGAAAAAACGATTATGCAGCTGCTGTTTTCTGGATCATAAAATGTTCATAAGAGCAACTAAAATAAGGTAATGAGAGTTACTTTTGACAAGAAAGCCAATTACTGGCAAATGCGGGAGCCACATGTCATTCAATTATTTTTAGAGTTTAATTTACCAAAAGAGCCATAAGGGAACTGACTTTAAAGGCACCATCTTATTCTGATCTCATTTTGTTTCACCTTGCAGGGAGATGTAGTCATCAACTCCTAGCATATCTATTCCCAAGTGTGTGATGTGTTTGCTCCCATTCTGCCTGGCCTCGTGTTCGCTACAAAACCTTTTCCCACAGCTCAGCGCAAAATTTTCCAAAATAAAATAGCAAAAAACCCTCCTAATGAGCCATTTGCTTTCTTTTCTTCTTCTGCACCTTGTATCCAGTCCAAGACATCTTGCACATCAAAGCGGAGAGCTCTCATTGTGTGTCTTTTAGAAACAAAAGAGAAATTGAGGTCAAACTGTCAGGCCCAGGGCACGAATGTGGCCCTCCCACATGCCTGGACTTTGGCCAAAATGAAGTATATTTTCAGAACGTGCAAAACTATGCATGCACATTTGCTTGTACTTCCGCTTGTTTGTGCTTGAGGTTTAAAAAGCCATAGTTAATCATCACAGATCACCATAGCCTTCCAGTTTTCCTTGGGTTTATTCAATCCTCCAACCTTCTGTCACATATATTGCAAACCAAAAAAGAACAAACCAGATTTTTAAATGGATACATTGCCTTTCCTGTGCGCTTGCAATGGAGATGCTGAAACCGCAACATAACTAATGCATGTCTTGAAGAGACAGCTGCGGTCTGGGCGTGAAGCCACGGCCACATGTGCTCTGCTGTCACCATGGTCATGTGGTGAAAAAAACACAAGGAGTCAAAGCAAATGTTTGAAGAACCAGACAGAAGACAGAGTTCAGAAAATAAAGAACACCATGGTCCAAGTCAAAAGCTGAAACAAAGTTCATTGAATTCAGGAAAATCTGAAAAGATATTGCGTTTTTCATATTTTAAAGCTTCAGAGTTGACCTGGGTAGAAAAACAGCAATGAGACGAGTGAGAAACACGCATCTACTGTACCAGGTACAGTACATAGAGCAGTACATCTCAGTTGACCACTTCTGACTGCATCATCTGAGCTCATAATATTAAGTGCAAACGGCACCTATAATTCTGTTCCTCTAAATCCTTCTCTGTCTATTATTTTCTAAAGTCCTTCCTATTTTCTTAGTTCTCAAACACAAGACTTTGTAACCAACGACCTGAAACTCTGAGGCTGCAACAACTACAATCTCCCATCATCTAAATGAATCCAATTTTTTGCTCGACAGCACACAGCGTGCATGCATCTATCTCCCCTTAAAATCATCTGACATTAATACAAGTTAACAAAGGCTCGTCTATTAAGGTGGCAACAGCAGCAGCACTTTGCCGTTGGAGCAGGTTGAATTATTGAACAGGGAAAATGACTTACAACTGCAGTGAAGTGGAATCCAACCTCCAGCCAGCATCTGTTAATGCAATAACAACCGACAACTGCTGATTCCTGCAGGCGAGTGCAGGGTATGATAATTTGATGTAGAGCATCATATGTTTTGAGAACGTCCGTTTAATTGACTTTACTAGATGAGAGACAATAATTCATGTCATCCATTAACTAGCTTAAATGATCTTTTAAAAGGTGATATATCTTCCTATGCCCTTTAGCAGATTTGTGAGGCCCTCCACTGCTGCATCGACCCATCGGGGTATTTGTTCAGAACGTCTGGTCTTGCTGGGAATAATCATTGCATTCCCTCAGAAAGGTCTTAGTAGGAGCAATCGTCCTTTAGCCCTTCATGACGGCGGGGCTCTGAGGACCATGTCGGGCCCAGCTTCGATCTGGTTAGCATTCCCATTTGCGTGAGGGCCAAGGTTTAAATGTCAATGGCGTATCTGCATGCCGGTAAGGCGACCCGCCAGATATACGCAACTGACAGATGGCAAAGCCATGCTGTAATGCCAACTGGTGCATTGGTGTTATGTATGCTGATTTGATGTAGCCTACTGATATGACCGTAAGAAGGGGATGCAATCAGATTACTTCATCACCAATGAGGCTCAATTTAAAATGTCAATGTGTTACTGGTAAGGAAATGGTAAAGGATTTCTAACACACTCGCGTAAAACTCACTACATGATGAAAGTGAAACACCAGAGAACCTGGCCGACTGCCAGTGGGAGATTTGCTAAAAGGACCAATCAATATGGCTTCTCTTTAGCAGGTCATACATCTGCCAGTTTTCTAAAAATCTAAAGGTCAAATAAAGCCACAGGGTCTCAATACTCAACCACTGATGATGATATAAGAAAGGTGTCGGTTATAATTCAGCATCAAAAGAGAGAAAAGTAGCAAGCAACTTTAATAAACTGATTAAAAAACGTCTATAGTTACTTGGTCAGAATATATACAGGTATTGCAGTGAATAAACTTAAGTCAATAAATAATAAACTTAACTTTAGGAGTATTTTCAAACATTTTCTTTTCGGTTCAGTGCACCTTTTTTTTTTTTTTACAAGCAATACTTCAAAGTGCACCAAAATTAGTTTATGCCAGTCATAACGGTCCTCTCATTAATCTTCTACCAAATGAATTTGTTTTTAATTATGTCAAGACCACCTCCTTCTGGCAATCTTAGATGGTTTTAGTGTGGATTTCAGCACAGCTATGAAACCAATGCTCAAAATGTAATAGGTGAAATAATGCAGAAAGAAACCTACTCTATAACTTACATCCTCAATTAAAAGTTCACATCAAAGTTAAGGCAATGTACACCTTTCAGAAAATGAGAGCCTTGGCGGTTTTCTGGCAATCATAGCAGCAGCAGCAGTAGTTATGTCTGTCAAGTTCAGATGCAGTTTCGCTTGGTTATTATAAGAACAAGGCCAGGAACTGAACATGAAATCACATGAATCACTAAACTAACATATATAAAACGGACTTGCTGAAAAGTAATTCTCCCTTTCTTTGGCCACATCCAGGCCTACATAACACAAATGTTTTGTGCTGACCACTTGTAAAAAATCCTTAATCATTTTGTATTGTACTTGTTTATCAACTTGAAAAAAAAAAAACACACACAGAGGTCCATATAGTGGACTAAATGTCTGTCAAAAATGTATTAATTTTATGGAATTAACCATTTAAATTACAGTTTGCTTACAGAATTCCACTGTTATTAATGCTACATAACATGTGGGAGAAACTGTAAAAAATAATGCAAAAAATTGTACAAGAAAAAAAACAAAAAAAACTTTGTGCATTTCACAAATGCTAAAGCTCACATAAAGCTCCTGTGGTTTCAAATACTGTCGTTCAATCTTATGACACCTAACAAATTAATTAAACGTTAAAATATTGCTTATTTATGCAACACAATTTTAAGAATTAAGTCCATTCAAATTCAACAGAAATCTGCATAGAGTTCTGTGGGTGTAGATTTTGTGTGGGCCTGCTTGTGTCTTATCTCGCCCAGGGCACCAAACGAGTTAAGAACGCCATCACTGCCCCCTTAAAAAAGACACACGACGCCCCTGAGTTCTGACTCAATACTCTGAGTCATTCCACTCAGTAGCAGAAAGAGCATTGGTCATCCTAAAACTGGGCACTTAAAAAACAGCCTCGTCATACATGACCACTTGTTTCAAATGAACCTTTTTACTCCATTTGTGTGCTTAAAAAATCACATAAATAAAAACTCGGAGTGCTTTTGGATGAAAATGTACAATTGGAGTAAAAAGTGCCATGCAGGTTTCTTCTTCTGCAGAAACTGAGAGAGTAACACCACTTAATACATGTAAATAATTCTAAAAAAAAACCTAACATAAATCAAAAACTCTGATATCAATACCAACACACCTACACAATTACAGTTACATCATATTTATTGAACAGTTTAAGAGTCTAAAATAGAAAGTACCAAAATATTACCCATTTCTAAATTTAAAAACATACACTTACTCATTTCACTTAGCTGAAAAAGCATTGGCCATTAAAAATGTGCTACTTGAGAAAGGCCTTGTATCATATGAACCTCAATATTCATCCTCAAAAACATCATTTGCTGTAAATAAGTGCTTTTATCAACCAAAAGCAGGTTTTTAGGGAAATGTACAGCTGGAGGAAAAGGACCCGTGACAGTATGACCTTCTCTAGAAACCGTGAGACTAACACCACTTCCCTACGGGCCCTTCTTACACAACACTTCAGTCGGCATCAATACACTTACACTTAACCGCAGCACGGGCCTGTCTCCCCCTGCGGCCTCTGCGTCTCTCTTTGGGACGATCTGGAAGGAGACTCCTGGACAATCAGTGGTGTCAGCAGGCTCTAAATACTGCCTGTCACCATTCATCTGAACATCGGCCGTGTCACAGCGACGCCTCAAGGTCTCTGTATCACTGCTCGTGCAATAGGTGAGAAGAGATGGCTGTTTGTGTGCTGAATTAGCTTGCTGGAGTTTGCTAAAGGTCAGTGTGAAAAGTTACAGTTGTCAATAAGATTTACTAGCTTTGGTAGACAAGACTGTTACATTGTAGGTGCTGTAGACAGGTGATTTTTTTAATTTAAACTATTATTTTGATTTTATATCTTTCTCATGAACACAACTGCTCCAGTTAAAAAAAAATATATCAAAGAGCATGGTATTTCTGAAATTATATTATTTCAAATATGCTTCATAAGTAAATAATATGAATACAATTTGTTGTATGGAAATGAAAAATAATGCTAATAATGTTTCATAAAAAACAGCCAATCTTTACATTGCATATAATACATGAACAAAATGTACATTGTAAAAAGCAATAGCTGTTCTCACTAATAAAATTAAGTACGGTTAACTTATTTTGAATAAGTTTGTTCACCTTACAATATTTAAACGAGTAATCCCAACTTTTAGCACATTAAATTGCTAAACTAAATATATACAAGTAATCTTGACTTACAATAATATGTTTTTACAACTTTTGAGTGGTCATGTGTCAAAAGCATGTAAATAATGGAGAATGATGATGAGGGAACTGAGGAAACAGGTGGCAGCAAGAGGGTAGCTGGTTCGAGCCCCGGGTGGGTCAGATGGCATTTCTGTGTGGAGTTATAGGTGAATTGGGTAAGCTAAATTGTCTGTAGTGTATGTGTGTGTATGTCCTGGTCCTCCAGGTTGGGGGTTGAGCGTTGGGCTAACAACCCACCTCGTAAAAATTTGATGTTGCGAAACACCAACATGGTGTGGCTAAATATCAACTTCGATATAAACGGCGCTGGGAGTGAGTAAGTACTTGATCATTTACTTATAATTTTAAGGCAATCGGTTTCCTAATATTTTCCTGGTAATGTGAACACTAATAAGAAGTTAACACATCTAATTATTTTGAGTCAACGAAACTGAAGTTTACTTTATAAAGAAGTTGTAAATACAAACTGTTTTAAGTTATGCTCACTTAAAATTAATACACTACTTAGAAATTAAAGCAATCAGTTTCCTCTATTTTTCAAAGGTCAACTTATTACATTTTAAAATGTAGTTATGTAAAGATGTGTTGAAAACATTATTTATTTACATATCTTTTTATATAATATATGAATGAAACGTTATTGGAATTTTTTTAAATATTGTAAATAATTTTAATACTTTTGATTATTGTGAATTTATTATATACAATACAATATCAATTCCCTTTGTACTGTATAAATAGCACTTTTTGTGTGCATTGCCTGTTCTAGCTGAATCATTGAATGCCTCCTAAATTGTAAGTTGCTTAGGACAAAGGTGTCTGCTAAATGACTAAATGTAAATGAATATTAAGCAAACACTATATATGATTATGTGGAATAATTGTGTTACTGATTTATTAAATCTTTTCTTAACAAAAGTTCTAATTTCTTTTATGTTTCTTTTTTACAATCTTACAAACCTTTGAATGGTCTATGAACCATCTATCAAATAAAAAAATAAAATATAAAAATTCACATTGTACACATTTAAATGTGCCTTTATGAACTTGAGGTCTGATGCTGCTACTTTCAGAAACATTTTTTCCCATGAGCATTAACACAGTCTGTCAGGTCGAGCAGATGTTAGATATTACTCTAAGCTGTGCTCCAGGAACATTTAAGTCCTATTGTATCACACACCAAACAACAAAGCAATTATTTCCCACAAGTCTTAAATATAACAAGAGTGAGCTTAATCTGCATATTTCCAAAGTAACAATGCACAAACTTTCATTTTCAATCTTTCAAACGAAAAAAAAAAAATTAAAATAAAATAGAATCCAGCAGAGCTACTGCAATCCAATGATCCACTAGCAGAGTTTAAGGAAATAAGCTGGTCTAATCCATGTCTCTCAGCTGCTTAAGACCTTCCTATGACTGCCTATCCCAGATGACAAGTCTCCGAGAGCCTGGACAGTCCCTAAATGGACACACACAAGGCTTAAAGTGACAGATGACTGTTCACCGTGGCATTCTTGTGGTCCGTCCGCCCATTCTTTAACCCGCTCGCTCAGAAGGCCACTGTCAAAACAAACGCGAGCAGATGACAGGAAATGAGGCGCCGCACGCTGGCAAAAAAAGCACTCCATTACAAAATCTCTTCGGGATCATTTGGCCATGGACAAAGCCAGTGGTGTGCAATTTGACTCTTTGATGTTCATGGTCAGATACCTTCTCCAGCCTCAATGAGGACCATGAACAGACTGAAACGCACACGGACCATTCAGCTATAAAGATTCCAATCATGATAAAAGCAAAATGATTAGTGATTTAATACAATGAGGACCCGGTAATCTCTAAAGGGGCATTTTAAAGACCACAAAGCCATTTCAGTTGATGGCATTAACCTCCCACACACACACATACTCTCTGACATAAACTAAAGTTCTTGGACACTAGCAGCTGAACGGGTGGTGAGATAAAAGGCAGGACCTGCTGAGATTCTGGATGCATTAAAAATGAGGTCAAAATGCTGGTGATGTAATAAGACAAAGGCCTCCTTTTCTAGACATGAATCTTTCCACTGTCAGCTTGAACAGTTGCGATTATATTTCAAGCATCAACCTGGGCTGTGAATAATAATGTACCGCAGGCAAATCTCACGAGTCAGTGTGTATGCTAGTGCTTCCTGCACAAATGTGATAAGATAAAAAATAAATAAATAAAGGAGACAATAGATAGATATTAAAAGTTCAGGCTAGAATTATCATCTGTTAATGGTTTTCTTTTTTTTCTGAAAACCAATGCAGATTTTAAAATTCCACAGTATTTTCCACACTTAATCATAACAAACTAAAATACATGGGGGGAAAAAAGCCTATTGGTTTTTGAATTGTGCCAAAAAATATATTAACACAAATGGTTCTATATGGCTATACACGTGTGTGTATATATATATATATATATATATATATATATATATATATATATATATATATATATATATATATATATATATATATATATATATATATATATATATATATATTTTTTTTTTTTTTTTTTTTTTTTTTTCAACTCACGACTCACGGTGAATCGTTACATCCCTATACATCATAGTCTTGTTCAGATATTGCATCATTTTCTCTTAATTACTAAAACTGGTGCATTGTCAGTGTGTCTAATTGTAACATTTGTCAATCATTTTATTCAAAATTCTAAATTGTGGTAAAACATTAAATTCACATTCAATAAATTGATCTGCATCAGACATGGCTGGGAGATTTGTACAGTTTAAAACACATTTAATACAATTTTGGGTGATCTACATATCAACAAATAAGCTACTGATGCATCTCATCAACAGCAAGGGAAAAACAAAGAACAAATGCCTCAAAAATAAAATGTATTGCTTCAAAAAGCTTTTCCAAAAATTCACAAACGTTTGCTTCAATAAAGTCTCTTAATATAAATAGAAAACATGAAAATACAAGTTGCAACAGAATTGTGTTCAAACGCTGGTGTAACCGTATGAAACATGAAAATCTTGTCACTGTTTGACATGGGTAGCAAGAGGAAGCAGTGAAGGTTTTGAGTGTCACCCTTGTAAATGGGTTCAGGAGCCTGACTTCATTTAGGGGCTGACAGCTGTGCTGATAAGAACAGGATTATGGAACGACAGGAACTGGAACAGCGTTCAGTTTACAACTCGCTCTCATCCTGCTCAAGTCAAATTTCTTCTTTTTCCTGAAGGATATTTCTCTCTAGGGACAGTGGGGGAAAAGACAGCCTTATACATCAGTTATGTTATAATTTAGATTCCTAAATCCATAAGTGTAATCTGAAAATAAATTTTTTTTTTTTACATAATATATAAACAAAAATTAACATTCGGTTAGCACCAAATAAAAAGTAAAAATGTGTTTCAAATAAAATTTAATTTCAGTTTGCTTCATAATGAAATATTTAAGGCTGGTAAATTTTCCTGGTAAAAGCCACCAACCCCTGCACTGTAAAAAAATATCCGTAAATTAGCAGTTTTCTGTATTTTGTGATTCATGTTTTTATTTTCCCCATTTATTTATGCAAATTGCATTATGGGACCTTGATGTTTATTCCAACAACTTTTAACCTTGCAAAGTTCGAAAAATTTACTTTTAATAGCATTTTTAATAGTTTAAAGTAGGGCTGGGCCAATAAACTATATTATATCATATCGCGATAAAATTTATGTCAAGAACAATGATAAGCTGGACTTTTTCGCTCTATATTGATCTAAGAGCCAATCAGACAGCAGAAATGTGCAACAATAAGAATCTAGTAGGGCTGTCACAATACTGGAATTCAGTACCAGTCACTACTGAAATTTTAAAAACATCCATTTCCCGATGACATTTGAGCTCGTTCTTAAACAGCGCTGATTTGCCATTGTGTTGTGTTAAACCGCTGTTTACTGAGTGTAACCAAAGATACAGGGACATTTCACTTGAACACAATGGCAAATCAGTGCCGTTTAAGAACGTGTTCAACAGCAGCAGTTGTTTTTAAAATGTCATTATTGATTGGTACTGAATTCCAGTATCGTGCAACCTTAGAATCTAGAAGTGTGTTGATATTAGGGATGCACCAAATTTTCAGCCACCGATAATAGGTTATGCTATTTAATGGACCCTAGAATCTAGAAGTTTGTTGATATTAGGAATGCACCAAATTTTTGGCCACCGAAAATAGGTTATAATATTTACTGGACCCTGTCATTTTTGGGGCTTCAGTCATTGTTGGGATACGCTTTTAAATCTGGAAGCTTTAACAATAATATCGTAATATTTTTTATTTTTTTTTTATAAAAAATAATAATAAAATCATATATATATATATATATATATATATATATATATATATATATATATATATATATATATAATTATTGTTCAATATGGAAAATAATTAATTGAGACTGCATTTTTACCATATCGCCCAGCCATAGTTTAAAGTGATATATTATCTGGGTCTGTGTTGTATATTACATTACAAAAACCTTGTAATCAACTGACAGTGTATTTTTGGTTGTTTTACATACTCATTTTTCTATATATATTATTTATCATATATTATATTATTTCAAACTACTAAAATGTCACTGTTAAATTGAATTTTCAACATCAAAAGCTGACAGAGCAGACATCAACATCCCATATTGCAATTCACAACCGTAAATAAACGGAAGTCACTTGTGAATGACAAAATACAGAAACTGTTAATTAGCAGATATCTTTTACAGTGTGGAGTGTGTGGCAAGATGACAGTTTTAGGCCTTGTATAAATATGTTTTATATAGCAATTCATGCCAGCAAGATGTGCACAGGCAAGGAAAATCTCCAAATTTCTTAAATGAAAAAAATCTCTTTACGGTTCTGCTCACATTACCCTTTTTTCCCTCTCTCCCTCTTTTCTCAGCAAGTGAGAACATGACAACAATACAAATCCTGTCTGGGGATTAGGATGAAATTTTAATATTTCCTTCACATTTTTTTTCAGTTGCTAATTATTTCCCTGCTCTAGTATGGAGACGTTTCATTTAAACACAAACTAAGATGAAGTTCAGCTCTCTTCGGTTTTGGAAGACTCTGCCGGGTTGCCTGGCAGGCCCTTTCTTCATTTTCAATTAATAAGCCGCACTATTATTAGCAGGGAGGAAAACTGGCTTTGTATTAATGGCTTCAATGTTGTAATAAAACATTAAATATCTGCTCGCAAGACGAAGCTCCGAAACGTCATTTGAAAATGGAAACGCTGGTGATTTGTGTGGAACGGGATTTGAAGGAGCAGGTTTGATCAATGAGGTGATCCAAAACTTGAGTAAGGTTCTATAAATGTTTGCCTGAACTGCCTAA